>CAKXYN010000147.1:3000000-3452851 GCA_935064755.1 Tragelaphus eurycerus
TGATTAGAAAGGCTTCTTTGAAGAACTGAAATATTGTCTGAAATCTAAGGCATGAGAAGGAGCTCCACATGTGAAATGCGGGAGAAAAAGTACCCTAGGCTAAGATCAAGCCAAGTGCAAGACCTTAACCTGAAAAAGCAATTGCTGTGTTTGCAGAACCAAAAGAAGGCAGGTTGGTCCATCAACCTCTTTGCCAAAATCTGGTGGGGACCCTGAGTGCAAGACTTGTACTTTGTGTACACTGCCTTTCCTTTAGCAGCTACAGCAAATCTTGGTAAATAGGCAGGCCTCTATTATAGTTGTTGAGTAGTTGAAGTATTGAAGGAATGGCTGGTACGAGTCTTTTATGTAAATTTACATGCATGGTAATATTTCTAACAAACACTGATTCACTACCTTCCTCTCAGCACTAATGTCTCCAGAGGACTTCACTGGGTCGCATTGAATGCCCATTCATCCATTTTCTTGAGAACATTCCTAAAGTGTTCTTGCCTCTATGACTTGGTGACAAAGCTCCCCTTCTAGGAATGCTGAAACACATATGCTTCTCTTTCTAAAATTTCAGCTATGCAAGTTCTATGCTTCTAATTTTGCTGTATCTGAATTGCAGCTGTGTTCTCATTATATATATGTGTATTTGTATATATGAGTATTTGACTCACCTTAAAAAGCATAAATACTAAGCATTGAAATCTTAGTATGAAAATGACCATATTATATTAAATATCATTCCTATATTTTAAATAGGTATGTATATATTAAAGTATGAAAGTGAAGTGAAAGAGTTAGTTACTCAGTCGTGTCTCTTTACAACCCTGTCGACCATAGCTCATTAGGCTCCTCCATCAATGGGATTCTCTAGGCAAGAATACTGGAGTGGGTAGCCTTTTCCTTCTCTGGGGTATCTTCCCAATCCAGGGCTTGAACCCAGATCTCCTGCTTTGATGGTGGATTCTTTATCATCTGAGCCCCAGGGAAGCCCATATTAAAGTAAATGTGTGTGTGTGTGTGTGTGTGTGTGTGTGTGTGTGTGTGTGTGTCTGTGTAAGCTTTTTATAAGGGGCATCTATGTTTGAACTTAAAACTATATTCTCTGCTACCAAAGATTATCTGTGCCATGCAGCATATCCTATTCCAATTCACATTAACTTTAGGTCTTTCTTCAATGTCCAACTCAAGCCCCACCTTGTATGGGAAGCCTTTCTTCAGCACTCCAGCTACTAGTGGTATGATGACTTTCAGAGTACTGTTTTTGTATTCTTTTCACTTGTGTCAGGCTGGGCCAGGGAGAAGAATGGAAAGGGATCAGACAGAGTGGCCTGCAAGAGCCTTTACTGTTCAAGAACCACTAATAGGTTGACAGACTGTGGCTTCATTGCATTGCATTGGCTTCAGCACTCAAACAGATTCAATGAGGTCTTTGAAACTGATGCCTTCTGAGAGTGATTCTTGTCATATTGGGGTTGTAGACTTCTTCAGAAGTTTTTGATGACTGAACTTTCTCCTCCAGAAAGAAAACACATGTAGCATAAAAGTAGACACATAGTTTAAGGTTGTTTAAAAGATCCCAAGAAACCTATCAGTTGAAGTCTATTTTCTAGGTGTTAGGGACCCCATGTTAAAAGCAACAACAAAAATACCCAACCCTGCCAAATAACTGGCATTCATTAAGAGCTTACTATGTTCTGGGCCTGGTATGCAATAAGTCACATGCATTATCACTTCATATCTTTTAAGTTTTCTCACAATCCCCTCTGGTGCCTTCTATTGATATCTCTATTTTATAGAGAGGAGAAAGCAAGATACAGAGAGGAAGTTCAGTAATTTTGCTGAAGGCCAACTGCTGGGAAGTTACAGAGGCTGATTTTGTACTTGGGCAGTCTGACTCACTCCCTTAGCCATACTCTCATTGCCTTTCTTCACTGTATTACTTGTCCCTAATCACGATGAGAGGTGACTAGCACATTCATTTCGTGAGGGAGTATGCTACCAGAAACCTGGGTGATTGACAAGAGCACCAGATATTAATATTACAAATTCTTCCTTCAGTAATGGAAACCATCCATTCTGAAATACACAGAGAATAAAGATAGATTTAAAAAAGCCCATGTGGTAAAATTTCTTACCTGGAAAGTCCCATAGACAGAGGAGCCTGATGGGCTACAGTCCATGGGGTTGCAAAGATCTGGACACAGCTGAAGCAACTGAGCAAGCATGAGTGTGTAGGTGGTAGTGAACACCCTCCCTACTACTTCTTACCCAGAGATTTGCTTAATGTCTGATTTCTAGATGAAGTTTTAACAAAAATAAAAGAATAAAATTTGCCTTCATTCTCATTGTAACATATTCTAATTTTAAGAGATCACAGGTTAATCAAATTCATTTAAAAACAACTTTTGGGTACTCCCTCAATTAACCTTCTGTGTCCCTCGCTATCCCACTCCTGTTCAGTGCTGTCAGTTTCCCAGGGTGAGGGTTAGAACTCCTTACCTTGTCAGGTGGGAGGGGAGGGTGGGAAATAGCATTTGTTCCTCAGTTTGATTAGTGAAGTTCATTAACTGTCAGGTATAAAGCACAGACAGTCCATCCAAAGAGAAGAGCAACACCAGTGACATTTATTACATGGCTCGTGTTCAGAGGCTCCTTAGAAACCAATTTTCATTCTTACAGCTCCTGTCCCCAGAATGGGACTTCTCTTGGATTCATAAGCAAGCCTGATCAAAATGCAAAGTGAGAAAGAACACATAAAAAGTCTTAGATAACTAAAGTACGAAATCAGCCCCAAAGACTCATGCCAGAGATAAAGCAGCAAGAGTTTTAACTGCTTCCTTTTATACCTGGGTATTAATTATACAGCTTCAGTAGTTTTGCTGTTTTGTGGTTTTCCTGTGACTTCACAAAGTCAGTGGGCATCAGAGCTATTGATGTCCCAAAACAGTGGAAACTGACACTGGTTTTCTGAATTGATCACTGGTTTTCTGAATTGATCACTATGTTCAAATAGTGAATCTATTTTCCCTACTTATCCTAAAATGCTTCCAGACAGCAAACTTGAATGAGGACTTGGCCTCATGTTTCACATGCAAGAGTTCTGTGCAGTGAACCAAGCAATCCTCTGAAAGCATTTATGCTCTCTAGCAGTGTGGTGAGCATTTTATTCTTTTAAACAAATATCAGGAAAGGGTCCTTCTCCAAAATGATCTATAGTTTACCCAGAGAAATGGATATTGAATAAAATCAATACCCATTTTTTATTTCTATAGTGATGGTATCCTTTAAAACCTGACCTCTAGTCCTCATTTGCCATCAAACCAACTGTATTATTTTCCTTACCTACAGTGTGACTATATTGCATGGCATTTTTAGTCTGGCTAAAAAATCATGTAGCTTTCTGATTATGTGTAGTTTTATATTAACCTTCATTACATTATTTTACAAACCCATGAACTAGCTTGTGATTTTCCCCATTTATGGAGGAGTAAGCTGAGACACAGAAATGTGAAGTAACTCTCCTAAAGGTGCCCACTTAATAAATGCAGAAAGCAAGCAATGAACAGATTCTGTTGGCTTAGCCAGAAGACTTTCTAAAGTCTTTTCTAGCTCTAACAGTCTATGATTCAAACTACATGAATTGCAATTTTTCTTTAATTTACTTTAACCACTGGCTAGCCTGGTGGGGGGCTTAATAAAACACAACACTCAAAACTTATTTCTCCATCTCCTCCAACCACTTTTATTCACAAAAGAACATGACCATGGAACAAAGCTAGAGGACGCAATGAACTCCCAGTGTCCACTTGGTTACTCCTCATGTCTCAGAAGAGCAGAGGACTGAACCAGAAAGTGGGATAATTGCTCTATTACTTAAAAACAATTTCAAGGAAGTATCTCTAACTTGAAGGAAAGATGAGTCAATATGTGAAATTTCCTGAAAAAGATAACTTGGAATAGAGGTCTTTGAATTTTGAAAAGGAATTAGAATTACCTGTGGAGTTACTAGAAATGCATATTGATGGGCACCACTACAGAGATTCTGATCCAATATATGGGGCTCATGTGTCTGAATTTTTATCAAGTTCTCTAGATCTGATGTAATTAATGTTAAAAAGGAACTGTCCTAGATACTCCCTGGAGTCCATTTGAGCCGCTATGACAAAATACCATAGACCTGTTAACTGATAAGCAACAGAAATTTATTCACCACAGTCCTGGACGCTGGGAGTCTGTAGATCAGGATGCCAGTGTAGTTGGGTGAGGGCTCTCATCTGTTTTCACACTTTTCCTTTGTATCCTCACAGAACCAAAAAGGCTAAGAATCTCTCTTGTGTGTGTGCTCAATTCCATGCAATTCTTTGCAACTCCATGGACTATAGCCTGCCAAACTCCTCTGTTCGTGGAATTTTCCAGGCAAGAATACTGGAGCAGGTTGCCATTTCTTAGTCTAGGGGATCTTCCTGACCCAGGGATCGAACACACATCTCTTGTGTCTCCTGCATTGGTAGGCAGATTCTTTATTACTAATGCTACCCTCTAGGTTCTCTTTTATAAGACACTAATGCCACTCATCAGAGAAGGCAATGGCACCCCACTCCAGTACTCTTGCCTGGAAAATTCCATGGACTCAGGAGCCTGGTAGGCTGTAGTCCATGGGGTCACTAAGAGTCAGACATGACTGAGCGACTTCACTTTCACTCTTCACTTTCATGCATTGGAGAAGGAATGGCAACCCACTCCAGTGATCTTGCTTGGGGAATCCCAGGGACGGGGGAGCCTGGTGGGCTGCCATCTATGGGGTCGCACAGAGTTGGACACAACTGAAGCAACTTAGCAGCAGCAGCAGTCCCACTCATAAGGATCCAGTCTCCAGTCTCATAGCTTAAGCTCCTCCCAAAGACTCCAATTCTTACTGCAATCACCACTAGAAGGTTGGGATTTCAACATGTGCATTTTGTGGTGCCATAAACTTTGAGATCATAGCAGGCAGTGTATCCAATTGTTCTTAAAATAGTTCCATGCTATATTTGAGGTCTTCCCATAGATGTTTACATTCTTAAATAAAACTTCAAGGTTGATATATTCATCTTCTTTTTTGACTTCTCTACCTGGCTATCTCTTAAGTCATCTCATATTTAGCCTCACAAAATTCTTGATTTTATTCTCCCCTGAATATTGTTCTCCACATCTTCCTCAACCCAATAAATAGAATTACTAACAATGTGGTGATTAAAATAAAAATCAGTAACTCATCCTTGCCTCCTCCGGTCCTGCCCATACTTTGACCTTCCTACCCTCCATCTCTTCCTCCAACTCCTAATCTACTTCCAAAGTAGATCTTTCATTTGTTTACTTTTCTCTATTGCCACTATCATCATCTTAGTCTAAGCCACCCTATATGTCATCTGGACTTCTGAAGTAGGGTTCTCACTGGTCTTCCTGATTCTAGTCTATCCCCTCCAATTGGCCTTCTACATAGCAGCTAGTGATTTTTTAAATATTAATCAGACCACAACACTTATGATCCACACAAGTGTTCCATTTGAATCACTCTAATGGTCTCTCATTGCAAATAGAATTCACACTCCTTAGTATGGCCTGCCAAGCCACGAAGGGTTAGTCCCCACCCAGCTCCAGACATACCAGCTTTCCTCTTCCCTCTGCCCAGGTTGCTCTGCTCATGATGCCATCTGTAAGGTTTTCCTTCTAAATCAGTCCTTCTGATCCTTTAGATCTCAGTTGAATTGTCACCAGCTCAGAGAGGTGGTCCCTGACTTCTATGGATCCTTTCAACCTTGTGATCTCTTCCACAAGCTACTGTATTATCCTCATAGCATTTATCACTATCTAAAATTATGTGTTTATTGCAGATGGAATGTAACCTCCATGGAGTCAGAAACCTCACATGTCTTGCTTTCTTTTGTTCCTCAGTGCCTAGCACCCTACCTGGCACTTAGCAAAGACCTGATAAATATTTGTCACATTTAAATCCAGAGTTAACAAGTTGTTTGGATATTTCCTTCTTTAAAAAATATGTAAAACTGAGATTATGTGGGAAAGGTATAATTAATGTAGAAGGTAAAATTTTAGAAAAACAAAAGAGTAGGTTTTGTGAAGTATATCTCCTTTGTCCCTTAAAATCCCACACAATAGAATCTTTTAAACTAGGATAATCCATCCACATTAGTCCCATCCATGCTGATTATGTCTAATCCACACCAATTTCTTAACTTCTGGCTCTCTTTTCTCAAGGCAGAAGGCAACTGATATGATTCATAACCCAGCCCACTGTGCTCATGGTGGCCTCCTCAGCATGGATATAGAGGGTTCACTGAACATAATGAAAGGTACTTGGCCCTAAGCAAAAACAAATGATGATGAACCACTTTGTGCTCTCCTCTGCTGTGAAACTCCTCATCTGTTATTAGCTCACAGAGCATCCTGTTGTGGAAATGTGATTGCACTTCGAATGATCAGATGAATGAAACATGGATGGATTCCTCCAAAGGCTGCATGGGGGTAATTCTCTCTGCTTAAATGTTACAGAAAAAATTCAAATTCTTTCAAACAATAGAGTGTTACTTTTTTTTCCCCTTTAGACCTCACATTTAAGAATCAGCTCAAATATAAATCTCTTTGAAAGCTGCCACTTTGCAGTGCAAAAGACTTTAGCATGCTCTACCTCTACACCAAACAGGTCAAGGAAAAAAGTAATACTTAAGAATCTTTTTATGGTGGCAGTTATTTTGGGGTGGTTGTTTTCTTGGCCCCAATGCATTTTTCCTTCATCTGGTAGGAAATCTTGATTTTGCTTTATCAGAGAATCCTCTCCTAATGCTTAGTACAGTAATTTAGCTGTGATAGATCCACCCTGGATATAAGAATGGAAACAGTCCATAAACTGTTCCAATCAGATTGTTTCTCCCTGGAATTTTAATCTTGAGTAGAGTAACTCAATTATTGAAAATGGTAGTATGTGATGGTGGTCCAGAAGAGAATTTCATTAGTTTCTGTTTCTAAAGTTTCCAAAACTCCTGGCTCCTTGTGTTTTTAGAGAGCTGTTTCTTAAGCTTTTATTTTCATTGTAAGAGCTATTCCATGTTATTAAACTTGTTCTTATTATCTACTGACACCCAGCAAACCTCTCCAGAGTATAGTGACATAAAATGATTTTTTTTTAAATTTGTGGTTCTTTAAGTTAACAGCAACTGAGATTCCCAGATGGCTCAGTGGTAAAAAAATCCGTCTGCCAATGCAAGAAATGTGAGTTTGATCCCTGGGGCAGGAAGATCCCCTGAAGTAGGAAATGGCAACATGCTCCAGTATTCTTGCCTGGAAAATTCCATGGACAGAGGAACCTGGTGGGATGCAGTATATGGGGTCACAAAGAGTCAGACATGATTGAGTAACTAAGCACAAGTTAGCAATTAGGGCTTGGCACAGAGTAAATGGCTAGTTTCTGCTCCAGCATGAGTGGGACCTCAGTGCAGCAGCTACTGTGCTCCTATAATAGTTCCGTAGCTACCTCCTACTGCTGTTGTGGCAAACTTAAGTGATGTGTCTGCTTAAAACCCTGAGTGATGCTAGGCATCTCCAGGTAAGCAGTTCATCTCTCCAGTAAACTGTGTATTATGGTAAACACTTATCTCTTATTATTCACTCATATTTTTTCATTGTTTTTAGTGCAATACCATAAATCTTGAGTGACACCATGAGACCCATATGAAATGCCATTAATGATGTTAGAAATGCTCCCAAGAAGCAGAGAAAAGACATGACACTACAATAAAAAGTTGAATTGTCAGATATGCATTGTAAATTGAGATCTTCAGCTTCAGTTGCCCACCATCTCAAGAAAAATGAACCCAGCTAAGTAAAAAGGGGAAAGGAAATTCATGAAACTGTCACTGAAGCTATGGCCATAGGTACAATGCTATGCTATGCTATGCTAAGTCACTTCAGTCGTGTCCGACTCTGTGTGACCCCATAGATGGCAGCCCACCAGGCTTCCCCGTCCCTGGGATTCTCCAGGCAAGAACACTGGAGTGTTCTTCTCCAATGCATGAAAGTGAAAAGAGAAAGTGAAGTCGCTCAGTCATGTCCGATTCTTAGCAACCCCATGGACTGCAGCCTACCAGGCTCCTCCATCCATGGGATTTTCCAGGCAAGAGTACTGGAGTGGGGTGCCATTCACCTTTTTTATCTTGATTCAAAAATGTGGGTGCAATATTGCTGTAAGAAAATGTATGCCTATAGATTCTAGTATGATCTGAAGAAAAGTAAAATCTTTCCATGATGACTTAAAAAAGAGAATGAAGGATCTAAAGCCAGAGAACTGAATTCTAGAGAAGGATGATTTGATAATTTTAGAGTTTTGGCTTTAAAAATGTCAGGTTAATGGGAGATGGAGCTTCTGCTGGCCAAGAAACAGCAAATAAGTTCTCAATGCTATTAAGAAGGAGAAGACAATGGCACCCCACTCCAGTACTCTTGCCTGGAAAATCCCATGGATGGAGGAGCCTGGTAGGCTGCAGTGGATGGGGTCACTAGGAGTTGGACACGACTGACTGACTTCACTTTCGTGCATTGGAGAAGGAAATGGCAACCCACTCCAGTGTTCTTGCCTGGAGAATCCCAGGGATGGGGAGCCTGGTGGGCTGCCATCTATGGGGTCGCACAGAATCAGACATGACTGAAGCAACTTAGCAGCAGCAGTGGCGGCCATTAAGAAAATCATGTAAGGGAAAAGATATCTGCCTGCCTGAATAGGTTTTTAATGCAAACAAAAGTACCCTATTCTTGAATAAAAATGCCACAAAAGACATTTATTAATAAGGAAGAGAAGCAAGCACCAGGGTTTAAGACAGGAAGGGATAGGGTAACTCTACTGTTTTGTATAAATGCAAGCAGACTTTTGATCATAATTGCCCATAAATATAAAGCTGTTAACCCATGAGCCTTAAAGAGAAAAGATAAACATGAGGTGCCAGTCTTTTGTTTGTACAGTACGAAGGCCTGGACAATGAGAACCCTTTTCCTGGATTAGTGCCACTGATGCTTTGTCCCTGAAGTCAGAAGTAACAGTAAGGGGCTGCTTTTTTAAGTTCTTTTGATTTTTATATTAGACCATGCTCCTGGCTACCCAGAACTCTATAAATTCAATACTTCAGGAACTGAAGTAGTCTGCTTACCCCTAAATTCAAAGTCTCTAATTCAGCCTCTAGATTAGGGGTTCATAAGGACCTTTAAGACTCTTTACACATACTACAAAGATCTTCATGACACAGATACCCACTATGGTGTAATCACCCACCTAGAGCCAGGCATTCTGGAATGCCAAGTCAAATGCGCTTCAGGAAGCATCACTATGAACAAAGCTAGTGGAGGTGATGGAATTCCAGTTGAGCTATTTCAAATCCTAAAAGATGATGCTCTGAAAGTGCTGCATTCAAAGTGCCAGCAAATTTGGAAAATGTAGCAGTGACCACAGGACTGGAAAAGGTCAGTTTTCATTCCAATCCCAAAGAAAGGCAATGGTAAAGAATACCTAAACTACCGCATAATTGCACTCATCTCACACGCTAGTAAAGTAATGCTCAAAATTCTCCAAGCCAGGCTTCAAGAGTACATGAACTGTGAACTTCCAGATGTTCAAGCTGGATTTAGAAAAGGCAGAGGAACCAGAGATCAAATTGCCAACATCTGTTGGATCATCGAAAAAGCAAGAGAGTTCTAGAAAAAACATCTACTTCTGTTTTATTGATTACACCAAAGCCTTTGACTGTGTGGATCACAATAAACTGTGGAAAATTCTGAAAGAGATGGGAATACCAGACCACCTGATCTGTCTCCTGAGAAATCTGTATGCAGGTCAAGAAACAACAGTTTGAATTGGACATGGAAAAACAGACTGGTTCCAAATAGGAAAAGGAGTATGTCAAGGCTGTATATTGTCACCCTGCTTATTTAACTTATGTGCAGAGTACATCATGTGAAATGCTGAACTGGATGAAGTACAAGCTGAAATCAAGATAGCTGGGAGAAATATCAATAACCTCAGATATGCAGATGACACCACCCTTACAGCAGAAAGCAAAGAAGAACTAAAGAGCCTCTTGATGAAAGTGAAAGAGGAGAGTAAAAAAGTTGGTTTAAAACTCAACTTCAAAAATGATCATGGCATCTGGTCCCATCATGTCATGGCAAATAGATGGGGAAACAATGGAAATAGTGACAGATTTTATTTTGAGGGGCTCCAAAATCACTGCAGATGGTGACTGCAGTCATGAAATTAAAAGACACTTACTCCTTGGAAGGAAAGTTATGACCAACCTAGACAGTATATTAAAAAGCAGAGACATTACTTTGCCAACAAAGGGTCCATCTAGTCGAAGCTATGGCTTTTCCAGTAGTCATGTATGGATATGAGAGTTGGACTATAAAGAAAGCTGAGCGCTGAATAATTGATGCTTTTGAACTACTCTTGAGAGTTCCTTGGACTGCAAGGAGATCCACCCACCCAGTCCATCCTATTAATTGGAAGGACTGATGCTAAAGCTGAAGCTCCAATACTTTGGCCACCTGATGTGAAGAGCTGACTCATTGGAAAAGACTCTGATTCTGGGAAAGATTGAAGGTGGGAGGAGAAGGGGACAACAGAGAATGAGATTTTTGGATGGCATCACCAACTCAATGGACATGAGTTTGAGCAAGATCCTGGAGCTGCTCATGGACAGGGAAGCCTGTTGTGCTGAAGTCCATGGGGTTGCAAAGAGTCTACCTGACTGAGTGACTGAACTGAACACATACTACTCTATGAAGAGGATTTTCAACAACATGGAAGAGAACCCTGATAAAGAAAACATCATGGAAGTCTAGAAGTCTCCACCAGTGGAGATGCCATTGTTTACTGAACAGTCTGTGAAAGCCATCTAGCCCCAAACAATAAATTCCTGCTATAGAAAACTATCCAGATGTTATATATGACTTTACAGAATTTACAATAGGGCTAATTAAGGAAATCATGAAAGACTGTGGATATGACAATAAAAGTTGGAAATGAATTTCAATTGAAAGCCAAGGGTTTCAAGACATGGGTCTTGGAGAAATTTAAGAGCCAGTAGATACCACAACAGAGATCTCTTATACCACAGAGACAAAGACAGGATGCATTATACCTGACCTCTGGTTTCTCCAGTGGAACAAAATAACCCAAGGGAACCACCAGCATCCCTAAAGTCCAGCATTGTGGGTTGCTTTGTGAGAGCCCCTTTTCTGGTCTTGCACCATGAGTACTAGAGAAGAATATGCAATATTACTGTGAAGGAGAAAGGGGAAGGAGCTTGAAGAGCCAGCACGTGGACCTTGGCAGACCAAGTTCATTCCTGTAGAGTCCAGGTAATAATCCCAACCAGTGGCTTTGCTCATATGCAGATCCAAGTCATGCAACCTCTGACCAGTGAATGAGTTGGGAGCAGATCTGCCTTATTTACATCCTCAAACAAGTTTTGCCAGACCTAGAGCTTAGTTTCTCCACATCCAGGAAAGGAGCTCAATCATAGCCCCATTCATTGTGTGTCTTCTGGCCCCAGCTTACTGGAAGGGCTGGTGAGAACTCCTGGAAGCAGTGAGGCCCAGAGACTTGAGCTGAAAGGTGAGTGGGCAGAGTTGATTATCCCCAGAGCAAAGCCAGTACTGGGTATGGAGTGTTCTGGTATTACACACAGGCAGGGGGATTAATTCATAGCCAAGGCTGAGGGTAACTCCCAGACCCTCCCAACTAGAGAGCTATTTGGGAAATTGAGAGTAGCCTGAAGTGGCCTCTCCCCCTGGCTTTTCCCCCTTCACCCATGTAGGGAGTTGAGACATGACACCACTCATTCTGGAGAGGCCCCATCTGACCAGAAGAGTTGGTAACAACTCCTGTGGCTCAATGACACTTGAGCCTAGAGACAGGCAGGCAGAGCTACGGGTTTGCAGGACAAAGTCAGTAGCACTGTTTGATCAAGGAACTTGGGATGTGGGTCACCTTGAGATAAGAAAAAAAGAGCTTTACTAGCTCTAGAGCTGTTTTCCCACTGTACCCAGACAAGGAATATAATTTATAGTTTCACCCATTGTTGAATATAGCCTTTAGCCTGTTCAAACAGGGAAGCTAACCAATATGCAGCATATGGGAAGCTGCATAGCCCATTCAACAGCCCTACGTACAGTGGCATTTTATCAGTCAATGGCTGCTTCCATCTTCAGAGCAAAAGTGGTGGTCTCACCTGACCAGGGAGATAAGTGAACATTCTGGCCCCATTTAGGTTCCCAAACAATGAGGTGTATGGGCGCTGGGTCCTGTCCTTCCATCCTTTCAGAGAAGAAAAGGTAATTCATAAGCCCATTTACTACTGAATAGAGTACCCAGTCCTGACCATCTAGTAAGCCTAACTAGCGAATCCGAGCAATTGTGGACCCCATCCTGCAGCCCCACGCAGGTAGGGAACCAACCAGCAGTCTTATCCAAATGGAGATTTATGAACTGTCAGACAAAGAATTCAGAATAATCCTCTTAAGGAAGTCTGCTGCTACTGCTAAGTCACTTCAGTCGTGTCCGACTCTGTGCGACCCCATAGACGGCAGCCCACCAGGCTCCCCTGTCCCTGGGATTCTCCAGGTAAGAACACTGGAGTGGGCTGCCATTTCCTTCTCCAATTCATGAAAGTGAAAAGTGAAAGTGAAGTTGCTCAGTCGTGTCCGACTCCCAGTGACCCCATGGACTGCAGCCCACCAGGCTCCTCCATCCCTAGGACCCTCCAGGCAAGAGTACTGGAGTGGGGTGCCATTGAAACACAGATATCTGTTGCCAGTCAGTGACTGCTCCCTGCATCCATGCTCATCATTTGAATAGTTGCCTCACCCGAAAATAGACCATAAAAGCAGAGCCCAGATGCCCAAGGACACTGCCAGCAAACATACCCAAAACCCAAACTGAGCTGATTGGTGAAGAACTGCTTTTGCCAAAACAAACCTATAGTCTGGGAGAGGAACTCCACTAGTTAAGTATATAGATTCCAGTATAAGGATGAAAATATCAGAAAAAAATCAGGTAATGATTTTTTGGAGTGCCAAAAAATTTTATGATGCCACCAAAGGAAACTAATAAAGCTTCAAAATAAAGAAATGGAGATTTATGAACTGTCAGACAAATAATTCAGAATAATCCTCTTAAGGAAGTTAAGTGAACTATAACCATAATAAAACACAGATAACTAAAGCAAATTACAAAAATAATACATGGATAAAATTCAATAAGGAATTCAGTAAAGAAGTTGAATAAGGAAATAGCAACCATCAAAACAAGATAAACAGAATTCCTAGAGTTGAAATTACAACAATTGAGCTGAAAAATTCAAACAAGAATTTAAAAAGTAGATTAGACAATGCAGAAGAAAGAATCAGCGACCTGGAGGATTAGACACTGGGAATTACAAATTTAAAGGAGAAAAAATAAAAGAAAATAGAGATAGCCTAAGAAAATTGTGGGACACAATGACTAGAAACAATATTTGCATTATGAAAATTCCAGAAAGATAAGAGAAAAAGAAATGGACAGAGAGGCTGAAAACTTACTGAATCTGGAGAGAGAAATGGACATCCAGATCTACAAGGTCAGTAGGACCCCAAATAGATTGAACCTGATTGCTGCTAAGTCGCTTCAGTCCTGTCCGACTCTGTGCAGCCCCATAGACGGAAGCCCACCAGGCTCCCCCGTCCCTGGGATTCTCCAAGCAAGAACACTGGAGTGGGTTGCCATTTCCTTCTCCAGTGCATGAAAGTGAAAAGTTAAAGTGAAGTCGCTCAATCGTGTCTGACTCTTAGCGACCCCATGGACTGAAGCCTACCAGGCTCCTCCATCCATGGGATTTTCCATTCAAGAGTACTGGAGTGGGGTGCCATTGCCTTCTCCATTGAACCTGATTAGGACTACCTTAAAGCACGTTATAATTGTCAAATGTCAAAGACAAAGGAAGAGGTTTAAGAGCAGCAACAGAAAAATCACATATAAGAAACTTCCATAAGACAATCAGTGAATTTCTCAACAACAACTTCTTATGGTAAAAGATAAAGAGATAACATACTCAAAAAAAATTTTAAGAAAATAAATCTCACCCAAGAATTCTATACCTGGTGAAGCTGTCCTTCTGAAACAAAGAAGGGATAAAGACTTTCTTGAACCAACCAAAGCTAGGGGGAGCAATACAGTAGACTTAGCTTAAAAGAAATATAACCAGAAGTTCTTGGAGTAGAAGTAAAAGAATGTTAATTAGCATCATAAAAACATAAAAAGGTAGTACAAATCTCACTGGTAGTGGTAAATAAATAGTCATAGTTAGATTATACAGTATGGTAATAGCAGTGTGTAATTCACACACAACTTTAGTTTGAACATTAAAAAATAGTAATAAAAATAACCATAACTACAATGATCTATTATCAGTAACACAATGTAATATAAACATATAACAAAAATAACCTAAAATGTGGGGAAAAGGAGAAATAAAACTGTAAAATTTATGAATTCTACTGAAGTTATCAGTTTAAAATAGGGTATTATAAGTTTAAGATATTTTATGTAAGCCTCATAGTAAAAACAAGGAAAATCCTCTATTAACTACACAAGAGAACATGGTGAAGAAGTCAGAGCACTCTGATACCAGAAAATGTCAAAACACACACAAAAAGAGGCAGCAGGTTAAGAAGTTAAAAAACAATATAGATCTACAAAACAGCCACAAAACTGTTAACAAAATGACAGTAGTAGTCTTCTACTTTAATTACTTTAAGTGTAAACAGATTGAAATAACTTAAATAAATGTACAGAATATAGAATGGTTGAATGTTTTAAAAGCCATATTCAATAATATGCTTCCTGTAAGAGACATACTGTAACCTTTAAGATATACATAGACTGAGGTTGAAGGTATGGAAAGAGATTTCAAGCAAATGGTAACCAAAAAAAAAAAAAAAAAATGGGCTAGCTATAGTTATATCAAAAACAAAGACTTTAAACCAAAATGGTAAAGAGACAAAAAAGTCATTATATAATAAGAAAGGGTTCAACATATCAGGAAGCTATCAGATCAGATCAGATCAGTCGCTCAGTCGTGTCTGACTCTTTGCGACCCCATGAATCATAAATATTTATGTGCCTGATATTGGAACACTTAAATATATAAAGCAGAAATTAACAGAGCTAAAAAGAGAAACGAATATTGTATAATCAGATTTGAGGACTTTACTACCCCATTCTCAACAATGGATAGATCATCCAGACTGAGAATCAATAGGTGAGACCAGATTTGAAAAACAACATAGACCAAATTTTTCCTTGGAAGTAAAGCTATGACAAATCTAGACAGTGTACTAAAAAAGCAGAGACATCGCTTTGCCAACAAAGGTCGGTATAGTCAAAGCTATGGTTTTTCCAGTAGTCATGTACGGATGTGAGAGCTGAACCATAAAGAAGTCTGAGTGCCAAAGAATTAATACTTTCAAACTGTGGTGCTGGAAAAGATTATTGAGAGTCTCTTGAACCGGTTAATCCTAAACCAGTCAATCCTAAAGAAAATCAATCCTGAATATTCATTGGAAGAACTGTTGCTGAAGCTACAGCTCTGATACTTTGACTACCTGATGCAAAGAGTGAACTCATTGGAAAGGACCCTGATGCTGAGAAAAACTGAGGGCAGGAGAAGCAGTGGGTAACAGACAATGAGACGGTTGGATGGCATCACTGATTCAATGAACATGAGTCTGAGCAAACTCACGGAGATAGTGAAGGACAGGGAAGCCTGGCATGCTGCAATCCAAGGGATTGCAAAGAGTTGGACACAACTTAGCAACTGAACAACAATAAACCAACCGACCTAACAGACATATATAGGACATTCTATTCAACAACATTGGAATACAGATTCTTTTCAAATAAACATGGAACACATACTAGAATCGATGATATATAGCCCATAAAAAAAGTGTTATCAAATTCAAGAAGACTAAAATCATACCACAATCTCTGACCACAATGAGATGAAACTAGAAATCAATACAAAAAGAAAATTGAAAATTCACAGACATAGGGAAATTAATCAACACTTTCTTGAATAACCAAAGAAGAAATTTTAAAAGGACTTAATAATAGTTTCCTGAGACACAAAAATGGAAATTCTACACACCAGAACTGATAGGATGAAGCAGAACCAGTTCTAAGAGGCAAATTCATAGCAGTAAACGCCTATATTAAGAAACAAGGATTCCAAATAAATAAACTATGCCTTAATGAAGTAGCAAAAGAAGAACAAATCCCAAAGTCAGCAGGAGAAATGAAATAATGAAGACCATTATTATTATAAAGAGCAGAAACAAATGAAATTGAGAAGAGAACAACAATAGAAAAGATTAACCAAATAATTGGTTATTTGAAAAGGTAAACAAAACTGAAAAACTTTTATGCAGACTAACAAATTAAAACAAAAGGGGACCCAAATCAACAAAATTATAAATAAATTAAAAATTGAGACATTACAGTTGATACCTCAGAAATTCAAAGACTCATAAGAGGCTAATATGAACAACTATATATCAAGAAATTAGACAACCTTTTGCTTGGTTAGTTACTCAGTCATGTCTGACTCTTCTTGACCCCGTGGACTGTAGCCCACCAGACTCCTTTGTTCATGGAATTCTCCAGGCAAGAATACCAACCCAGGGATCAAACTTGGGTCTTTTGCATTTCAGTCAGATTCTTTACAGTCTGTGCCACCAGGGGAGCCTGGACAACCTGGAAGAAATTTTTGAAATTCTTGAAACACACAATTTACTAAGACTGAATCAGGAAAAAGAAGAAAATCTGAGTAAATAAATTACTAGTAAGGAAAATGAATCAGAAATCACAAATATCCCAGGACTAGAGGTCTTCATTGATGAACTTTACCAAACATTTAAAAAATAATTAATACTAATCCTTCTCAATTTCTTTCAAAATATCACGAAGGGGGACACTCCCAAACCCATTTCATGAGGCCAGCATTATCCTGACACCAAAACCAGAAAAATATGAATAGAAAAGAAAACTACCAAAGTTAATATTCCTTATGAATATAGGCCCAAAATGCTCAATATGTACTGTGCTATGCTTAGTCGCTCTGTCATGTCTGACTCTTTGCGACCCATGGACCATATAGCCCACAAGGCTCCTCTGTCCATGGGGATTCTCCAGGCAAGAATACAGAATGGGTTGCCATGCCCTTCTCCAGGTGATCTTCCCAACCCAGGGATTGAACCCAGGTCTCCTGCATTGCAGGCAGATTCTTTACCATCTGAGGCACCAGGGAAACCCAAAATGCTCAATAAAGTACTAGCAATTTGAATTTAGAAGCATACGGAAAGAATCACACACCATGTTCAAATGAGATATATACCTGGATTCAAAGATACAACATACACAACTCAGTCAGTGTGACACAGCACATTAATTGAATGAAAGAATCACTTCAATTGATGTAGAAAAAAAGCAGTTAACAAAATTCAACATTCATTCATAATAAAAACTCTTAAAAATTAAATATAGAAATGCCACATTAGAGAACATACTAAAAGCCATAAATGAAAACCCACAGCTACATGATATACTCAATGGTGACAAAACCTTTTTTGCTAGGATAGGAACAAGTCGGGGTTTCATCATAGTACTATTCATATGCAACATTTGTTGTTGTTGCTGTTCAGTCACTCAGTCGTGTCCAATTCTTTGCAACCCGAGAGATTGCAGCACGCCAGACTTTCCTGTCCTTCATCAACTCCCAGAGCTTTCTCAAACTCATGTCCATGGAGTGAATAATACCATCCAACTATCATGCCCTTGTCATCCCCTTCTCCTCCTGCCTTCAATCTTTCCCAGATCAGGGTCTTTTCCAATGAGTCAGCTCTTTGCATCGGGTGGCCAAAGTATCGGAGCTTCAGTTTCAGCATCAGTCCTTCTAATGAATATTCAGGACTGATTGGATCTCTTTGCAGTCCAAGGGACTCTCAAGAATCTTCTCCAACACCACAGTTCAAAAGCATCAATTCTTTGGTGCTCAGCTTTCTTTATAGTCCAGCTCTCACATCCATACATGACTACTGGAAAAACCATAGCTTTGACTATATGGACTTTTGTCAGCAAAGTAATGTCTCTACTTTTTAATATGCTGTCTAGGTTTTCTTCCAAGGAGGAAGAGTCTTTTAATTTTGTGGCTGCAGTCACCATCTGCAGTGATTTTGGAGTCCATGAAAATAAAGTCTCTCATTGTTTCCCTTGTTTCCCCATCTATTTGCCATAATGTGATGGGACCGGATACCACGATTTTCTTTTTTTTTTTTCAATGTTGAGGTTTAAACCCACTTTTTCACTCTCCTCTTTCACTTTCTTCAAGAGGCTCTTCAGTTCCTCTTCAATTTCTGCCATAACAGTGGTGTCATCTGCCTACCTGAGGTTATTGAAATTTCTCCCAGCAATTTTGATTCCTGTTGTGCTTCATCCAGCCCAGCATTTCACATGATGTACTCTGCATATAAATAAACAGGGTGACTATATACAGCCTTCATGTACTCCTTTCCCAATTTGGAACCAGTCTGTTGTTCCATGTCAGGTTCTAACTTGCTTCTTGATCTCCATACAGGTTTCTCAGGAGGCAGGTAAGTTGATCTGGTATTCCCATCTCTTTAAGAATTTTCCACAGCTTGTTGTGATTCACACAGACAAACTGCAATGCGGGACACCTGGGTTGGAAAGATGCCCTGGAGAATGGAAAGGCTACCCACTCCAGTAATCTGGCCTGGAGAATTCCATGACTTATTAGTCCACTTGGTCGCAAAGAGTTGGACATGACAGAGCGACTTTCACTTCACTTCTTCACACTGTCAAAGGTTTTAGCATAGTTAATGAAGCAGAAGTAGATGTTTTTCTGGAACTCTCTTGATTTTTCTATGATTCAACAAATGTTGGCAATTTGATATCTATTTCCTCTGCTTTTTCTAAAACCAACTTGAACATCTGGAAGTTTTTAGTTCATGTACTCTTGAAGCCTTGCTTGGAGAATTTTAAGTACACTTTCCTAGCATGTGAAATGAGTGAAATCGTGCTGTAGTTTGACCATTCTTTGCCATTGCTCTTCTTTGGAATTGGAATGAAAACTGATATTTTCCAGACCAGTGGCCATGGCTGAACTTTCCATATTTGCTGTCATATTGAGTGCAGCACTTTAACAGCATCATCTTTTAGGATTTGAAATAGCTGAGCTGGAATTCCCATGCAACATAGTACTATTATTGCCCTGGCTAATACCAGACCACCTGATCTGCCTCTTGAGAAATCTGTATGCAGGTCAGGAAGCAACAGTTAGAACTGGTCATGGAACAACAGACTGGTTCCAAATAGGAAAAGGAGTATGTCAAGGCTGTATATTGTCACCATGTTTATTTAACTTACATGCAGAGTACATCATGAGAAATGCTGGACTGGAAGAAACACAAGTTGGAATCAAGATTGCTGGGAGAAATATCAATAACCTCAGATATGCAGATGATACCACCCTTATGGCAGAAAGTGAAGAGGAATTAAAAAGCCTCTTGATGAAAGTGAAAGTGGAGAGTGAAAAGGTTGGCTTAAAGCTCAACATTCAGAAAACGAAGATCATGTCATCTGGTCCCATCACTACATGGGAAATAGATAGAGAAACAGTGGAAACAGTGTCAGACTTTGTTTTTCTGGGCTCCAAAATCACTGCAGATGGTGACTGCAGCCATGAAATTAAAAGACGCTTAGTCCTTGGAAGGAAAGTTATGACCAACCTAGATAGCATATTCAAAAGCAGAGACATCACTTTGCCAACAAAGGTTCGCCTAGTCAAGACTATGGTCCTTCCTGTGGTCATGTATGGATGTGAGAGCTGGACTGTGAAGAAGGCTGAGCGCCGAAGAATTGATGCTTTTGAACTGTGGTGTTGGAGAAGACTCTTGAGAGTCCCTTGGACTGCAAGGAGATCCAACCAGTCCATTCTGAAGGAGATCAGCCCTGGGATTTCTTTGGAGGGAATGATGCTAAAGCTGAAACTCCAGTATTTTGGCCACCTCATGCGAAGAGTTGACTCATTGGAGAAGACTCTGATGCTGGGAGGGATTGGGGGCAAGAGGAGAAGGGGATGACAGAGGATGAGATGGCTGGATGGCATCACTGACTTGATGAATGTGAGTCTGAGTGATCTCTGGGAGTTGGTGATAGACAGGGAGGCCTGGCGTGCTGTGGTTCATGGAGTCGCAAAGAGTCAGATATGACTGAGAGACTGATTTGATCTGATCTGAGTCCTAACTAGAGCAATCAGGCACCAAAAAGAAGTGAAAGATATCTTAACTGGAAAAGATGAATTAAAATTGTCTCTAATTACAGATTACATGATTTTATATATATAAAAATCCTAACAACTCAACAAAAAAAAATGAACAGATCTAAACAATGAATTCAATAAAACTGCAGGATACAAGGCTAACATAAAAATCAGTCACCTTTCTATACACTAACAATGAACTTTCAGGAAAAGACATAAATTTTTCCCATTTACAACATCAAAAACAAGAAAATACTCAAGAATAAATTCCAATATCATGATAAAACATCTACAACAGGAACTATAAGGTGGTGATGAAAGAAATAAAAGAAGAGAGATGGAAAGTTATCTATGTTCCTAGATTGGAAGAGTTAATATTGTTAAAATGACAGTACTGATGAAACCCATCTATATATTGAATGTAGTCCCTATTAAGTTTCAGTGGTGGTGTTTTACAGAATTAAAAAAAAAAAAAAAAAAAAAGCACTCCTAAAATTTGTATGCAACCACAAAGTTGCAGGAGACTTGTGTTTGACCCTGGGGTTTGGAAGATTCCCTGGAGGAGGAATTGGCAACCTACTTTGGTTTTCTTATCTGGAAAAATCTAATGGACAGAAGGAGCTTGGCAGGCTACAGTCCATAGAGTTACAAAGGAGTCAGACATGACTGACCGAGCAACTGAGTGCAAAACACCCTGAATAGCTAAAGCAATCCTGAGAAAGAACAATAAAGCCATAGGCATCACACTTCCTGAGTTCAAGCTACACTACAAAGCTATAGTCATTAAAGCAGTATGGTACTGGCCCAGAGATAAACCCAAGCATATGCAGTCAACAAGGAGCCAAGATACTCCATGGAGAAAAGACAGTCTCTTTAATAAATGGTGCTGGAATATTTGGATATTCACATGTAAAAGAATGAAAGTAGGCTCCTGTATTATACTACCCACAGAACTTAAAATGAATTAAAGACTTAACTGAAAGATCTGAAACCATGAAACTCCTAGTAGAAAACACAGAAATAAAACTCCTTGATATAGGTCTTGGTAATGATTTTTTTCAATATGACACCTAAAAGCACAAGTGAAAAATAGTAACAAATATGTGGCACTATATGAAACTGAAAGCTTCTTTGAAGCAAAGGAAACTATCAATAAATTAAAAATGACAACCTATGGAATGTGAAAAAATATTTACAAACTATATATCTTATAAGGGATTCATATCAAAAATATATAAAGAATTCATATAATTCAATAGCAAAAAAACCAAATAATGCAATTAAAATATGGGCAAAGGACCTGAATAGACATTTCTCCAAAGAAGATGTATGAAAAGCCAACAGATATATGAAAAGATGTTCAACACCAGTAGTTATTAGGGAAATCCAAATTAAAATCACAATGAAATATCACCTCATACCTGTGAGAATAGGCATCATCAAAAAGATAAAAGACAAATTCTGGCTCGGGCGTGAAGCAATGGGAAACTTTTGCACTGTTAGGGGGATTGTAAATTGGTACAGCCACTGTGGAAAATAGTATGAAATTTCCACAAAAAATTAACAATAGAACTGTTGTATATATAATCCAGCGGTTCTACACTTGGAATATAACCACAGGAAACAAAAGTGCTAACTTCAAAAATATATCTATCTATTCATGTTCATAGCAGCATTACTTACAACAGCAAAGACATGGAAACAACCTGTCTCCACTGGCAGAAATGGTTGAAGAAATGGTGATGTATGTATATGTGTGTGTGTGTATTTATTTACTTGTGTGTGTGTTTACACACACCATGGATTATTATTCAACTCTAAAAATGAGGAAATCATGCTATTTGTGTGATGGAGGAAACTTAAAGGCACTATATTAAGTGAAATAAGTCGGATGGAGAAAGGCAAATAATGTATCATCTAGCCTATATGCCCAATCTAAGAATAAGAGACCAATCCATACTCATAGAAAAAGAAATCAGACTTGTGGTTACCAGAGGTGAATGGTGGTGAAAGTGGACCCCAAATAGAGATGGTCAAAAGGTACAAACTTCTGTTTACAAGTTAAATAAGTACTAGGGATGTGATGTACAACATGATGACTATAGTTAACACTGATATATAATATAAAGGAGAATTTTAATGGAGTAAATCTTATTGTTTCTCATCACAAGGAGACTTTTTCCTTTCTTTTTATTATATCTATATAAAAATATGGATGTTAGCTGAATCTATAATGATAATAATTTCACAATATATGTATATCAAACAATTATGCTATACACCTCAAAATTGTCAATTATTTCTTTTTTTAATATTCCCTGAACTCTATATTTCTTTATAAGTATTTATTCCCAAACTTTCTCATAGGAAAACATTAGTTATGTGGTTTTTGTTTTTTGTTTTGGAGCTATTGCATTATACAATTTAGAATCAATCACTCTTTGGTTGTAATAAAATGTAAACAAGTTGACCTTTAAACTTTTTTGGCATCTTGAAATTGAAAATGGACTGCGTCTACAAGGACTTCAAGGAAGAGTCATAAGAAACTAAATTCTGAAATCATTAGAGCTTGGTATTTTGCATATGTATGTTCAAAGATTGTGTCCATGATGTACCAGAAAACATGCTGGTGCTTGTTTCAGTTTCTTTACAGTCCAGTGCACTATATAGTGTTCAGTCCAGTCTGCAGTCCAGTGCACAATATAGTGTACAGTCCAGTGCACAGTATAGTATACAGTTCAGTGCACACCTGGGGACATCTGGACACTTCTGCACACAGCTGGACAAATCAGGAGCACAGCTGGATACATCTGGAACACAGCTGGAGTACAGCTGGAGTACACTTGGTGTTGGCCCTGGAGCATAGCTGGAACACAGCTGGAGCACATTTGGTGTGCAGTCCAAGTGCACAGCTGGAGCACAGCCAGAACATCTGGAACACATCTGGCATACAGTCCAAGTGCACATCTGGACACATTTGGGGCAAATCTTGGTACAGCTGGACACATCTGATGTGCAGACCAAGGGCACATCCCAGTGTACAGTGCAGTATACAGTCCAGGGTACCATCCAGTGTACATACTGTGTACAGCCCGTGTGCAGTCCAGGGTACTATCCACTGTACATCCCATGTACAGTCCAGGGTACTATCCAGTGTATATCCTATGTACAGTTCAGTGTTCATCCCATGTGCAGTCCAGTGTTCATCTCATGTACAGTCCAGGATACTGTCCAGTGTACATTCCATGTACAATCCCATTTACAGTTCAATGTATGGTCCAGTATACATTCCAGTATACATCCAGTGAACAGTCCAGCATATATCAGTTTACATCTAGTATACAATCCAGTGTAGGTCCAGTGTTTCTGTGTCTGTCTTCTCCACATCCATAAAATCCCATGAATGGCTCTTAGTAATTTTTATAGGAGATGGCAAAGAACAAATAGTCAATAGGCTCAAGGAAGGAAGGATAAAAAGAAAAAAATTTAAGTGAACTGAAAATTGGATTGCTTGGCACTGAATTGAGGTCAGTGGTATGCCAGAGCTCTCTTGTTCCAGTCCACAGGAGCAGTGTTCAGAATGTCATGAATTTCTTCCCTGATCCTTAAGTCCTTTATAGCTTTAAACTAGTGGGACTAGTTACATCAGGGAAATCAGCAAGCACTACAAATCAGGGCTTTTGTTTATCAGAGAGTCTGTGTTCTAGTGGAACACAACTGACATCCATGATTATGATAAAATTAGTCCAAGCTCATGTCCATCCAACATGTGAGATCAGAGACAAGTGGAATCAGAATATAGGATTCCTTTGAAGCTAGTGAGGACCCTTAATCTAATTCAGAAGAGTCAAGAAAGGCTTCCCAGAGGAAAGAAATAGAGAGGCTATCCAGGTGAAGCAGCAGTGTGTTTGGCGGGGGAGAAGGTATAGTAGGAAGCATTTCCTCTGAAAAGAAAGGGAAATCAGAAGTAAGAGCCAGCAAGGTACCTTTGAGAAATTGCATGCAATTCAGTAACAGCCAGGGTTTAGAGTGAGAGAGCCTCATCTGGTGATATGGTAGCCAGTGGAGGGTTAGACAGGGTCAGCTCGTGACAGGCTCCAGAACCATTACTGTTTTCCGTACAACCTAATGCAAAAAGTGGGAAGTATGCTGTTATTTGTGCTTCTGCTGGAAGAACTCTTTTTGACAGCCCATAAAGCCATGATGGATGTCAAAAATAACATTGCTCAGCTTTTGCCACCTTGCTATATACTTCCCATATGTGCTTAAGGGAAAACTCGAACCACCAAAGTCATTAATAAGCTTATATTGTAAGTATACTTGAAAGATTCTGAGAAGAGCTGGTCATCCTTATTTTTCTGTCTAAGACAGATTTTTGGAGAAACATTTTAGTGTTTGCGTGACCTTTAATCAGATATACTGCACCTTTTTTTTTAAGATCCCAGTAAATTACTGCCTTCCTATAAGTACTAGGGGACTTAATGGTACCATTAAGAAATGCATAAATATCTTTTAATTTTTGTCTTCATGCAGGTTTTATTCCTGCCAGCAAAGTGTTTGTTTGTTTTTTGTTTTTTTTTTTTTCAGTTTTGCCTATGGAAATTAAGCAGAATTTTATTAGCAATTAAATTTTTCAAAGTTATCTTTCTTCTGGGTCTAATGTAATTCCTAGAGCCCTTCTCATGCTGTAAAAGGACTGGGTTCTTCCAAATGTCTTCTTCTTAATCATCACTAGCTCATTAGCAACATTTCTCTCCCCACTTCCTTTTTCCTCTGCCTCTGAAGAAAAGTGATACTGATCTAAAAATCAGGATTCATTTCCACATAACCAAACATTCTTTATGAGATGTCATATCCAACTTTGAAGTAGGAAAATTGCATTCCTGCATTAGCCAGGATTCTTTCTGGTTTCAAGTGACAGACCTCAACTCAGTCTGGTTTGAGCAAAAATAAATAAATAAAGAACATTTATTGTGCCCCTGCAATGGAAGAGTCTAGAGTATTCCACTTCAGACCTGGTTGGGTTCAGGGACTCAAGTTACATCACAGCTTCTCTCCCCATCTCTTTGCTTTGCTTCGCTCTGCATTTCCTTCAGTTTTAGCAAGTTCTTAACCATGTGGTGACTATTTGCAGCCTGGAGGCAATATTCCTACCAGTTAGGAACTGGAAATAAGTAGATAGTAGTGGTTTCGGGGAAGGCAATGGCACCCCACCCCAGTACTTTTGCCTGGAAAATCCCATGGACGGAGGAGCCTGGTAGGCTCCAGTCCATGGGGTCGCTGAGTCGGACACGACTGAGCGACTTCACTTTCACTTTTCACTTTCATGCATTGGAGAAGGAAATGGCAACCCACTCCAGTGTTCTTGCCTGGAGAATCCCAGGGACAGGGGAGCCTGGTGAGCTTCCGTCTATGGGGTCGCACAGAGTCGGACACGACTGAAGCGACTTAGCAGCAGCAGCAGTGGTTTCATGAAAAAGTAAGGGTTCGTTACTGAAATAAACAGGGATGGACGTTAGAGAGGCAAAAAAAGATAGGTTTCCCTATACAATTACTTTAATTAGTAATTTTAAGATTTATGAAATCTAAAATATAGTAAAAATCCTCATCTTATTTTACAGACATGGTAAGGCCTCATATCTTAGTAATTTTTATTTTTGAGGTCCCAGAATTTCAAATTCTGTGATATAGAAACCTGGAAACTCATGTGAGGAATTCTACAGTTGTCACAAGGAAATTTTCTCTATACAGCAAGGTTAGTAAATTTAAAAAAAAATCCCTTTGTTTCCCTTTCTTCAGACACATTGCTAACATTTTCATAAGGATGATACAGTTCTGACATGAGGAAGACAAAATCTAATAAACCCTTAACTTTTCAGCCCTAATCTCATTTTCTTAGCAGCTTTTTCTGTACCCTTTTTCTGTACCTAAAAGGAATCTGTTATCCTTTGCTTTACTGATGTCCACATTTAGTGCAAGAGCATTTTCCATTAGGTGCATCTAAAACTCTGCAAGACATCTATCAAGACCTAGGGCTCTGCTTACAGAGGGATCCATAACAGTTCCTTTAGTCTCTCATGGAGCAACATGAAGGTTTTTTTGCCACCCTCCCTAACTGAAAGAGACTGAACTCATCTAATTAAATGTTGACATTTCTGCAGATTACATAGTATGAAGGGCAAATCAGATTCCTTTTATCAAAAACAATATAACATCCTCATTATATTCTTTGACTTTGTTGGATTCCTATCTGTATTGTATAGATCAACATGATTGATAAGTTGAGATCTTCACTTACAGGAAGCAAATATCTTCCCCTCTTTTTTTCCCCTAAATTTAGGATGACTTTGAATCCTTTGCATTGGCCCATTGCATACATTAACATTTCCCTCAGTCCCTGCTTCTTTGCAGGTGCCCTTGAACACTGGCCTTACTTCATCCAACTTGCTTTTGAAGATGTGATTTGCGTTTCCTGACTGAATACCTTTGGTCCTGTTCTTTTTAGGTTAAAATGAAAATAGCTAATTAGCAGCTCTCTTCTTCAGGATCTTAGGGTTTTCCACACAGGTTATAGAGAGGATTCAGAATTACTATTATTTTTTAGGTAATTATCCAAGTTGATTAGAGAAGACTTAAAAAATTTTTAAAATCTCTCCTTATTTATTACCAATGAGTGTTCAGATGCCATCTGGACTGTTGGGAGAGAGATGAAAGTGATTTGGTGCTATGATTAGGTCCCATGATTGGCCACCAGCACTGATAATCACATCATTAATAACACTTGGACAGAGGAAATTACCTGGAGCAAGAGGAGAGAATGCACAGCGAGAATGTTTTCCACCATGACCTTTAGAACACAACTTCTCAAGCAGAGAGTGAGGAAAGGTGGATGCACAGAGAAGACCTCAGTAACATGCCACAGAGTGTTAAAGGATCCCTAGCTCCCAGGGTGGTTCCTCAGGGGCCCAACAGACACATCACACCTGACCATCAGGCAGAGAATAGGAAGAGCTACCATCTGCTCTGAGTTAACTAGATCTGAGGGTTTGTGTAATGTACAGCATCAATTTGTTCTTTAATCTCTGAACAACTGTATCACATCTGAACAACTGCCTCCATTTCATATATGACAACCTGAGTCCAATAGACATAAGCAACTTAATGAAGTTCACATGGCTGGTAAATGGTAGACTAGAAGTTTGAATCCATATCTACTTTACATCAAACCCTGTTCTTGTCTATTAGTTCTGTGAACTGTAAGATGCTTTTGGTAGATGCAACCATAAGAAGAGCAGATAATGCATTTCATGGTGTATTGGTCCAAGTATATGCCCTTCACTGGGGACACTACAAGCTTTCTGAAGGAGCCCCAGATGAGTAAGGACATAATAATGCAACTAAAAAGCCTGATATTTATAGTACAACTTCCCATGTAAGTGTCATCAGTATATCTCCCAGAGATAATATGAGTCGCCCAAATAACACATCTATGAGAATGCTAAATTCAAACCACTAAATGGATGTGAAGTCAGAGGAATGCAGTCAGGCAATTGTCAGTAGGTGAATGAAATGGAGATTCAGAAATGTCTATGTAGGCAAATGTGATGGTCAGAAACAAGGGCAACATTTTGAATTCTGTCACATGGATGATGATTCATTTCCCAAGAGGACTTTGATATGAGAATCCATTCAGCTCCTCTTCTTGACTGAGATCTTTCCAGGTTGAAGGATCCTCTTGTTGTGTCTGATGCCTGATGCCCAGCTTATAATCACAAAGATCAAGATAAGCAACGGTTCTCCTTACTACTAGTCTAATGCTCTGTCCACATCTCTGGGAACAAAATTCCCATTTCAGTCATTATCATGATTTCATAGAAAAATCTAGGATTAGCTTAGTTAGTAAGACAGAGTTAAATTTTTCTTCTTAGAGAGAATACAACTAGGACACAATATTTCTTTTGAAATATAACTGGCAAAGTAGTTTCCTGACTTCACAGGAGTCAAAAAGGATTGAAGAATCATTGCCCAACTTTGATCCTCTCACAACTCTTCTCAGAAGAAAACTCAAGAAAGTCCCCCTTCCCTCCTCATTTCCTACTAGGCAGGCAGACGCTATTAGCTGAAATCAGTAACTCCTTCATAACTGCACCCTGCCATTTCTCCTGCCACATTTCTCTAGCCAACTCTACATTCAGATCTATTTTGGCAGATGTGAATTCTATATTTCTCTTGCCCCTGGCTACCTTTGAATTACCACAGCTCCATAGCACTGCAGGTCTATCACCTCAAGGTTTGACAAATAATATTGTATAACTACTGCTGATATCAACTTTAAATGGAAATTAGATTCTTTCCCTATTTTTTATGTTCCACTTTAATTTGGGCAAACTACAAGTTCTAGACATCATGTTCACTGCAATTATCTATCTTTTAGGGAGCAATAGTGGTCCTGCTTACTTAAGTACCTTGCATTTTTCATGTCAGTCTTTCTTTCTTTTTTTTAGTAGCATACCTGTGCCACGGGGAAGGGCATAATGTGCTCTCATGAATCTGACTGCTCATTCAAGCAATAGGAAATGGGAGAGTCATTTACCTTACTGATAAAATGTGCTGCAGTGGTCTAGGGGACTTTATCTCCTGGATTCTATTACCAGAGTAATATGCATCTTCAGGAGAAATGCCCTGGAGCCTGGATAGATCTCTGGAAGACTGAACTTTAAACCTTATAGTATCTTTAAAAATGTAAGGGGGTGGCAGTATCTATGGGAACACCAAAAAAGTAACTAGCAAACCACCAGTAAACTCTTGAAATAAAGCACTCAAATAAGCTGTTTGAATAAACCAAATTCTCAAGCTCATCAGAATAGTAGATGTAACAGGTTTATCTTTGCTTGACAAAACACTTTGTTCCCTTATTGAGGGAACAGAGGTCATTTGGGTCAACCTACTTCTTGCAGAACTTATAGACAAAAAGTATCCTGATGAGTTTAGTGGTCATTCTCAGATTGTCTCTACCAGCTATATCTTGCCCTTCTTTTCTCTGCTATTTGTCCCAGGAAGGCTGGCCTATTTGCATTGTATGACCCAGGCTCTTGCCCTCTGAGCTCTGATTTACTTGGACCGATGGGAGACACTAATAGGAGATTGGAGAGTCAGAGGAGAGAAAGGGTGGAGCATTTATTCCTTGCTTGTCTGCCTTCTGCTTTGTTGCAATGCTGGCAGTGACCACGCTTCCCTGCAGCCTTGCATCTACCAGCCAGCCACTTCTCCATGGCACCAGCTCTTCTGGGTCTAGTAACACCTTCTCCCCTACTTCTCCTTCAAATCTAGGGGTGATAATGGATTCCCACTATTAGCATTCTCTGGCTATCTTATATCTCTAATTGCTTACTTCAGTCTTGTCTATACTTGCATAATTGTCCAATCGTGAAATTATTTTTAATTAAAACTTTTTACATCTATTTCCTGAAATGATTCAGCTTGAATTTTCTTGAGAAAAACTTTCTCTTTCTCGACAAGTTGGTTCTTATCATGGTGTGATTACTTAGAAAGCTAAAAATGCTTTTTGCTAATGGTATCTTAAGTATATTTTGAGCAAATAAAAGCACACATAAATTATATAATAGTCATGAGGTGAATAATCACAAATGATTCCATTTATACTCAACCTTTTATCTACCTAAACTCTTTAAATATTTGAGTTTTCTAACCTGCTACTTTGTTTCTCTGGCTTTGAAAAGTTTCAGGAAAGATTCAGGTGAGGCATTTACAGAAGTGCTTGACAACAGGTTGAATTTCCCTTTAGGAAGTCTTGTGCTGTAGGTGAGCTGCTTATTCAAAGGAGCTCTTCCCTTGGTGCCTGGCAAACATCCTCTGCCAGTCTCCCTTCTCAGAAACTCTTCCTAAGTCCTAGGCAATTAAACAACTAGAGGCTGATTCTGGACTTCCCAGGTGGTTCAATGGTAAAGAATCTGCCTGCCAATGCAGGAGACTGGGATTAGATCCCTGGGTCAGGAATATCCCCTGGGGAAGGAAATGGCAAACCATTCCAGTATTCTTGCCTGGAGAATCCTATTGACAATGGAGCCTGCTGGGCTACAATCCATAGGGCTGCAAAAGAGGTAGACGCAACTGAGCACAGCACACTGTTTCTAAAGCTCACTCACTCTTTTAAGAGCAGACTCTATACATTAAAATACACTCCTTAAAATTTTGTTTCATGGGTTAGTGACAATATTTCAACCCATTAAAATGGAGTAGGGTGGGGGCAGAGGGGAGACCTTAAACTGTAATGAATGGGCCTTTGGAAAACTGACTCAGAAGAAGCAGAATTACTTTGCTGACAAAGGTCCATATAGTCAAAGCTATGGTTTTTCCAGCAGTCACATATGGATGTGAGAGTTGGACTATAATGAAAGCTGAGTGCCAAAGAACTGATGCTTTTGAACTGTGTGATGCTGGAGAAGACTCTTTAAGAGTCACTTGGACTGCAAGGAGATCAAACTGGTCAGTCCTAAAGGAAATCAGTCCTGAATGTTCATTGGAAGGACTGATGCTGAAGCTCCAATACTTTGGCCACCTAATGTGAAGAACTAACATTGGAAAAGACCCTGATGCTGGAAAGATTGAAGGCAAGAGGAGAAGGGGATGACAGAGGATGAGATGGTTGGATGGTATCACCAACTCAATGGACATGAGTTTGAGCAGGCTCAGAAGTTGGTGAATGACAGGTAAGCCTGGCATGCTGCAGTCCATGGGGTCATAAAGAGTTGGACAGGATTGAGTGATTAAACTCAACTGAACTGAACTTGCTGCTTATACGTTTTACTTTGTTTTAGGTGAATGAAGCTAACCAGTTTACCGTTTCCATTTTCTGTTTCTGCTATTTTTCTAATGAGAAAAATATTTGCTTGCTTTAATACTTGGAAACTATACTAATTCCTCTTCTAATTTTAGCTTTTCCACATCAGTTTCATATATTTTTAGGTATTGCCCATCAAGAACTTGCTAATGGTAATTAAAAAAATGCTTCAAACATTCATGGTGTCTAGCTTCTCTAGTTGTAAATGTACAAAAAAGATATTTCTTACCTCTGTTTTTCAATTAGTGTCCCCTTCAAGTGAACTTCAGTCAAGAAATACTAAGCATTTATTTGGAGTCAATGCTGGTCATGATGAGGAATATAACTATTAAAAAATACATCGTTCCTTACCCTAAATGGGTTCAATTGCCAGCCCATGGCGATATACTATAATTTGGCATATTCCATGGGAAATCTTGGAAAATTCAATGTTTGTGGTTACAACTATTCCCGAGCACTGGAGACCCACAAACCAGGATAATCTGTGAGTTTGCTTATGCATAGATTGAACTGCTCAGCCTTTGGGTTTCAGCTAAGAAGAGGGTAAGATCACTGATCTAGTGGGTGAGCAATGCTGACATCTCAGTATCTATAATGCATCTCATCATGCCCTTAATGTGCACAACTCACATTAAGTAATAAAAATTTTACATCTGAAAAGAAATTCAACTGTAGTGTTTGTAACCATGAGAGGAGAAAGTAAGCAGTCTAAGAAAATGCTGGTCTTTACAGAGTGTAGGAATACTGGATAATTTAAGAAGTAACATGTCATATGGGTATGAATGTATGACAGGAAAGTGACACAAATTTTATATAAGTGCTTTTTAAATTTTTTTATCCATGACCTATGATAAAAATAACTTTTCTTCACAATATAATAAACACATACAACGAACCAGAATTTCAATAACACAATACTTTCTTTTACTGTAGGTCATATATTCTTGTTTTCCTAATCTTTTCTCTTTTTCTATTTCTTTTTAAAAAAGGCTGATTGTGACCCACTAAACTGACTTTATGAACCACTAATGGCTTTTGATCCAGTCTGAAAATTACTCTTATTAACAATATAAATGAATAAAGAGTAAGTCAGTCAGTTGATGAAGTTCTTTCCATCAGTTACCTAGCCAGAATTTATTTTAATGGTATCATAAATTACTTTAATCCTGTGTTTATAGATTCATTAAGGGTCTTATGGGGTCACTTAAATTTTTCATTTATTCTTCATTGCACTTTATGTAAGGAATTATGTAATAGAATATGTGTATGTGTGTGTGTGTGTTTGTGCACATGCATGCTCAGTTGGGTCCAACACTTTGCAACCCCGTGGCCTGTAGCCCTCCAGGCTCCTCTGTTCATGGGATTCTCCAGGCAAGAATATTGGAGTGGGCTGCCATTTCCTACTCCAGGGGATCTTCCCAACCCAGGGATGGAACCTGCATCTGTTGCATCTCTTGCATTGGCAGGTGGATTCTCTACTGCTAGTGCCACCTGGGAAGCCATATAAAGAGTAATACCTTGAATATAGGGGGTTGCAGAGCTCTCAGGATAAAGTCAAATATGTGGTGTACTTAGTTGCTCAGTTATGTCTGACTCTCTGTGACCCCATCAACTATAGCCCACCAGGCTCCTCTGTCCATGAGGATTCTCCAGGCAAGAATCCTAGAGTGGGTTGCCATACCTCCTCCAGGGGATCCTCCCAACCCAGGAATCGAACCCAGGTCTCCTGCATTGCAGGTGGACTTTTTTACTGTCTGAACCACTAGGAAGCCCAGTAAGTTCAATAAACAAAGTGGTTGAGGAGTATGAGTAAGGGAAGGATTATGGTTGAGCAAATTATCTAAGAAAGTAACATATGATATGACTGTAAAAGATGAGTAGTTTGTCAGGTAGAGACTGGGAAAAGACAGTTCAGGTTAGAAGGGTGTGATCTATTTGGGAGACGAGTGAGAAGTTCATTGTGTCTAAGAGGTAGGTAAGAAGATATAGTGAGGACTCAATATGTGAGATTGAAATGCATTGAGTAGCAAGATCAGGGCCTAGTTCCTTCATTTACATGATGGAAATTTGAAGTTCCCTGTCACTGAACAAGTGAACAACTTTCATAGACATGGATTATTTTATTCCAACTGGACACAACAGGATCTTGGAGTTTCTTTAAGATTTGGGGTGGAATTCAGGAAGAGAAAAAGAATAAAATTTATAAGATTATTTATGTCTTATACTGCAAACTCCTTAAGCAAGTAGCGACCTCGGTCTGATGCATTCATATTTTCTAGCAACTAAGTAGATATTTTTCCAAAAAAGACACACAGATGGTCACAGGGCACGTGAAAAGATGCTCAACATAACTGATTATTAGAGAAATCCAAAACAAAACTACAATGAAGCATCACCTCACATTGGTCAGAATGGCCATCGTCAAAAAATCTACAAACAAATGTTGGAGTGAGTATGGATAAAAAGGAACCCTCCTACACTGTTGGTGGGAATGTAAATTGGTGAAGCCACTATGGAGAAAGAATGGAGTTTCCTTTAAAAAACTAAAAATAGAGCTACCATATGATTCATCAGTCCCACTTCTGGACAGACATACAGAGAAAACAAGACATAGAGACAACCTAAGTGTCCACTGACAATAGGATAAAGCTGTGGTATATTTATACAATGGTACATTAAAAAATCATAAAAAGAATAAAAAAGTCATAAAAAAGAATAAAATGATGCCATTTGCAACAACATGGATGGACCTAGAGATTATCATACTAAGTGAAGTAAGTGAGACAAAGACAAAATCACATTATACCATTTATATGTAGAATCTAAAAAAGATACAAAAAAACAAAATGAATTGTATGCAAAATAGAAATAGACCCACAGACAGAAAACAAACCTATGATTACCAAAGGTCATGGAGGAGGGATAAGTTAGAACATTGGGATTAACATATACACAGTACTGTATATAAAATAGATAACCAACAAGGATTTACTGTGTAGCACAGGGAACTATACTCAATATTTTGCAATAAACTACAAGGGATCCCTGGTGGTGCACAGGTTAAAGCGTCTGCCTGCAATGTGGGAGACCTGGGTTTGATCCCTGGGTTGGGAAGATCCCCTGGAGAAGGAAATGGCAACCCACTCCAGTACTCTTGCCTGGAGAATCCCATGGACGGAGGAGTTTGGTGGGCTATAGTCCACAGGTCTCAAAAAGTCGGACACGACTGAGCGACTTCACTATGGTCACTATGGTCACTATAAGGGAAAATAACCTGAAACAAAATGTATGCATGTATAACTGAATCACATTGCTGTACACTTGAAACTAACACAATATCATAAATCAACTATACTTCAATAAAATAAGTAAATAAATTAAACAGGACCTGGAGCATAGTAACTAATCAGGATATTTTCTAAATGAATAAATCACTGAGTGAATGAATAAGGGAGTGGACAGTTTTCCTTGATTGGTGATAATCACCTGAATGCTACTTGTCCAAGGTCCCTTGTCCTCTAATATAGAGTTTGCATTTATTCTAATTCTAGTAACATTCTAAATTCAGTGCTCTCTTTCCATCCTCTTCCTGGCTCATCTATTCTAAGTTCCATAGGCATCCTTTATTTATTTATTTTTTAAATTTAATTTAATTTGATTTTATTTTTTAACTTTACAATATTGTATTGCTTTTGCCATATATCGACATGAATCTGCCACAGATATACACGTGTTCCCCATCCTGAACCCTCCTCCCTCGTCCCTCCCTGTACCATCCCTCTGGGCCGTCCCAGTGCACCACCCCCAAGCATCCAGTATCATGCATCATTTATAATAGTCTATATTTGTTGATCCTGTTCTCTATTTAAAATCTATTTCTGATACACTATCTTTTATGTGTCTTAGTCAGCAATCTGATCCTCCAAATGAAATCTTATCCATGAAATTTTACTTGGAATATTTTATCTCTCAGTGCCCTTGATTCTATTCTCATTTAATTTAATTAATTATTAGATTAAAATAATTTAATAATTAATATTTTCATCAGATCAGATCAGTCACTCAGTCGTGTCCGACTCTTTGCGACCCCATGAACTGCAGCACGCCAGGCCTCCCTGTCCATCACCATGTATTTTAAACTTCAGAATATTTGAGAAATGAAGAACGTATCCAAAATGAGCAATTTCTATAATTTTAGTATGAGAGAAAAGTTTGTTAACATTTTGTTCCTTGTAGTTACTAATATTTTAATATATCTATATTAATTAATTAATAATATATGCATATATGTGAATACAAGTTGAGATTAGGAGATGTGTAACATTTTATACATCACTTTTCACTTAATTAAATGTGAATTTTTCCTCATTGTCTTAGTTATTTCTCAAAAATTTCACTCTAATATTTATAGAGTATCCCATTATTCTATTACATTTTAGCACATAGTTAAGTTCTTCATATGCTTTGTTGGACACTGTGTTGTTTCCAGTTTTTTACCTCAATCAACTTTGTGATATTTTTCTAGTCAAAGCTTTATATTTGTACTTACAATTTCCTTTTACATAAAGAAAGAGAAGAGAAACTACTTGGAAAAGGAGTATAAGCATTTTAAATAGGATTGCTGAATATGAAAAATGGAAAATTGTCCCAATTTCTATCCCGGGAGGTTATTGTAATTTATACTCTCTGCAGGAGAGTATAAATGGCTTACCTTTACATACTTCTCAATCTTATTCTTAATATGTTTTAAAGCTTAGTAATTTGAGAGCAAAGAAAATGACATCGATACTGAGTGAATTTGGTTTTATTTTTCAAGAGGTGGCTTCTAACATTATTGTATATTGTTTATTTTCCATTTTTTTCTTTTTTCAAATGGCTATACATGCCCTATATTCATTTTTCAACTCAGATGTTAATCTTTTTTTAAAAAAAGCCACTAGTTTTTAAGAATTCTTTGATTTTCTATAGCAGTTGTCCATTCCTCACATTATGTGGGACATATCTATATATACATATATACTCATACACACACCAACTAGAGTTTTGTCCTGTCCTTCCTGAAATCTCTTTCTTTGAAGAGCAGTGTAGATAAATGACAAGGACATACCTGTGGAATCCACTGGAGCTAAGATTAAATAACAGCTTTTCACTGGGGCACATGCTTCAGTCTCCTTAAACCTCAGTTTCTTTCTTCTTTAAAAAAAAAAAAAAAAAAGTTCATGCTCAGTTGCTCAGTCATTTCTGAATCTTTGTGACCCAATGGACTGTAGCCCACCAGGCTCCTCTGTCTATGGAATTTTCTAGGCAAGAATACTGGAGTGCTTAGCCATTTCCTACTCCAGGGCCAATAAGAGGCAAATAATCTCTTCTTCAGAGTGTAGTGACAATTAGATGACTTATGTAAAGCCCTAACAGTGACTGGCTGCTGCTGCTGCTAAGTCACTTCAGTCGTGTCCGACTCTGTGCAACCCCATAGACGGTAGCCAACCAGACTTCCCCGTCCCTGGAATTCTCCAGGCAAGAACACTGGAGTGGGTTGCCATTTCCTTCCCCAATGCATGAAAGTGAAAAGTGAAAGTGAAGTCGCTTAGTCGTGTCTGACTCTAGCGACCCCATGGACTATAGCCTACCAGGCTCCTCCGTCCATGGGATTTTCTAGGCAAAAGTACTGGAGTGGGGTGCCATTGCCTTCTCTGAACATTGACTGGCAGGTGGTAGAAAATCATAAATAAGGTGGTGCTATAAATTGTGGTGGTGCATATAAAGAAGTGGTGCTAGAGAAGACTCCTGAGAAAGTCCCTTGGATAGCCAGGAGATCAAACCAGTCAATCTTAAGGGATATCAGCCCTGAATAGTCACTGGAAGGACTCATGCTGAAGCTGAAGCTCCAGTATTTTGGTCATCTGATGCAAACAGATGACTCATTGGAAAAGTCCCTGATGCTGGGAAAACTCGAGGGCAGAAGGAGAAGAGAGTGTCAGAGGACAAGATGGCTGGACAACATCACCAATGCAATGAACATGAACTTGGGCAAACTCCAGGAGATGGTCAGGGCCAGGGAGGCCTGGTGTGCTGCAGTCCATGGGGTCGCAAAAATCAGACAACATCAAGTGACTGAACAACAGCAGCACATACAATTAATTCTGAGTTGTCATGCCTAGGCTGTAATTAGGCATATTATAATTACATTTTCTGTTTTAATGAACTAAATAACTAGAAGAAATTTCTTTTTCACGTGTGGGACCTTTCTCACATGAAGTTAATAATATCTTCATCAGTAGATTCTTGAAGAGCTTTTCCAAAATAGAGTTGTGGAGTGACCTGGTCCAAGCAATTCAGTTTAGAATTCTGCTTCAAGGATTGAGGTAGTCAGAAATGTTTGTGGTACTGCTCTCTGATGAAATATGCCATTAAACTTTGACTTTCACCAAATAGTGAAAGAAATAGTGCTTAGAAATACTGTAGTTGGCTCTCTTTCCACCAGCTTTATCTTTTTTTGTAGCACTAAAGATATAGAGACCTCTGAAGAATGCTTTCAGGGAAAGCTAAATGATTTCTTACAGTTGCAAGGAAAGTTTTCTCCTTTGATTGATCATGGCTTTGGAGGGCCATGAAATCAAGCATTTTGCTTTCATTTATACCCTTATTTATTTTACTGGCCACACACAACCAAGAGATTTTATGAAATCAGTCTTGAATCATTTCCCAATTCTTCTCTGCATTAGTGGGAATCACTCCCATTCAGCTGATATTCTTTCTCTTAAGTTTTCTGCCTTCTAGGTCAGTTTCACCTCATCTGGCCAGCGGCTACTGTGAATCCATAGATAATGTCACTTTAATACATCCTTATTGATCTAGAGATAGCTGAAGTTTGACTTCATGTCCACTAGTCCCCAGATCATTTCCCCATCAATAGGGATCTCCCTCTTTATCTTCTACCCACTTCCTTCATGTGCCAAGATAAAATGGAAAGTAAATTACCCTTGCTGAACTATTTCTATCCCTTCAATTTTCTGACTACTTTCTTGAGACAGACAGCTTTCTATTTTCTTTAACATTTTTCTTTCTTGGGTAGGGAATTGAAAAGACATTCTGCCATCTGAGATATTGCTGTCCATTTTCGTTCCTTTCTTTTCATCTATAATTTATTTGTGTTAACTTTTTCAGACTTTAGTCAGTTTTTTCACATGCCGTTCTTTCCTTGTAATTTTATATCAGTTTTATCGATGTATAATTTACATACCACCAAAAGTGTTTCTTTCTTAGTATTTTTGAGAGGAAGTAGGAAGCAGGAATAAAAGCAAAATATCTTTTTGGTCACATAACTTTTATTCCCATCTTTTATTTGCTCCTTAGTCAAAAATTAAACCTATATTTAATATTTTACATGTTTTTTAATAATGATTTTTACATTATTTCTTGTCAACTCTTGTTTTCTTTCACATTAGATTGATAATTTCTCTGGTCTGTGGTTTGTCTTTCTGGTAAACATTTATTTGTCTGTTTTTTTATTATTTATCTAAACCTCAGGAGTTTAGAATTTTAAAGTACTCATAACCTGTATAAACTTCTAAAAATTTTTCTTTGAGATATTTGGTATGCTATTGCTCCTACCTTATATACTGATAGAATGTCTAAAATATAGAGCATAGTACAACAGAAGGCCAGAACAAGGTTATATCAAAGCACAATAAAATATGTACTAATTAAAATAGGTACTAAGAATTGCTAGTACAGGAAGAAAAAGGATGGCTACTGGAAAATACTGATTTTATAGGATATTAAGAAATAGGTCCATTGAGCCAAAACAGAAATGATGTCGTTTTAGATGTGTCTGGTGGTGAAATTAAAGTCCAGTACTGTAAAGAACAATATTGCATAGGAACCTGGAATGTTAGGTCCATAAATCAAGGCAAATTGGACGTGGTCAAGCAGGAGATGGCAGAGTGAACACCAACATTTCTCCTGAAATGAACTCAGTGAACTTTAGTTCTCAATGAACTAAAATGGATGAGAATGGCCAAGTTTAATTCAGATGACCATTATATCTACTGCTGTGGGCAAGAATCCCTTAAAAGAAATGGACTAGCCCATGGGCTTCCCTGGTAGCTGAGCTGGTAAGAATCCACCTGCAGTAAAGGAGACCCTGGTTCAATTCCTGAGTCAGAAAGATCTGCTGGAGAAAGGATAGACTATCCACTCCAGAATTCTTGGGCTTCCCTTGTGGCTCAGCTGGTTAAGAAGCCTCCTGCAATGCAGGAGACCTGGGTTTGATCCCTGGGTTGGGAAGATCCCATAAAAAAAGGAAAGGCTACCCATTCCAGTATTCTGGCCTGGAGAATTCCATGGACTATACAGTCCATGGGGTCGCAAAGAAACGGAAACAACTGAATGATTTTCATTTACTTCATTCACTCATAGTCAACAAAAGAGTCCAAGATGCAGAACTTGCATGTAATCTTGAAAATGACAGAATGGTCTCAGTTCATTTCCAAGGCAAACCATTCAGTATCACAGTAATCCAAGTCTATGCCCCAACCAGTAATGCTGGAGAAGCTGAAATTGAACAGTTCGCGCCATTTCAGAGCGACCTCGCCTCCCCGCGACTGGCGCACAATTAAGAGCGCCCCGCCGGCTGCGTCGCGCACTAAGAGCGCCCCGCCGGCTGCGTCGCGCACTAAGAGCGCCCCGCCGGCTGCGTCGCGCACTAAGAGCGCCCCGCCGGCTGCGTCGCGCACTAAGAGCGCCGCCGGCTGCGTCGCGCACTAAAGGAGCTGCCGAGAGGGGCTCCCCCACGACCGAGGAAGGACAGCGGTGAGGGCCAGCGCACTAAGCAGGGCGGAGAAGAGCTACCCCATGACCGTGGTCAGGAAGGGCGGTGGTGAGGAGAGACCCCTCTTCCAAGGTAAGGTGCGATGGCTGTGCTTCCCTGGCCGGGAGCAGCCAGGAGCAGCCGGGATGAGATACCCCACGCCCGAGGTAAGAGAAACCCAAGTAAGACAGTAGGTCTTGAAAGAGGGCATCAGAGGGCAAATACACTAAAACCATTCTCACAGAAAACTAGTCAATCTAATCACACAAGGACCACACCCTTGTCTAACTCAATGAAATTAAGCCATGCCCGAGGGGCAACCTGGGATGGGCGGGTCATGGTGGAGAGATATGACAGGGTGTGGTCCGCTGGAAAAGGGAATGGCAAACCACTTCAGTATTCTTGCCTTGAGAACCCCATGAACAGTATGAAAAGACAAAATGATAGGATACTGAAAGAGAAACTCCCCAGGTCAGTAAGGGCCCAATATGCTACTGGAGATCAGTGGAGAAATAACTCCAGAAAGAATGAAAGGATGGAGACAAAACAAAAAGAATACCCAGCTGTGGATGTGTCTGGTGATAGAAGCAAAGTCCGATGCTGTAAAGAGCAATATTGCATAGGAACCTGGAATGTCAGGTCCATGAATCAAGGCAAATTGGAAGTGGTCAAACAAGAGATGGCAAGACTGAATGTCGACATTCTAGGAATTAGCGAACTAAAATGGACTGGAATGGGTGAATTTAACTCGGATGACCATTATATCTACTACTGTGGGCAGGAATCCCTCAGAAGAAATGGAGTGGCCATCATGGTCAATAAAAGAGTCCAAAATGCAGTAGTTGGATGCAATCTCAAAAATGACAGAATGATCTCTGTTCATTTCCAAGGCAAACCATTCAATGTCACAGTAATCCAAGTCTATGCCCCAACCAGTAACGCCGAAGAAGCTGAAGTTGAAAGGTTCTATGAAGACCTACAAGACCTTTTAGAAGTAACACCCAAAAAAGATGTCCTTTTCATTATAGGGGACTGGAATGCAAAAGTAGGAAGTCAAGAAACACCTGGAGTAACAGGCAAATTTGGCCTTGGAATACGGAATGAAGCAGGGCAAAGACTAATAGAGTTTTGCCAAGAAAATGCACTGGTCATAGCAAATACCCTCTTCCAACAACACAAGAGAAGACTCTATACATGGACATCACCAGATGGTCAACACCGAAATCAGATCGATTATATTCTTTGCAGCCAAAGATGGAGAAGCTCTATACAATCAGCAAAAACAAGACCAGGAGCTGACTGTGGCTCGGACCATGAACTCCTTATTGCCAAATTCAGACTGAAATTGAAGAAAGTAGGGAAAACTACTAGACCATTCAGGTATGACCTAAATCAAATCCCTTATGATTATACAGTGGAAGTGAGAAATAGATTTAAGGGCCTGGATCTGATAGATAGAGTGCCTGATGAACTATGGAATGAGGTTCGTGACATTGTACAGGAGACAGGGATCAGGACCATCCCCATGGAAAAGAAATGCAAAAAAGCAAAATGGCTGTCTGGGGAGGCCTTACAAATAGCTGTGAAAAGAAGAGAAGCGAAAAGCAAAGGAGAAAAGGAAAGATATAAACATCTGAATGCAGAGTTCCAAAGAATAGCAAGAAGAGATAAGAAAGCCTTCTTCAGTGATCAATGCAAAGAAATAGAGGAAAACAACAGAATGGGAAAGACTAGGGATCTCTTCAAGAAAATCAGAGATACCAAAGGAACATTTCATGCAAAGATGGGCACGATAAAGGACAGAGATGGTGTGGACCTAACAGAAGCAGAAGATATTAAGAAGAGGTGGCAAGAATACACAGAAGAACTGTACAAAAAAGAGCTTCAAGACCTAGACAATCATGATGATGTGATTACTGACCTAGAGCCAGACATCTTGGAATGTGAAGTCAAATGGGCCTTAGAAAGCATCACTACGAACAAAGCTAGTGGAGGTGATGGAATTCCAGTGGAGCTATTCCAAGTCCTGAATGATGATGCTGTGAAAGTGCTGCACTCAATATGCCAGCAAATTTGGAAAACTCAGCAGTGGCCACAGGACTGGAAAAGGTCAGTTTTCATCCCAATCCCAAAGAAAGGCAATGCCAAGGAGTGCTCAAACTACCGAACAATTGTACTCATCTCACACGCTAGTAAATAATGCTCAAAATTCTGCAAGCCAGGCTTCAGCAATATGTGAACCGTGAACTTCCTGATGTTCAAGCTGGTTTTAGAAAAGGCAGAGGAACCAGAGATCAAATTGCCAACATCCGCTGGATCATGGAAAAAGCAAGAAAGTTCCAGAAAAACATCTATTTCTGCCTTATTGACTATGCCAAAGCCTTTGACTGTGTGGATCACAATAAACTATGGAAAATTCTGAAAGAGATGGGAATACCAGACCACCTGATCTGCCTCTTAAGAAATCTGTATGCAGGTCAGGAAGCAACAGTTAGAACTGGTCATGGAACAACAGACTGGTTCCAAATAGGAAAAGGAGTACGTCAAGGCTGCATATTGTCACCATGTTTATTTAACTTATATGCAGAGTACATCATGAGAAATGCTGGACTGGAAGAAACACAAGTTGGAATCAAGATTGCTGGGAGAAATATCAATAACCTCAGATATGCAGATGACACCACCCTTATGGCAGAAAGTGAAGAGGGGCTAAAAAGCCTCTTGATGAAAGTGAAAGTGGAGAGTGAAAAGGTTGGCTTAAAGCTCAACATTCAGAAAACGAAGATCATGGCATCTGGTCCCATCACTGCATGGGAAATAGATGGGTCAACAGTGGAAACACTGTTAGACTTTGTTTTTCTGGGCTCCAAAATCACTGCAGATGGTGACTGCAGCCATGAAATTAAAAGACGCTTACTCCTTGGAAGGAAAGTTATGACCAACCTAGATAGCATATTCAAAAGCAGAGACATTACTTTACCAACAAAGATTCGCCTAGTCAAGGCTATGGTCTTTCCTGTGGTCATGTATGGATGTGAGAGCTGGACTGTGAGGAAGGCTGAACGCCGAAGAATTGATGCTTTTGAACTGTGGTGTTGGAGAAGACTCTTGAGAGTCCCTTGGACTTCAAGGAGATCCAACCAGTCCATTCTGAAGAAGATCAATCCTGGAATTTCTTTAGAAGGAATGATGCTAAAGCTGAAACTCCAGTATTTTGGCCACCTCATGCGAAGAGTTGACTCATTGGAGAAGACTCTGATGCTGGGAGGGATTGAGGGCAGGAGGAGAAGGGGACGACAGAGGATGAGATGGCTGGATGGCATCACTGACTCGATGGATGCGAGTCTGAGTGACCTCCGGGAGCTGGTGATGGACAGGGAGGCCTGGCGTGCTGCGGTTCATGGGGTCGCAAAGAGTCGGACACGACTGAGCGACTGATCTGATCTGATCTGATCTGATGAAGACCTACAAGTCCTTCTAGAACTAACACCAAAAAAAGATGTCCTTTTCATCATAGGGACTGGAATGCAACAGTAGGAAGTCAAGAGATACCTGGAGAAACAGGCAAGTTTGGCCTTGGAATACAACAAGAAGGGGGCAAAGGCTAATAGAGTTTTGCCAAGAGAACACACTGGTCATAGCAAACACCCTGTTCCAACAACACAAGAGAAGACTCTACACATGGGTATCACCCGATGGTCAATACCACAATCAGATTGATTATATTCTTTGCAGCCGAAGATGGAAAAGCTCTGTAAAGTCAGCAAAAACAAGACCCAGGAGCTGACAGTGGCTCAGATCATGAACTCCTTATCACAAAATTCAGACTTAAATTGAAGAAAGTAGGATAAATCACCAGATCATTCTGGTATGACCTAAATTAAATTCCTTACCATTATACAGTGGAAGTGACAGATCCAAGAGACAATCTGATAGACAAGAGTGCCTGAAGAACTGTGGATGGAGGTTCATAACATTATATAAGAGGTGATGACAAAAACCATCCCCAAGAAAAAGAAATGCAAAGGCAAAATGGTTGTCTGTGGAGGCCTTTCAAATAGCTTAGAAAAGAGAAAGTGAAAGTGAAGTCTCTCAGTCATGTCTGATTCTTTGTGACCCCATGGACTGTAGCCTATCATGCTCCTCTGTCCATGGGATTTTCCAGGCAAGAGTGCTGGAGTGGATTGCCATTTCCTTCTCCAGGGGATCTTCCCGACCCAGGAATTGAACCCAGGTCTCCCACATTGCAGGCAGACGCTTTACCATCTGAGCCACCAGGGAAGCCCGAGAAAAGAGAAGCTAAAGGCAAAGGAGAAAAGGAAAGATATACACATCTGAATGCAGAGTTCCAAAGAAGAGCAAGGAGAGATAAGAAAACCTTAAGTGAACAATGCAGAGAAATAGAGGAAAACAATAGAATGGGAAAGTTTAGAGATCTCTTCAGGATAATTAGAGATACCAAGGGAACACTTCATACAAAGAGGGACACAATAAAGAAGAGAAATGGTATGGACCTAACAAAGACAGAAAATATTAAGAAGTGCCAAGAATAACACAAGAACTGTACAAAAAAAGGTCTTAATGGCCCAGATTTAGCCACAGTTGTGCTGTTACTAACCTAGAGCCAGACATCCTGGAGTGTGAAGTCAAGTGGGCCTTAGGAAGCATTGCTATGAATGAAGCTGGTGGAAGTGATGGAATTCCAACTGAGCTCTTTCAAATCCTGAAAGAATGCTATGAAAGTGCTGCACCCAATATGCAACAAATTGAGAAACAGGGCTATAAAAAGTCAATTTGCATGATACAGGGTGCTCAGGGCTTGTGCACTGGGATGACCCAGAGGGATGGGATGGGGAGGGAAGTGGAAGGGGGGTTCAGGATTGGGAACACATGTACACCCATGATGGATTCATTTCAATGTATGGCAAAACCAATAAAATATTGTAAAGTAATTAGCCTTCAAAAATAAATAAATTAATTAAAAGACTAAACAAAAAAGGGCATTTTTCATTCCAATCCCAAAGAAGGCCAATGCCAAAGAATGTTCAAACTACTGTACAATTGTATTCATTTCAGATGCTAGCAAGGTAATCCTCAAATACAAGCTAGGTTTCAAGAGTATGTGAACTGAGAACTTCCAGATGTACAAATTGGATTTAGAAAAGGCAGAGGAACCAGAGATCAAATTGCCAACATCCATTGGATCATAGAAAAAGCAAGAGAATTCTAGAAAATACTTCTGCTTCACTGACTATGCTAAAGCTTTTGTGTGGATCACAACAAACTGTGGAAAATTCTTAAAGTGATGGGAATATCAGACCACCTTACTTGCCTCCAGAGACATCTGTATGCAGGTCAAGAAGCAACAGTTAGAATCAGACATGGAACAATGAACTAGTTCCAAATTGGGAAAGGAGTACATCAAGGTTGTGCCTTGTCGCCCAGCTTATTTAACTTATATGCAGAGTCTATCACAGGAAATGATAGTCTGAATGAATTACAAGCTGGAGTAAAGATTGCTGGGAGAAATATCAATAACCTCAGATATGCATATGACACCACCTTTATGGCAGAAAACAGAGAGGAACTAAAGAGTGTCTTGATGAAGATGAAAGAGGAGAGTGAAAAAGCCAACTTAAAACTCAACATTCAACAGCTAAGATCAGGGCATCTGGTCCCATCACTTCATGGCAATTAGATGGGAAAAAATAGAGATAGTGACAAACTTTATGTTCTTGGGCTCCAAAATCACTGTGAACGGTGATTGCAGTCATGAAATTAAAAGACACTTGCTCCTTGGAAAACAGCTATGACAAACCTAGCCAGCATATTAGAAAGCAGAGACATCACTTTGCTGACAAAGGTCCATGTAGTCAAAGCTATGGTTTTTTCCAGTAGTCATGTACATACGTGAGAGCTGGACCATAAAGAAGGCTGAACATTGGAGAATAGATACTTTCAAACTGTGATGCTAGAGAAGACTCTTAGAATCCCCTAGACAGCAAGGCGATCAAACCAGTCAATCCTAAAGGAAATCAATCCTGAATATTCATTGGAAGGACTGATGCTGAAGCTGAAACTCCACTACTTTGGCCACTGATGTGAAGAGCCGACTCATTGGAAAAGACCCTGATGCTGGGGAAGATTAAGAGCACTAGAAAAGGGGAGCGATAGAGAATGAGGTGGTTGGATGGTATCACCAACTCAATGGACAAGAATTTGAGCAAACTCTGGGAGGTAATGAAGGACAGGGAAGCCTGACGTGCTGCAGTCATGGAGTCGCAAACAGTTGGACATGACTGAGTGACTGAACAACAACAACAAACAAACAAATAGTTGGAGGCCTGCTGAATTTGTGATACTATATGTTTGTCAATCAACGCACAGGAGGAAAGTGGAAAATATGCACTGGGATTCCCTATTACATTTTTTTCAGAAACTATGTATGGAGTACCTCCTAGGACTGAGTCTGCTTCTAAGAGGTAGAATAGTTAATGAGGACTTACCAGTTCTGCCGTAATTTACAGAGCTTATATTCTAGATTCATTCTGTCTAATAGAATAGCCACTACTCAGACATAGATATTAAAATTAAAAAATTAAAAACTGAGTTCCTCAGTTGCATTAGCCACACTTTAAATGCTCAGTAACCACATGTGTCTAGTGGCTATCGTATCGGACAGGATGGATTTATAACATTTTAAGATCACAGAACACTAAAGTAGAAGGGATAGTCATTCAGATAGTGTTTTTTATTTTTTAAAGCTCAATAATAAGTCATATAAAATGAAAAGCAAAGATAAATAATATTCTAGGCATCTATGTAATCTCTACCAGAATAAAACATACGTAGTTTATATACTTTATATTTTATATATAGCAGCATGTATACGTCAATCCCTCTCTGCTCCCTTACACCCTGGAAACCATAAGCTTGTGCTCTACGTTTGTAACTCTATTTTGTATTTGTTTTGTAGATAAAATCATTTGTACCCTTTTTAAAAACATTTCACTTATAAGCGATTAAAAAAAAAACATATTTTGCTAGTTGCCACATTTGTCTCAACTGATTCTTTTTTAAAAAAATAAAATATAAAACATTATGAAAAATCCATGATCCTTCCCCTTTCCTCTCCCTCTCCTTCTAAAGATAACTATTATCCTCAAGATGATGTCGATCACTCATAAGCATGTTTTTGAACTTTTACTGCATGGGAATACATTGATATACAATACAAACTCTTATTTTATGCTTCACAATTTTTTACATAAGTGTCAGCTCTTTGCAACATGCTTTTCTTGTTTGTCATTTCCATTTAACATTTTCTTATGATATTTAACCAGTGATGTATATATTCTATACATTAATTTTTTCTGCTCTGTAATATTTGTGTGTGTGTGTGTGTGTGTGTGTGTGTGTGTGTGTGTAAAAACCCCACTGTGCATTTATTTACCCTCAGGAGCTTTCCAAATAAAGTTGTAATACCATAAACATTTTACAAGCTCTGCTGGACAACCCAACCTCTGTGCCAGGCTTAACATGAGTCCAGCAGCCCACAGATTCTAACCCTTTCATGAAAGTGCACAGAAGGGAAGGGTCCCTCCATGGTACTGCTGGATGCCCCACCATGGCCTTGCTTTGGCGGGGGATGCTCTGAGTGAGTGGTCATGTACTTATTCTCTGATAGGACCATAATGGGGTCAATCAGCAGTGGCACTGCAGTCTCAGAGCATCTGATTGAATTGCTCTTTTCTGGAATCGTGTTTATTAATTATTTCCTAAATAAATGAGTCTCTGTGTAAATCAAGTCCTAAGAAATAGCTTGTAAGACACTTGCACTCATTTCTTGAGGGGAAAAATAAGAAAGTTTATGTCAAAATTTTCACTCTATCTGAATATATTTAGCTACTATCTTTTGATGTTTTGATCTCATAAATTTAAAAGCAATGCTGGATCCTAGCTAGGGAGATAGGCAGCAAGTACTCGGTATATTTCTCCTTTATCCTTTCTTTTGCCTTGTCCTCTCAAAGAATTCTGTTCTTTATGAAATGTGAAATCAGCCTCACGATTTTTAAGAATTTCAGTGTTATACTGACTATTTCCATTTTGGGTGTTTAAAGTACACCTTTCTTATAGTTGCCTCAAGTACAAACTGAACCTGCTTTCACCTACAACATGAAACTGCTTTCGTATCATTTCAAAGATGGGGAAACTGAAAATGTTGATATATTCCATTGCTGTATTTCATGCATTTTCACACTCCAGGTTATTGGTTTAGGAAAAACATTAGTAAATTGGGCATTTCAACAAATTGATTCAGAGGGGGCTGTAAGACTGATTATCAAAGCAGGCCTGAGGGTCATTTTCATGAATTGTATGTTCTAGGAACCTCACACAAAACACATTAGAAAAGTGTTTCTATCTAGTCTCTATCTAGTCCAGTAAGATAAGCCAGTAGAGTTCAGTTCAGTCACTCAGTCGTGTCCGACTCTTTGTGACCCCATGAATCGGAGCACACCAGGCCTCCCTGTCTATCACCAACTCCCGGAGTTCACTCAGACTCATGTCCATCGAGTCAGTGATGCCATCCAGCCATCTCATCCTCTGTCGTCCCCTTCTCCTCCTGCCCCCAATCCCTCCCAGCATCAGAGTCTTCTCCAATGAGTCAACTCTTCACATGAGGTGGCCAAAGTACTGGAGTTTCAGCTTTAGCATCATTCCTTCCAAAGAAATCCCAGGGCTGATCTCCTTCAGAATGGACTGATTGGATCTCCTTGCAGTCCAGGGGACTCTCAAGAGTCTTCTCCAACACCACAGTTCAAAAGCATCAATTCTTCGGCGCTCAGCCTTCTTCACAGTCCAGCTCTCACATCCATACATGACCACAGGAAAGACCATAGCCTTGACTAGATGGACCTAGGTGCCTCCAAATGGATGGGACAGTTTAAAAAAATTCTTTTTCTGTTCAATTTCTTTTCCCCCAGCAAAACATTTTTCCCCAAGTTATGTCTACTCTAAAAGTATAATAATATAAATGGAAAGACCTAGGGTCTTTCTTCCCACTCCCCACCTCACATGCTCAGTCACCCCCCCCCCCCACAGATTTATAGCATATTAAGAATTCTGAAGGACACATCATTAGTAAGTGCTAAAGATTCATGAGAAACTGCTAGAGGACTTTAGTTTCTGGGTTGGTTATTCTAAATCACTTTAGAATGGAAAAGAACTAATTATTCTGGATAAAATATTTTTAAATCCATTTTTAAAATATCTACCATTGACTTGGCAAACACGTAAAGTACCTGTAATCTACAGACACACATACACACACAAAGGGAAGGAAAGGAGGAAGGAATAAAGAATGAAAAAGGGAATGGGAAAGAAAAAATAAAGAGTGAAAGAAAGAAGGAAGAAAAGAGAGAAGAGCATCCTAAGAGGTAGGCTAGCACTTGAAGTGACTTTCACCTTGAGATGAGCCTTACTATCTCAAGGATTCTGTTTTAAAAGCTATACAGGATATAAGAGAATAGAAATAAAGGCCAGGGCCTCATAAAGTGAAAATGTAATAGGAAACCCAGTATCAGTCTGCATATCCAAAGGGCTACTCTTCAAGTAAGGTTTTGTGATAAGTAAACATACTACCCAGAAGACAATATGGAACCAAACCTTGTCTCCTCTGACCTTGGCAATGGTTGAAGAGGAAAAAGTTGCCTTTGAGAATTAATAAACAACTAACTGGCCTCACTTAGATTTTGAGCTCTGATTCCTGTTACCATGTATAACTAAAATCATCTTAAGCAAATAATTTCAAGTAGGCAATAAGTGGGGAATCAAATGTAAGACTCTCTGGAAAAATCCAACTTCAGCCTAACTTTCAAAGAATTACTGCAAAGGATTTCCCAAGGAATGTGACCTCAGAGTCAAAGATCATATATCATATAAGCAAACGAGGCATCATGAGTTACAGCCAAAGAAACAGCAGAGAGTAGAATCCTATCATAAGGAAAAAGATCAAATACAGAATAAAAAACAAGTGTATTTAATGTGTTTCAAGATAAAACAGAAAGGACTGACATCATGCTGCTGCTGCTGCTGTTGGTAAGTCACTTCAGTCGTGTCCGACTCTGTGCAACCCCATAGACCGCAGCCCACCAGGCTCCCCAGTCCCTGGAATTCTCCAGGCAAGAATACTGGAGTGGGGTGCCATTGCCTTCTCTGGAATGACATCATAAGTAAGGAAAAATAGATTATAAAGCAACAATGCACATGTGGAAAAGAAGCAAATTGAGTTTCAGGTATGAAAAATATGATAATTAAAGTAAAGGAACTAAAAGGTGAAAAGAGCAGATTAGATTCTGCTGAAAATAAGTAGTTATCTGGAGAAAAGATCTAAAAAAACACTGAATATATTTCAGAAAGACAGAGAGATGAAAAATATAGTTTTTTAAAAAATATACTTTTTTTAAAGGGGGCAATTGGGGCATGGAGAACAGCTTAAGAAGTTTGAAAAATAAGAATAGGGAAAACTGGGAAAGGTTAATATTATAAGTGATAATGTCAGAAGTGTTCAGAATTGTTGAAAGGTATCAAACTATAAGTCTACAAAACACATGAAAAACCCATACAAAATAAATTTTTAAATTCATATATATATGAAATATATATATTTATACATATGTGTATATATCACTGTCTTTGTCAATAAATTAATCAATCAATCATCAATCTATGAGTCTGTAGAACACATGGGCAAAGAAAAAAATTTGAAAGAAGCCAGAGAAGAAAAAGAGATCACTGACAAAAGAATGGTAATTAATCTGACAGCTGAATTATCAACAGCATGCATTGGAAGCCAGAAGACAAGGGAATATTATCTACAATGTGTTAAGACAAAAATAATTTTCAAGGACAAGGACAAAAGAAAGGCATTTAGAATTTTAGGAAAACATTACAGAAGTTTACTTCACTAAAAAAAAAAAAAAAAAGCTAAAGCATGAATTTTGAGTGGAAGGAAATTAACCTCAGATAAAAAGTCTGAAACAGAAAAAGGGAGCTATATTATTGTCATGTAAAAAATTTAAACAGTTATTATATAATGTTTAAAGGTTATAAATAAAACATTATATAATAACTTCCCTGGTGGCTCAGATGGTAAAAACATCTGCCTACAATGTGGGAGACCTGAGTTCAATCCCTGGGTCGGGAAGATCTCCTGGAGAAGGAAATAGCAACCCACTCCAGTATTCTTGCCTGGAGAATCCCATGGATGGAGGAGCCTGGCAGGCTACAGTCCATGGGGTCACAAAGAGTTGGACACGACTGAGCGACTTCACTCACTCAAAGGTTATAAATAAAACAAGATTAAACTTCAATGGGGGAGAAACATGCACACTGCAAGTAAGGATAAAATTAAAACACGTTAAAGCTTTTATAATGTTTACAATGACAGCAAAGGCACTGGTTCATTTTCTACTTCATTTAGTTAAGGGAGCACATTGATATTGTCTTAGAAAGAATAACATTAAAATCTGTATTCTTCAGTTATGCTAAATGAAGAACTTCTAGAGGTCTGCTCTTTAACATAGTGCCTGTAGTTAACGATATAGTAATATGAACTGGAATTTTTGTTAGGAGGTAGATCTCATGTGAAGTGTTCTTACCACAAATAAAAACAAACAGAAAAACCAAAAGGACGCAGGGAACCTCTGGGAGGTGTTGGACATGTCTGTTACCTTGATGGTGGTGATGTTATCACAGGTATTTGCACATGTCCAGCCTCAAACTCTATGCATGAAATATGTACAGTTCTTTGTATATCAAGAACATCTCAATAAAGTTGCTATAAATCCAAATTACTGTTTCATTAGTGCAACAGAAATCAAGAAAGAAATGAAAAAATGTAAAAAAAATCCTGACGATAAATGTCAAATTGCAGTTATAAAAACAAGACTGTGAAAAATCCAAATAGTAGTATAACACAATTAATGTAAATTGCTGAAACTTTCCAGTTAAAATATAAAACTTGTTGGAATATATTAAATTAAAAACAAGCAGAACTATGTGATCTATACTGGAGACAGATCTAACACAGACGGACACAGAAAAGTATGGAAAAATATGACAAGTCAATAATAACTAAAATTAGACTAGCATATTTATGTAAATTTCAGGCAAATAGCTTTGAGACAAAAATAAAATTAAAAATAAATAATATAAAGAGACATAAACGAAATGAGAAAATATATAAAATACTAGGGAGATAAAAAATTCTAAATATGTTATGTGTAATATACCTCCAAAAACTAGAAAGCCATTATTGACATAACTTTAAGTAGAATTAAAACCAAATCTCAAAACAGGATGTTTTAAAGCAACTCTCTAGATGTTAGGAAATCCAACAGAGTCACACCATACTTTAGAAAAATTGACATCATTCAGACTATTATGTACATAGATTAATAATTAGAAAACAGTAATAAAAAACAATGCATTTAAAAAGAATTCAAAACAGTATCTAGCACAAAGAAGAAATCAAAATGGACAAATATGAAACACAAAGGTAGAGAAGATTAGAACAACACATTTAACTTACAAAAGGCCATGCAAGAACATCCCTGTAGTCTACAAAGATGACTGTGAAATGAACCACACCTCTGGGTACTCACATTCTGTGTAGGCCTGCTGCTGCTGCTGCTGCTGCTAAGTTGCTTCAGTTGTGTCCGACTCTGTGCGACCCCATAGGTAGCAGCCCACCAGGCTCCCCCATCCCTGGGATTCTCCAGGCAAGAACACTGGAGTGGGTCTGTGTAGGCCTACTTGCAACTAAATATGGGACTATCCTGTGTAACCAACAAGGTGTTATGCTAAGCAACTTCCAAGATTAGAATACAAGAAGACTTGTAAGTTTCACCTTAGTCAACAGACTATATATATATATATATATATATATATATATATATATATATATGTTCTTGGGTAGACCAGCACTCCCCATATAAGAAGTCTAATTAGCTGGGAATCACTACAGAGTAGAGACCTAAGCTAGTCAAATGGAGTGAACACTAGGAAAGAGATGCCCAGCTTGTCCCCAGATATTTTAGTTCTTCCAAATAAGATGCCAGAAATACCATCAAAGATTTCTTAAATTTCTGGCTCTCTTGAGCCTGAAGATAGCTCCAGTATCAGTCTCCATCTAACTGAAATTCCACATGAGACTCCAATCTCTAAGTTGTAAAATCATGAGAGATAAAAATAAATTATTATTTCAGCAACCACATTTGGGGACAGTTTAGTATTCTGCAGGAGATAATTGAAAGAACCATAAAATTAGAGATGAAACAGCCTTTACAAACAGACCTAACACACTTTATAGGACTAGTATCATTCAGATTATGTTTTGTGAATATCAGCAGAATTAGATAGAAAAAAATAACAATAAATGATACATTTATGAAAAAAGGGGTTTGAAGCATAGTTCCATGTCTGGAAGAAGAGGAAATTAGGGTGGAAACTTAAAAATATTTATTAGTTAGTCATAGATAAAATAGAGACTTATGTGGTACAGCTTGTGGGTAATATATATACAGATGGGGCAATCTTATTGCCTTAAATTTTAACATTTTTAAAGAGGAGGAAAGGGTGATAATTAATGAATTAAATCAATCAGGGTTCGGTTAGGAGGCAGAAGCCATACCATAAATTTCAGGAGGGAACATTTAAAGAACTGTTAGTTGAGAAAAAATGGTAAACTTCTATCGGAAGGGCAGAAGAACAATTTGAAGAAATAGATACACGTATATTTACAGCTGAATCACTTTGCTGTACCTGTGAAACTAACAGGTATTGTTAATCAACCATACTCCTATATGAAATTAAATTTAAAAAAATGCGACAGAGAGAGTGACTGCAGAAAGCAGTTAACACCCTTAGGGCTGGCAGAATAAAAAGCAAGTAACATTCACAGATGGGAGGCTCAGTAATAATAAATTTTAGACCTCTGAGAAATGGTGCAGGTTTTCCGAAAACATACAAACCACTCTGGCAGTTGCAGAAGGTCACTCACCAGGACCAGGAGAGCAGCATGCCCTCCTGGTAAAGAACATTTCTGAATAGACAGCTGCACATGACATTGACTGTCCTTGCTAGGAAGGCTGCAGGGACCAGCCGTGGACCAGTCCACCTGCTACAGAAGAAAAACAGAAAGAAGCCACTTTTTCCTCCATTTTTGCAGTCTCCTTATAGTGCCTCTTGTTGTCAGAGTCTAATGTAGAGAAATATCAGTAACCTCGGATACACAGATGACACCACCCTATGGCAGAAAGCAAAGAACTAAAGAGCCTTTGGGTGAAAATGAAAGAAGAAAGTGAAAAAGTTGGCTTAAAACTCAACATTAAAAAACTAAGATCATGGCATCCAGTCCCATCACTTCATACAAAATAGGTGGGGAAACAATGGAAACAGCAAGAGAAACAAACAAACAAAAAAACAGTTATTTTTTGGGCTCCAAAATCACTGTAGATGGTGATTGCAGCCATGAAATTAAAAGATGCTTGCTCCTTGAAAGCAAAGCTATGACCAATCTAGATAGCATATTAAAAAGCAGAGACACTAATTGGCCAACAAAGGTCCATCTAATCGAAGCTATGATTTTTCCAGTCGTCATGTATAGATGTGAGAGTTGGACTATAAAGAAAGCTGAGTGCTTAAGAATTGATGCTTTTGAACTGTGGTGTTGGAGAAGACTTTGAGAGTCTTGGACTGCAAGGAGATCCAACCAGTCAATCCTAAAGGAAATCAGTCCTGAATATTCACTGAAAGGACTGATGCTGAAGCTGAAACTCCACTACTTTGGCCATCTGATGTGAAGAGCTGACTCATTGGAAAAGACCCTGATGCTGGGAAAGATTGAAAGCAGGAGAAGAAGGGGATGACAGAGGATGGGATGGTTGGATGGCATCACCGACTTGATGGACATGAGTTTGATCAAGCTCTGGGAGTTGGTGATTGACAGGTAAGCCTGGTGTGCTGCAGTCCATGGGATCACAAAGAGTCAGACACGATTGAGTGACTGAACTGAACTGAACACAGAGGCAGCTGGAAGAGGAAAATTTTGATTTGCAGAGTCCAACTCCAGCATCATAAATAGGGCAAAAGAAGGGCAATTTATAACTGAGAGCAGATAAATTAATTTTAGACATTCTGAGGATTCAACATAACTTCACAATAAGCATAAAGAAGCTAAGAGAAAAGAAATATTAGAGACAGAAAAATAATGAAAAGATAAAAAGGACCAATAGATGAAATAATTTTTATGTTCTCAAAACTAATAAAAATAAATCTCTGGACAGATTAATAAAATAAATATTAAATCATGAGATAACTACAGATATGACAAAAATTAAAATATGAATGTATATTGAATAATTTCATGTTAATAAATTTGAAAACTTAGATCAAATGGACTAAATTCTAAAAGATACAAATTACCAAAACTTATGTAAGAAAAAACAGTGAATGTAAATTATCCTATAATCATTTAAGAATCCTAATTAGCAATTGAGAAGTTTCCTACTAAGAAAATATCAAACTGAATGAGTTCAACTAACTTAATGAACAAACAATTCAAATTCTAGACAGTTTCTTTGAGATAACAGAATGAAAAGGAATGCTTCTTGAGTAATTCAAATGAGTTGGAAAGTGTTGACTGGAGCTGAGAATAACAAGATAAGGATAGTATAGAAAATAAAACCTGTACTTTATCTTCCCTCAGCAATGTATAAACTTTCTAAACAAACTGTTAGACAACCAAGTACACAATAGAAAAAGTACAGAACCAGCTAAAGTGTACATCAGAAATAGGATATAATAATTGTGGTGTATTTATTTAATAAACTCCTAACTATGCTGTGCCTTAAATGGAAAAAAATTATAGCTATAAGCTATACCATGGATGAATTTCAAAACCAACATTAAATAAATAATATAGGAAAAAACTATATCCTATACTATTTTACACCTTTATGTAGATCTTGACTCTTAGTAACACTTTTCTTACTCTCCATCCTCTTTCCTCTCTGATTCATCTTGCCTAACACAACACCTTGTAGAAATAAGAGCAGACACCCACTAAATACTTGATGAATGAAAGACTGTATGATCAGAGCTACAATTTCAGGATTACATTAGATATCTCTGCTGTGTAACAGAGTTCCAAAATATAATAGATTGGTAAAACATGTATCTCACAACTTCTGAATTTTGTGGGTCAAAATTCAGGGTAAGTCTGGCTCCCTGTATCACTACAATTGCGAAGATAGTCAGAGCTATGGATATTCAACATTCAAATGAGGTTTAACCACTTGCAAACTGACTTGAGACTGTTGACAGGATTCAGTGTCTCTCTGGTTATGGCCTGAGGCTGCCTTCAGTCTCTAACTACATGGACATCTCTATGTGACAGCTCACAGTATGGTACCGTCTTCCATCACAGTCAGTGATAGCAGTGAAGAGAGAGTGTGAACAAGAAGAGAGTCATAGCTTTTCATAATTTCCTCTCAGTAGTGACATCTCATCACATTTGCCATAACCTAAGTCACCAGGTCCAGTCTACAATCAAGAGAAGGGATTGTATAGTGTCCATTTTGAGTGGCATAAATAATAAAGTCTATAAGTGGTCAAGGAAGATCATTTATCATTGATCTGAAAAGACTTCATGGACTTGGGACTGGGTTTGAGATTTTAAGTATGGTTTGCACTTTGTTAAAGAAAGAGAAGGAGGACACCCATGCAGAAGACTCATAAAATATGGAGTGAGAAAAAAAGAAAGAGAGAGAAATCATACTGGTAGTGTTTTAATGGCATGATTTTAATGCCAGATGATTGACTCTGCTGCTGCTGCTAAGTTGCTTCAGTCATGTCCAACTCTGCAAGCTATGGTCTGTAAGACCACCAGGATCACCAGGATCCTCTGTCCATGCAAGAATACTGGAGTGGGTTGTCATGCCCACCTCCAGGGGATCTTCCTGACCTAGGGATCAAACCCAAGTCTCTTACATCTCCTGCACTGAAGGTGGATTATCTACTGCTGAGACACCAGGGAAGCCCAATTGACTGTAGGTAAAGGCTTATGAAGAATAGTGAATGGAGATTAAAGTCTCCAGGACCTAGTTAGTAGAAGAAAATGTATAATAAACATTTGTTAAATAAATGAATAAATAAAATCCTAGGCCTTTGTCTATTCGCAGCTTTAAAAGATATACAGATTAAGAATCTAACCTTTTAAATGTTTATTTCCACAATTATCCAACTGGTGACTGTGAGCAGTCAGGGAAATACTGATTTCTGAGATTCACTGTTATTGAGGGACTGGGCCTTTGTGCTCTTAAAGCTGTAGATGGGATGTGAGAGATCAACACAGAGGAACCTGCTAGCTCCAAGTTGGCTCAAGGTTTTGGGGAGAAGACACCTGTGATGGCAAGTAGGGAGAAAGTCAAACGAAAGGCATTAATCATGCCAGAACACAAGAAACTGCAGGTATTACTGGACAACATATGTAGTCTTGTGATTGGCAATCCTCGTTAAAACACTGATTAAATCTCGCTAATCCCTTGCCATAGCATGATTCCATTGTACATTATTTCACAGATGTCAAAGACAAATTCCCAAGTAAAACACCTTGGATTTTGCAGAATGAGATTCAAGATATACCAATTAACTTCTTTTTTATGAAAGATGATGATATTTTGGGTAATAGGTTGACAATGTGGTGGTTGGGAATCATCAACACCGTTAACTCTCAAGTCTTTTTTCTTTACTGTAAATGACAATGTTCAAAGTTGAATTTGTGTCTGTGTGTGTCTGTGTGCATATATAAAAACTTGTTTATTTTTTTATGGCAATTTAGAAGCTTTCTAAACTGAAGTTAAGTAGATGTATGGGTACACACACACACACACACACACACTCTTACACCTTTAATGAAAGTGAAAGTTGCTCAAGTCGTGTCAGACTCTTTGCAATGCTATGGACTATACAATCCATAGAATTCTCCAGGCAAGAGTACTAGAGTGGGTAGCCGTTCCCTTCTTCTCCAGGGGATCTTCCCAACCCAGGGATCCAACCCAGGTCTCTCACATTGCAGGCAGATTCTTTACCAGCTGAGTCACCAGGGAAGGCCTCTTACACCTTTATTTCTCCTCTAACGAGATCCTAAAGACTACACAGTGACCACAGTGGCAAGATGCTTCTCTTTCCTTAAAGCCAATAAATTGTGAATTGTGCTTCTAAAGGGGCCAATAATGCTGATTGGGAAAATCAGAGGAAATGGTACAATCTGAGGAGCTCTAGAATCTGGAATTTACATGGAATGCTCTCCTAGATTGTATTTCAGGCTTAGCATATACACAGGTAGATAGAGAACTGACTGCCAATGTCAGTGCCTTGCAAAGAGACAGAAGTGATGTAACTCAGTGCTGCAAATGGTCAGAGTACCTCTGAATTAATATCCAAAACCCCTATGCACGTAAGCAATGAGTCCATGTGCAAGGCATTTTTAATCACCTGAAAGTGCTTTGTTTGCTTTTTTTTGTTTGTTTGTTGGGGAGAGGGGACAAAAGGCAACTTAAAGGCCAAAATATTGCTGTATTTTATCTAATTTAAAATTTTTTATCCATTACTGAGGTCACATTTTCTGTTGCTTCTGCCCACCAATTCCATAATGAAGCACTGCACTGGTTAGCATTGGAGAAAGGAGCTGCAGCCGTGTGAAGCTACATTCCCAAGACAGTACAGGTCTCTTGAGAAGCAAGAATCATGGTCTTGGACTTTTGATGTGCGATCCGATGTTCCAAGTATGCAATTTTATTAGGTAGAATTTAGAACACTTCTCTTTGCTTTAGGTTTCTTATCAGTGTGGTTAGTTATTGTGGTGAGGTGGTCAAATTGTTTTTCCATGTCTGCTTATGCTATTACCTAAATCTAGACAAATTCCCTCTCTAAAGCTCAAGGAAAACATCATTATCTCTGATTAAGTTCAAGATGCTAAATGCCTTTTATCTTTCTCTTTTGAATGAACCCAGTATTCAAACTGCCTCCTTTTTCTTTCTTCCCCATTACCTTACAAACCTTTGAGGGCACTAAGTGGGAAAATACTATATTCAGAATTTAGGAGGTTGGCCTGCAATAACTTTACTCTGCGCCAGCCAAGAACATAAGACTCTAGGGATTTGGCTTCAAAAGCAAAAGTAATTCTAGTCAGGATTATATAACTAGGGGCTGAAGGATCATAATTGGCAATTTATGGAGAAAAGCCTTATTTGCTATGGGGACTTTTTTTTTAAAAATCTTAATCAGTATTTTCTGGATGTGCTTTTCTAAATTTCCAAGGTTGGCTTTTTATTTTCTTTAAAAACAAAACAAAACAAAACATCCTCTAAGCTTTGAAGAATACATTGACATGAATCTTAAACCCTGTATACTTTTTCTAAATGTAGGTATATCCAGTGTTGAGGTTATTATCATTATTCATCGCCTACTATGTGTAAAAGCCTATATTCAGCACAAAAGTCTGAAACTTTCACTATTTATAGGGAGCTTAACTGGTCATGGAACAACAGACTGGTTCCAAATAGGAAAAGGAGTACATCAAGGCTGTATATTGTCACCATGTTTATTTAACTTATATGCAGAGTACATCATGAGAAATGCTGGACTGGAAGAAACACAAGTTGGAATCAACATTGCTGGGAGAAATAGCAATAACCTCAGATATGCAGATGACACCACCCTTATGGCAGAAAGTGAAGAGGAACTCAAAAGCCTCTTGATGAAAGTGAAAGTGGAGAGTGAAAAGGTTGGCTTAAAGCTCAACATTCAGAAAACGAAGATCATGGCATCTGGTCCCATCACTACATGGGAAATAGATGGAGAAACAGTGGAAACAGTGTCAGACTTTGTTTTTCTGGGCTCCACAATCACTGCAGATGGTGACTGCAGCCATGAAATTAAAAGACGCTTACTCCTTGGAAGGAAAGTTATGACCAACCTAGATAGCATATTCAAAAGCAGAGACATCACTTTGCCAACAAAGGTTTGCCTAGTCAAGTCTATGGTCTTTCCTGTGGTCATGTATGGATGTGAGAGCTGGACTGTGAAGAAGGCTGAGTGCCGAAGAATTGATGCTTTTGAACTGTGGTGTTGGAGAAGACTCTTGAGAGTCCCTTGGACTGCAAGGAGATCCAAACGGTCCGTTCTGAAGGAGATCAGCCCTGGAATTTCTTTGGAGGGAATGATGCTAAAGCTGAAACTCCAGTATTTTGGCCACCTCATGCGAAGAGTTGACTCATTGGAGAAGACTCTGATGCTGGGAGGGATTGGGGGCAGGAGGAGAAGGGGACGACAGAGGATGAGATGGCTGGATGGCATCACTGACTCGATGGATGTGAGTCTGAGTGACCTCCGAGAGCTGGTGATGGACAGGGAGGCCTAGCGTGCTGCAGTTCATGGGGTTGCAAAGAGTCGGACATGACTGAGCGACTGATCTGATCTGATCTTATAGTCACATGGCAACATTAAACACTTTTTTTTTTTTAACTGCACAGATACTGGATTGTCAGCTATAGCAATACAATTTAAACTGAGACTTAAAACATGAAAGGGGTCTAGTTAAACATATGACCCAATAATTCTACTACAGGGCATATACCATGAGAAGACCATAGTTGAAAAAGACTCATGTACCCCAAAGTTCACTGCAGCACTCTTTACAATAGGGCATGGAGGCAACCCAGATGTCCATCAACAAATGAATGGATACGGAAGCTGTGGTACATATATACAAAGGAATACCCCTCAGCCATATAAAGGAACATATTTGCATCAGTTCTAATAAACTGACTAATAAACTTAAGCAGTTCTATGTCAGTCAGTTTGAGTCATATTTGAGGTAGATGAACCTAGAGCCTATTATACAGAGTGGAGAAAGTCAGAAAGAGAAAAACAAATATTGTGTGTTAATGCATATATATGGAATCTAGAAAGCTGGTGCTGATGAACATATGTGGAGCAGCAGTAGAGATGCAGACATAAACAGACTTGCGGACACAGTGGGGGAAGGAGAGGGTGGGACAAATGGAGAGAGCAGCATGGAAACTTATAATATACACTACCACATGTGAAATAGAGAGCCAGAGGGAGGTTGCTGTATGACTCAGGGAACTCAACCCTGGTCTCTGTGACAATGTAGAGGTGTGGGAGGGAGAGTTAAGAGGAAGGAGACGTATGCATATGTTGCTGATTCATGCTTTTGTATGGCGGAAGCCAACACAGTATTGTAAAGCAGTTATACTTGAATTAAAAATAAATAAATTTAAAAAAACTTGAAAGGGGTCTAGTTAAATAAGTCCCTTTAATAGAAAGAGAGAGATGAAAGCACCTTTCAGAGTCCTTTCTAATGTCACTTCTTCATGGAAAGTTCCCCTTGATTCTCTCTAAATCATGCCTTCATGCTATAATTTTCCTTCTAAAGTTTATTCTAACTTTCTCATAATTTTCTTCCTATGTTTTTCATATGTGAAAACATTCTTTATGATACCAAAATTATAGACACATATTATTATATACCTGTCCCAATACCAACAGTGAATCCTAATGCAAACCATAGATTTGGGGTGATTATAGGATATTGATGTATCATTGTAAAAAATGTACCCCACTGGTGGGGGATGTTGAAGATTAGGGATGCTATGCATGTGGGGAGCATAGGGTATAGGAGAAATCTTTGTCCCTTCCCCTAAATGTTGCTGTGAACCCTAAAGTACTCTAAAAAGTCTTAATTAAAATACAAACAAAAAGAATCAGTGTCCATAAATCATGCAGATCATATTTGAATCTTCACTTTTCACTAGCTATATGTTCTTTGAGCAAAATGAGGATAATGATAACACTTATCTCAGGAAGTTTTTGTAAGGATTCTATGACATCAATCACATGAGGCACTAAACATTGTGTCTGGCAGACAATGATCTTGAAATCGATATAATCATCATTATCATTAATTAATTATACTGCTAGTTGTTCACTGAAACCAAGCTTCAGGTCAAATGATTTTGACAGATATTTAATTAAAAATGCTAGCTGCTTGGAAGAAAAGCTATGACCAACCTAGACAGCATATTTAAAAGCAAGACATTACTTTGCCAACAAAGGCCTGTTTAGTCAAAGCTATGGTTTTTCCAGTAGTCATGTATGGATGTGAGAGCTGGACCATAAAGAAAGCTAGGCACTGAAGAATTGATGCTTTTGAACTGTGGTGTTGGAGAAGACTCTTGAGAGTCCCTTGGGCTGCAAGGAGATCCAAACAGTCAATCCTAAAGGAGATCAGTCTTGAATATTCAATGGAAGGACTTATGCTGAAGCTGAAACTCCAATACTTTGGCCACTTGATGTGAAGAACTGACTCATTGGAAAAGACCCTGATGCTGGGAAAGATTGAAAGCAGGAGAAGGGGATGGCAGAAGATGAGATGGTTGGAGGCATAACCGACATGATGGACATGATTTTGAGTAGGCTCTGGGAGTTGGTGGAAAGGGCAGTCTGGAGTGCTTCAGTCCATGGTGTCGCACAGAGTTGGACATGACTGCATGACTGAACTGAACTGAAAATATAACACTTCAAGTGACAGGCCAGCTATATTGCAGGGAATGCTTCCACAGGAAACTGTTCACAAAGCCTGCCTTTCCTCTTCCAGTGACATATTTCTGCTCAGAGTTCTCAGTGGCGGGAGACCAAAGGGACACAATTTGAGATTTGTATTTGTGTCTAGGACTAAGACCTTGGTTGTAACAGCTGAGATGAGATTCTCTAGGATTTTTATCTGCATGGAACTTGGTCAAAAGGAGAATGCAGAGGAAACTAGAAGGTTCCAGGATTTTCACTTCTGGAGTACATCTGGGCACCCTGTGAGCTAACTCAGACATCTGAACTTGTGGCATGCCAAGGGTTTCCTCTGGTGTCCTAAGATGCTCTGCCTTAACAGACATCCAGTTTCAAGGCTCTTGCTCAAAGCTGACACTCTGTCAATGTTACTGATGGGTGCCTGACTCCACAGAATTGATGGTGACAAAGTTGAGTCCCAAATTAAAAAAAAACAAAACAAAACAAACAGCAGGTTTTTTCTTTTATTTTAGCCAGATCTTCTTCATGGTTGAATACATCTGCTGTATTTCCATTGAAAACACAACATTTTGGTTGGTGTGAAAATCTGTGTCAGGAAATGCCCCCAAGAGAACAAAACATGTATCAGGTGATAATGGATGTTATTACTGGAAGCAACATTTGTCTCTTTTTTCCCCCTTGACTCTCATTCAACCATAGTAAACTTTAATATGTGTGTCAGGTTTGCTACAATTTATATAAAATGAAACTCGTTGGGGAAGATAACACCCAGGTGTCCATATGATTTCATGCTGCAGCCTCAGCTCAGATCTAAAGCTAATGTCAATTTCTGGTTCCTTCTCCTGGAGAGATGTCAACAGAATATGCTGGTTCTAAATAAATGTGTCTCTGTGACTGGTATTTTTGATGGACCTGGCTGGGCTTCTGCTCTCAGAAATCACCCCCTTCTGTGATCATAAGAAAAAACAGGCCCTTTGCTTCACTAAGCACTATTTCTTAAATTTGTTTGTAGATTTTAAACGTATTGGTTAATTTTTGTGTAATATCTTATTATGCAGAAAAGTTTAAAGGATGCCGGTTACCAAAACAGGCCCTGAGGTCTAATAGAATATGATTGGTTCATAAAGCTTTCAGAGCCAGATGATTATTTCTTCTATTTTTCTGCCTTCTTGATTCACCTCTCCAAGCAAATATGCTTTGTCTCTTTCTACAACTTGAGGGTTAAGATGTATATTTGGAGGTACCATGAGATACATCATCAATAGACATGGAGTGGGTGCGTACCTGGACTAGAATAACTAGAGTGGTAGAGGGTGTCAGATGACGGGGTCTGAATGACAGTTGGAAGGATGCTGGCTGTGATACTTAGACAAGAAGAACCTGGGATACAGGATAGTAGGGGCAAGGTTTACTTTCAAAGAGTTGAAGTGTGGTCAACTGAAATACGAAACTACTTATGTTGCATAATTGAGCAAAGGGAACTGGCATCAGTGTGCAGGCTCAGACTCCTAAGTATCTCTCTTATCTTTCAGCTTCTCTCCATGGCAACTCTCCACCACTCTGGTCCAAAGACATTTTCACCTCTTGCGGTGAATACAGCCACAGTCTCATAACTCTTCTCCCTGTTTCACTTTTGCTCCTCACTAAATCATGTCTTTGTTTTCAACCTGTTGATAATATTACATCACTTTGGCTAAAGTTGAATTTTAGACAGTCTAATAACCTGAATTATCTTGTTATTTATCTCCTGTCTGCCACACCTCCTTGCCCATGGTCTCTGCTTCAGCCACAGTGGAATTTTTTGAGAAAGATGATATTCAAGCATCCGTATTATTTCATGTTGAAGTCTCTGCAGCATGTTCAGTGTTTTAGAATCTTCAGATACATTTCTCCCTTTGCTTGCAACCACCCTTCCTTCTTTAAGAACTTCCACTGACTCTCCTCAATGTTCTATCTACCCATCTATTCATTCTCTAGACTTCACCCATGCACACTCCTCCCTTCATGTCCAGGCTATATCCTTCAGTTATGGGCTCTGAAGTTATGGTACCATCTACCTCTTTTCTAGTGCCTTCCTTGTAATTATGTATAGGAAATCTGTTATCACAGCTTCCTCGAACATTCCCTGGAGGAAAAGACTGCCTCTATTGCACACTACTGTACTGTAGCCTTTCATATTCATTCATAGAGCTAGTACAGTGGTTAATACATGGCAAGATGCTTTCTTCATCATTGTGAGTCAGTGATGGAATAAAGGAGAGAATAAAAGAAAGCTAACTTTTCCCTATATGTAAGAATTCTAACATTGGAAGTTGTCAGAAGATAAATTGGACTACTCTCTGTGTGTGTGTTTCCGGGTTGTGGGGGGTGGGGGGCAGGCAGCAGTTCTCCCTTACTCTAAGTATGCATGTAGACATGAGAAAACCTCTTAGTATGAGTAATGCAGTGGCATATGAAGCACTAGTGGGATAACTGGACTCCTTAGATGTCTCTCTAAGGAGAAATATCAATAACCTCAGATATGCAGATGATACCACCCTTATGGCAGAAAGTGAAGAGGAACTCAAAAGCCTCTTGATGAAGGTGTAAGTGGAGAGTGAAAAGGTTGGCTTAAAGCTCAACATTCAGAAAACGAAGATCATGGCATCTAGTCCCATCACTACATGGGAAATAGATGGAGAAACAGTGTCAGACTTTATTTTTCTGGGCTCCAAAATCACTGCAGATGGTGACTGCAGCCATGAAATTTAAAGACGCTTACTCCTTGGAAGGAAAGTTATGACCAACCTAGATAGCATATTCAAAAGCAGAGACATCACTTTGCCAACAAAGGTTCACCTAGTCAAGGCTATGGTCTTTCCTGTGGTCATGTATGGATGTGAGAGCTGGACTGTGAAGAAGGCTGAGCACTGAAGAATTGATGCTTTTGAACTATGGTGTTGGAGAAGACTCTTGAGAGTCCCTTGGACTGCAAGGAGATCCAACCAGTCCATTCTGAAGGAGATCAGCCCTGGGATTTCTTTGGAAGGAATGATGCTCAAGCTGAAACTCCAGTATTTTGGCCACCTCATGCGAAGAGTTGACTCATTGGAGAAGACTCTGATGCTGGGAGGGATTGGGGGCAGGAGGAGAAGGGGACGCCAGAGGATGAGATGGCTGGATGGCATCACTGACTCGATGGATGTGAGTCTGAGTGACCTCCGAGAGCTGGTGATGGATAGGGAGGCCTGGCGTGCTGCAGTTCATGGGGTCGCAAAGAGTCGGACACGACTGAGAGACTGATCTGATCTGATCTTAGATGTCTCTCAAAGCAAGTAACTCTGAGGTTTGTAAATTATTTTAAAGCTTTTAGTGAGTGAGAGGAAAAGTAGTTTTGATTAAAAAGTTTAGTAAGGAAGAGATTAATATTTGCCCCAAAATGAATGTTTTGAACATCTGGCTTTCTAATCTATGTAGAAAGGTTTCTGCCCTGTGGAGGCTATGCCCCTGAAGGTGGATGAGGGTGATATTCATTCATTCACTCATTCATTCAACAAATGATTCATCTGCTGGGGGCATGGCAGAGAACAAGAAATAAGCTCACTCCTCTCAAGATGCTTCTATCCTACTGGACATAAATGCAAACTACATGACAAAATAAATACATAAAAACCTAATAAGTAATAGTTAATAATGATGATGGGGAGAGGGGCTTCCTTAGAGTAGTCAGAGAAGCTTACTGAAGAATGTGGACTTTAAGATGAAATTGTATAGCTCAAGGAACACTACTCAGTACTTTGTGGTGACCTAAATGTGAAAGAAATACAAAAAAGAGGGGATGTGCTATATATATATATATATATATACATATACACACATATATATATGCACACATACATACACACACACACACATACACACACATATATATATATACACATACACACACACAGCTAATTCACTTTGCTGTATAGTATAAACTAACACAATATTGTCCAGTATATACAGTAGAAACTAACACAACTATGCTGCTGCTAAGTCACTTCAGTCATGTCCGACTCTGTGTGACCCCATAGAAGGCAGCCCGCCAGGCTCCGCCATCCCTGGGATTCTCCAGGCTAGAACTCCAGAGTGGGTTGCCATTTCCTTCTCCAATGCATGAAAGTGAAAGGTGAAGAAGTTGCTCAGTCGTGTCCGACTCTTAGCTACCCCATGGACTGCAGCCTACCAGGCTCCTCCGTCCATGGGATTTTCCAGGCAAGAGTACTGGAGTGGGGTGCCATCACCTTCTCTGAATAGTATGGACTAGGTCTTATCTATTTATCATCCAAATGACTCAGGTCGTTAAACCAAACACTTATAACCCAAGCTTGCTGTGTTAGTATTCAGTTCAGTTCAGTTCAGTCGCTCAGTCATGTCTGACTCTTTGTGACCTGATGAACCGCAGCACTCCAGGCCTCCTTGTCCATCACCAACTCCTGGAGTTTACCGGAACCCATGTCCATTGAGTCAGTGATGCCATCCAATCATCTCATCCTCTGTTGTCCCCTTCTCCTCCTGCTATCAATCTTTCCCAGCATAAGGGTCTTTTCAAATGAGTCAACTCTTCACATCAGGTGATCAAAGTACTGGAGTTTCAGCTTCAACATCAGTCCTTCCAATGAACACCCAGGACTGATCTCCCTTAGGATGGACTGGTTGGATCTCCTTGCAGTCCAAGGGACTCTCAAGAGTCTTCTCCAACACGACAGTTCAAAAGCATCAATTCTTCAGCGCTCAGATTTCTTTATAGTCCAACTCTCACATCCATACATGACCACTGGAAAAACCATAGCCTTGACTAGATGGATCTTTGGCATGGCCACATTAACTAATATCAAATACATATTTGAATGTCAATAGAATGATCAGGAGATCTCTGTAAGTGATCTCTTTTAAGAAAAAGGAAGGATCTGCCCTAGAGATATGTTCACGTCTCTGAGATATTTTGGGCATTTTTAGGGCAGTCAAATCATCTCCTGTTTCTAGCCATCACTGTCTCAGAGGTATTGCTGGGTGACTACAGTGCTCCACTGGTTTCCTTTACAAACCCAAGCTTGAGTTAAGGCTCTTATTGAGCTCTAAAATTACCCATTTACAAATATTGACATTCTTTGTGTAACCATCAACCTAGGGCATTTCACACCTCTCTGCCAGTATCCACCAAAGTCAGCCCAAGCAAACCTGTAGCCAAACCAGATACACAGAGGTGTGGCTGCCTTCTTTGCTTAACCATAACATGCAGCAAGTGGGTCAGCCCCTAACATCTTACCCACTCAGCTGCTGCTGCTGCTGCTGCTGCTACTAAGTCGTTTTAGTCGTGTCCGACTCTGTGCGACCCCATAGACGGCAGCCCACCCACTCACCTGGGCCAGTCTAAATTCCATGTATTTATCAAAACCTTAAAAAAATATTTCCGGGCCAAGTCTATCCAAAATACTTGAGATATTTTATCCCACTTGGTCTTCATCAGAACCCCAAGATATATGAGTTACCCCACTTTATAGATGAGGAAATGGAGGTGTGGAGGACTTCCGTGACTTAGCCAAAATTGCCGGCAATATAAGGTGATGCTAGGTTCACAGATTCAGGTTAATGTGCCATGAAAGTTCTAGCTTTTATCTCTATGTGAGGCTTAATTGTCAGACTTTCTGTATTTCTTCAGCCTTCACTCATCCCTCACTTCTCTCAACTCTTGCATCAAGTGTTGCTAGAGCCACTGGCCACTTACTGTGGCTCACCTTGTTTTTTGTTTTTTACCGGAGTATAGTTGCTTTGCATGTTGTGTTGATTGCTGCTGTACAACAATGTGAATCAGCTATATGTATACATATATTCCCTCAATCCTCGCCTCCCTCCCACCCACCTCCCCACCGCATACCACCCTTGTAGGTCATTACAAACCAACAGGTTAAGATTCCTGTGCTATACAGCAGCTCCTCACTAGCTATCTATTTTACAGGTAGTAGTTATGTCTATGGTACTTTCTCAATTTATCTCACCTTTTCCTTCCACCTCTGTGTTGTGGCTCACTTTGAATTTTCTACTTAATATGTGCTGCTCTAGTGGTCCCAGGGACATTGTAACTTTTCTATGATGGGAATAGGACTTACTGTACCACATTCAGGGCTTGGCTCGGCAGTAAAGAATCTGCCTGCAATGCAGGAGACCCAGGAGATGTGGGTTTGATCCCTGGGTGAGGAAGATCCCTGGAGGGCATGGCAAGTCACTCCAGTGTTCTTGCCTAGAGAATCTCATGGACTGAGGAGCCTGGTGGACTACAGTCCATGAAAAGACAAAGAGACGGACCCAACTGAAGCAACTAAGCACAGCACACACACTGTGTTCACGGCCTAGTCTTGCAGTCAGTGGAACTTCCATGGTTGTGACTCCCTAGGAGCTCAGGGAAATCTTTTTTAATTTTCCTTTGGAATCTCTCATAATGACAGCAAACAAAGGATCATTTGAAGGACATTATTTGAGAGCTTCCCTGGTGGCTCAGTGGTAAAGCAACCACATAGGTTTGATCACTTGGTGAGAAGATCCCTGGAGGAGAGAGCATGGCAATCCACTCCAGTATTCGTGCCTGGGAGATCACACAGACAGCCCACAGACAGTCCCTGTGGGCTCCAGTCCACAGGGTTGCAAAAAACTTGGACATGACTTAGTGACTAAACAACAGCAACAGTGTTGAAGGAGCAGCAGTGGTAGCCTACTACTCAGAATATCACAGTTTCAGAATCAACTTTTAATTCATGCTAGCTCTTTGGATCTAGATGATCTGCTTTAACTTCTCTGAGTTTAGTTTCCTCATCTATAAAATAGAGATAATAAATACCCCCTCAATGATGTACTGTGAGAACTGGAGGTGAAACTAGGTCTGAAGATGCTTCATAAATTGGAAAGCACTATTCACACACAAGAGATACTTTTTCAGCATTAGTAGCTATACTATCAATATTGAGCAACATTGAACAGCATCTCTCAGTCTTACTTTCTCCATGAAAAAAAGAATGTGGTGGTCTACAAACTTTCTTCTCATTTTAACACTTCTGAATTCCTCCTTCTGGGGAGGGTGAGGGTGCGTGGGATGGGCCAGGGTGGCTGTGTGGGCCAGACCTTCCAAAGTGAGAACTGATGCCTTGCATTCAAAGGGCTTATCACTCACATCCTACTTGCCAGCAACAGGATCATATCTCACATGGGGGCTGTCTGTCTTCAGGGAAGAGGTGGTGTGGTTATATGAATCGTGCTGTCGCCAGTACAGATGGAGAAATGCCACTCTCCCTGAGTTTATGGCCCTAACGACTCTTTACCGCACTGCACACGTCAATCCGCAGCTGCATGTGATGCCTTCCAACTCTGGTCCCAAAGATGAAAAAATAAAACCTGAAGATGAATGTTTTCTCACTTTCCTTTCTTTCAGAAGGGAATTATTTTCCAAAATACCTTTCCTGTACCCCCAAACACAAATTCCTTGGTATGTCTCTCTTCTCTTGACAAAAAAGTGCGAACGAGGGCGAGTTAACAGAGGTGGAAATGGAACAAACCTATTCGCGGTCTGCCTGCTAAAATTCAGGTTTACTTAACATTTAACAGCAGCTCTGAGAGTGCTAAAAGGTTCTGGAGCTCTCCCCCACGGCATTAGGTATGAACATGAAGGTAGTTAGAACGCTGTGTTCCTTGACCTTGCTGCAACTTAGTCTTGAATAAATTGAAGCAAAATAGGCCATGTAATCACAGACTTTGGTTTCTTCTCTAGGAATGATGACAGTTCTAAAATAAATAATTTTCACTACTCAAGTGCTCTGCTAGTGAAAGTCTATTTTCTTCAGAGAAAATGGTTCTTAAATATTTTAAAATGTCTAATTTCTCCACAAATCCCCAGAAATGGAGAAGCTAAATGGAGAGGTTGAAAGAGCTGGACTTTAGGGATGACAGCCCTTATGAATACCAGTTATTCTCCAAGTTATCTTTGAAACAGAGATGCTTTCACAAACGATTCAATTTCTTGACCCCAATGGCAGTGCCTTCAAAATAACTATAGAAAATACTTGACATGTCTTTTCTGAAGTCCAAAATCCTCTGTCATTTATCTCTATATCATCCTTCTGGTCATATCTTTCTTTAACCTTCCAAGTATCCTGCATTTTGGGTGTACAAGTCACCAATCTTTTTTTTTTTTTTTCCAACTATTCAAAGCATCTCACACTTCCTTGCCTTTTATACCTAGTGTTTCTCCAGCTTGGAAAACTCTTCCAGGTATGGAAATCTTTTTTCATTCTTTAAGTCCCCACTGAAATGCCACTTTCCTCACAACATTGCTCTTGAATTCCCAAATGGAATATTCATCCCATATTTAATATTTAGTAGTTCATTATTTATAGTGCTACTAAATATTTCATTTTGACCTGTTTAGAAGCTATGAATCATCTGTCTTGCTCCCTTTCTCTGAAAGTAAATACTTTAATGAAGCAAGTTGGGCTCATTCATTCACTCATTCATCCATTGAACAAAAATGAATTCATCCATATTAATAAACCAGTATCTCTGTATCTTGCCTCATTCTTATCCAAATATGTATTTGCAATATCTGTCTTTCCCTTTTGAGCACAGGAAACTAGAGGACAAAAAAAAATATCACATGTTATTAAGCTCTGAATTCCTTAGCTACTTTTAACTGATCGGTGCTTCACAAACATGTAGTGAATGGACAGATGGATGGATGGGTAGATGGACAGATGAATGATTAGATGAATGAAGTAGGCAAATAGCAAAAACTGATGGAATAAATTATGAAGTAAGAGCATTATCCTTGCCTTGCCTTAAGACAGTCGCTTTTGCTTTGAACCCTGCAGTGTGTTTGTTGAATATCCATTACTTTGGGTTACTCTTTCTGTGTATTCCATGGCCCTTCATTTGGGGAACCATGTCTTACTCATTCCAAGTAATCGATTTGGTCCAGGAGGCTCAGATGAGTTCACTAATTCCCAAATTTTGTCACACAACCCAGGCCTAATAGAGTATTCTGTTTACCAGGGGGAAAAGATTGATCAGGGATGGAAATAAAATCTAATCTGGGCCAATTAGTCTCTTCCCAAGAAATTGACAGTTAGGAGGGGAGACTCTCGTTTTGTCCTAAAGGACAGTGAGTAGAAAGTTGATATGAGCTGGAGCCACAGAAGACTTTGTTTCCACCATTAGAGAAAGAGTTTATTTAACAATAAAGCCATCCTGGGAAAAAAAGTGGGACTGAAGGACGGAAAAATAAAAGAAAAAAAGTGACTATTATATTTGAATCATGCTGCTGCTGCTGCTGCGTCGCTTCAGTCGTGTCCGACTCTGTGAGACCCCATAGACGGAAGCTCACCAGGCTCCCCCGTCCCTGGGATTCTCCAGGCAAGAACACTGGAGTGGGTTGCCGTTTCCTTCTCCAATGCATGAAAGTGAAAGTGAAGTCGCTCAGTCGTGTCCGACTCTTAGCGACCCCATGGACTGGAGCCTACCAGGATCCTCTGTCCATGGGATTTTCCAGGCAAAAGTACTGGGGTGGGGTGCCATTGCCTTCCCCATTTGAATCATGAGATATAGCCAAACCTGTGGCCTACTTTTTAGGATATGAGTAAATAAATCCTCTTATTTTTTACATTAGTTAATATTCAATTACTGTTATTATAAAACAAAAGAGTTCTGACACAGGGGGAATCTAAAGAAATTGTCCCAGGATAGTCACTCTTTATATTAAACACTTTTATCTCCAAGGAACATCACTATAATCATTTGGAAATTAAGTCAGGAACTAGGAGACAAAATCCCTCAGAAATTAAGGCATATAGAAATCTGTACATCTCTGCCTTCCCTTGAAACTTAACCCATGCAAGTCCTTCCTTCCCTTTTTTCTTGCTTTCCCAACCAGTTTTATTAAGATGTACTTGACACACAAATTTGTATTAGTTTAAGGTGTGCCCTGCAACAATTTGATAGATGTATGTATTACACAGGGCTTCCCTGGTGGTTCAGGGGTAAAGAGTATGCCTATAATTCAGGAGACCCGGGTTCTATTCCTGGGTCAGGAAGATCCCCTGGAGGAGGGCACCGCAATCCATTCCAGTATTCTTGCTTGGAGAATCCCATGGACAGAGAAGCCTGACAGGCTGCAGTCCATAGGATCACACAGAGTGGGACATGCCTGAAGCAACTAAGCAGCAACAGCAGCAGCATGTATTGATAAATGACTACCAAAGGAGGTTTTAATATCTAGCACCTCACAGAGTTGCATTTTTTAAGTGCAAAGTCCCCTAAGTCCTTTTAAACTAAATACCTTATTTCTTTTCCCACATACCTAACTTGCCTCCTTCTCTGAGGCCATTCCTATGACTCACATTCCCATCCTCTCTCATCTCCACTCCAGTGGCAGCCTCCCAACTAGAGCCTCGTCTTCAACTGTCTTATGATAAATTCTCTACCCAAGGCCAGGATGGGCTCTCTGAAGCACAGTATGTATCATATTAATTTTTTATCTTAAACATCATTGTCGCTCATTACTCTCAGGAAAAAAAGTCCAAATCTTTTGGCTTAATTTACAAACTTTACTTTCTGGTCATTTCTTATCTCTTTCAACTCTCCCTAGCCTGACTTATTCAGCATATTTGATATTTTTAAATCATTTCCCGAGGGTGCCATGCTCTTTATTCATTCTAGGCCTTTTGTATTACATTCTCTTTGCCTAGAATGCCCTTTCACCAGTTGTACTCTGAAATAGTTCCTACTCCTTTGCATTGAATAATGCCCGCCAGCCATTCATGTCTATCTGGAGTCGCAGAATAAAACCTTATTTGTAAACTGGGTCATTGCAGAAGCAACTAAGATAATTATTGAGATGAGATTATATTAGATCAAGATGGGTACTAAGTCCAACAAGGATGTTCCTGTGAGAAAGAGAGAAGGACACATAGAGAAGAAGGCAAGACGAAGGTGGAATCAGAGGTTGGAGTCATGAACTTATAAGCCAAGGGACACCAACGATTTCCTGTAATGACCTGAAGCTAGGAGAGAGGCACAGAACAGATTCTGTCTCAGAAGCTCCAGAAGGAACCTACGTGGACACTTTTATTTTGGATTTCCAGCCTCCTGACCTGTGAGATTACATGTCTGTTGTTTTAAGTTAACTAGTTTGTGGGACTGTTACAACCACCCTACAGAATGAACATACCTTTCTTTGGCTATCCCTCTACATGGTACCTCCTTTGAAAAGCCTTTCCTTATACCACTAATCTGAATCAAATATCCCTTTGATATTTTGAAAACATATAGGATCCCTAGGATGCTATATTTTTTTATCTTTCATTATGTTTAAATTTCCTGTTTGCTTGGCTTCTAGGAGGCTATACTACACAGCCTTCCACAGATGTATGCTTAGGACCTATCACAATGGCCAGTGCGTAACAGGTTTCCACAAGCAAACTTTGACTAATTCATTGTGCCTTAATCCTCTCCCTCTTTTTGGCACCAGAGTGCATCATGAGAAATGCTGGGCTGGAAGAAGCACAAGCTGGAATCAAGATTGCTGGGAGAAATATCAATAACCTCAGATATGGAGATGACACCACCCTTATGGCAGAAAGTGAAGAGGAACTAAAAAGCCTCTTGATGAAAGTGAAAGAGGAGAGTGAAAAAGTTGGCTTAAAGCTCAACATTCAGAAAACTAAGATCATGGCATCTGGTCCCATCACTTCATGGGAAATAGATGGGGAAACAGTGGAAACAGTGTCAGACTTTATTTTTTAGGCTCCAAAATCACTGCAGATGGTGATTGCAGCCATGAAATTAAAAGATGCTTACTCCTTGGAAGGAAAGTTGTGACCAACCTAGATAGCATGTTGAAAAGCAGAGACATTACTTTGCCAACAAAGGTCCGTCTAGTCAAGGCTATGGTTTTTCCAGTTGTCATGTATGGATGTGAGAGTTGGACTGTGAAGAAAGCTGATCACCAAAGAATTGATGCTTTTGAACTGTGGTCTTGGAGAAGACACTTGAGAGTCCCTTGACCTGCAAGGAGATCCAACCAGTCCATCCTAAAGGAGATCAGTCCTGGGTGTTCATTGGAAGGACTGATGCTGAGGCTGAAACTCCAATACTTTGGCCACCTCACATGAAGAGTTGACTCATTGTAAAAGACCCTGATTTGGGGAGGGATTGAGGGCAGGAGGAGAAGGGGACGACAGAGAATGAAATGGCTGGATGGCATCACCAACTCAATGCACATGCTGCTAAGTCGCTTCAGTCGTGTCTGACTCTGTGCAACCCTGTAGATGGCAGCCCACCAGGCTCCCCCATCCCTGGGATTCTCCAGGCAAGAACACTGGAGTGGGTTGCCATTTCCTTCTCCAACGCATGAAAGTGAAATTTTAAAGTGAAGTCATTCAGTCGTGTCCGACTATTAGTGACCCCATGGACTGCAGCCCTCCAGGGTCCCTCCATCCATGGGATTCTCCAGGCAAGAGTACTGGAGTGGGGTGCCATTGCCTTCTCCTCTGCACATGAGTTTGGGTGAACCCTGGGAGTTTATGATGAACAGGGAGGCCTGGCATGCTGCAATTCATGTGGTCACAGAGTTGGACACGACTGAGCAACTGAACTGAACTGAACTGAAAGTGATTGATACATAGCAAGTGGTCTTTAAATGTTGTTTAATTAGTGATGGAGTCTGTCAATTGGCTTATGCTTCTAGTAGTAGCACAGACCATTGATTCTGGCTCTCACCTATCCTAAGGCTTCCCAGGTGGCTCAAGTTGGTAAAGAATCCACCTGCAATGCAGGAGACCTGGGTTTGATCCCTGGGTAGGGAAGAGCCCCTGGAGGAGGGCATGGCAACCCACTCGAGTATTCTTGCCTGGGAAATCCCAAGGACAGTGGAGCTTGGTGGGCTACACTCCATGGGGTTGGAAAGAATCAGACACAACTGAGCTACTAACACTTTCACTTTCTCACCCATCCTCAGCCTCACTAAAGAGAGGAGAGCTTTACTGAAGGTGAATGTCCTAAAGCCCTTTAAATCATGTGTAACAACCATTCTATATCCAATTTTAGGGAAAATAGCCAGATCTTATAACTAGACAGTCACATTAGAACGGAGAAGTTCTGATTCCATATTAATTATTCCTGCCCCTGAATCCTATGACCCTATTAACACTGGGACAAAAACATTCCGATCTTTCAATTATCCATTTAAACAAAATGCTCTTAGTGATCCTGGTCATAGATAAAGGAAAAACTGTTGAGAGGGTTTAGGCAAAATGACAAAGAGTGTGGGGCAGTGGGATTCTAAGGGCACATATTCCAGGGGAATCTCAAGTGATGGCAGATAGCTGTGGTTGTCATGAGCTATTATTAGTCTTCTTGGTCATTTCTAAATGCATCCTACCTCATCAAAAACATATTATGCAATACTGGATGCTTGGGGCTGGTGAACGGGGACAAACTGGAGGGATAGTACAGGGAGGGAGGAGGGAGGAGGGTTCGGGGTGGGGAGCACATGTATGCCTGTGGCGGATTCATTTTGATGTATGGCAAAACCAATACAATATTGTAAAGTTAAACAAACAAACAAAAAAAACAGTCAAAAAAAAAACACCAAACATATTATGGAGCCTGCAAACCAGTAGGTGATGTGAAAGCTAAATGAAAAAAAAAAAAAAAGAAGTAAAAGAAGAACTAGAGAGTGCATACTTGTTCTGAATAAAACAAGAGGAAATGCAATTGCACATTACGATGAGTCAGTGTTCTACAAAAGCTATGGAGTTGGCCATGCAGTTGAGAGTGAAAAAGCAAAAAAACTCTGGGAATGGAGGGGCAGACAAAAATAGCAACATATTTTTTCTTTCAAAATTTCCACTTGAGGAGTATTTGGAGTCCTGGGATTTCCAAATTTCTCCTGAGATAAATAAATGATGTCTGCTCTCTTTGTGTGTGTGGAATAAGCTCACAGAAATATATGTATATCTCGATAGTGTCTTCTGAGAGAAGATGAAACTTTTCTTCTTAGTAAGACTGAAAAAGAAAATGTGTTGAAACAGTATATACTCTTTGGGAACGGAAAAATACAAGACAGTGTTTATGTTAAGTAGGTTCAAACAGGAGTAAAAAAGTCTCTACACTTTTATTTCAGGTGGTACCCTGTGTGGTTAAATGCATTGACTTTGCAGTTACACTGACTTGGTACAAATCTAAGATCTATTACTAACTCATCTGTATAACCTTGGACAAGTAATCTCAATTCTTCATGTTTCAGTAGCAATCTATAATATGTGAACAAATAATATATATAACTCATAGGTTGTGATAAGATAAAAAGGAATTATGAAATAAATAATATAAAATATATACAGCACACAGTAAACACTCAATAAATATAAGCTCTTATTTTTAATGTTATTCTTATGTGGATTCAGCAATAAAAATAGAATGGTAAAAAAGAACTAGGTACAATAGTCAAATGCTCAGAATATAGGAACTGGAAGCCCCTGTTCCTTTTTGGTTGTGTGCTATGCAGGGGTGATTGAATTTCTCTAAGTCTCATTGCCTTCTTTGGTAACAGAAGACAATGACAGTACCTTTTCACAAGGTTGTTGTGTTATATAAAACGTTGACTTTATTATGTGGTGCACAGTATTATACAAGGTCTACATATAGCAGCTCTTTCTATTACAGACATAGAATTCTTATAAATTGGCTGTGAGAACTGATTGCTTTCACAAAATACAATATGTAAAGCAGTAAAGGTTTTAATTTCATGAGCCACAAAGAGGAAAAGCCCATTAGTTCAGCCTTTTAAAGAAAACAAACCAACAAAGAAAATAACTATGCTGAAAAAGATGAAAGAAGATATTGAATTTTTAACTGCAGGATAAGGCATATTTCAGTCTTCCCAGGTAGCTTAGTCATAAAAAAAAAAAAAAAAAAAAATCTACCTGCCAACGCAAGGAGATGCAAGAGATGCAGGTTTGATTCCTAGATAGGGAAGGCATAGCCATTCTTGGAGGAGGGCATAGCAACCCACTCCAGTATTCTTGCCTGGAGAATGCCATGGACAGAAGACCCTGGTGGGTACAGTCCATGGGGTCACAAAGAGTTGGGCACGACTGAGCAACTGAGGACACGAGGCATGGTGTGTGTGTGTTTTCCCTATAGGTACCAGTGTGAGGGTAGGTGTTCCTTTCTCAGACTTTATTTCGGGACAGAACAAATACAGAGGTTGCACAAACCTCCTCTCTGGACTTTTGGGGTATTGTCTTTCACCTTTAGAAGCAGCTCAATGGATGTAGTCACGTGCTAGTGTGGTCATTGGAAGCATATACAATTTTGAAAAAACGTTTAAGAGGAGAACATGGAGGTGATTGGTGACTAAAATGTTTCACAAAAATCAGGTTTTGGTTGGATCTAAAAATGTCAATTCAATATGAAACTCTATAGCTAAGCATCATGGTCTGATAGCTGAGGTACCACCATTAAGGCTAGAAGGTTATTCCTATGGACACCCTTTAAGATGGCTTGAAAGCTATGCTAAGCATCAGAGGGAAGAACAGTAACTATTCTCTATAAGCACATATGTATCAGGCATGATATTGAGCATTTTTCTCCATTTAACCCTATCACAGTGCTCTGAGATAGGTAACATGGTGGGTATTTATGACCACCCTTGGATTCAGGTGGGCTGGGGCTCTAATCTCAGTTCTTCCACATTCTACCTGACTGAACCAGAGCACTGTAAGCCTCCATTTTATCACAGGGCTAGTAAATCTGCCTTCCTGGGCTCATCTCAGGATTGGATAGCACAATGAATATAAAGATCCTAGCACCATACCTGCCAGATAGTAGTCAGTCAATAAAAGGAAGTTACAACTTGTTATCCTCATTTTACAGAAAAGAAAATTATGACTTAGGAGAGGACAAAAAGGGCTAAGATTTGGGGTCTTAATTCATGGAGAATTTGTCAAGATCTTATGAAATCCATGTTTATCCAGGCACTGCCTAGTTTCTCAATTCTCAGTCCACAGCCATGTTTACGAGAATTTTTCCAAGAGCTACCTCACCCATCCCCTCATGCTGTCCCACTTAACATTCTCCTTCCTGACACTGACTACAAGACTGATTGCCACATGTGCAATATTTGGCAGGTAGTAAGTTTGGCACTGAACTTTTTATAGACATTATTTTCATTTTATTGCAGTAAGAACCTATGGGATAGATAATGTTTCTGACATTTGAAGATGACATATGTGATGCATAGAAAGAATAAATTATTTTCCCCAAATGTCACAAACAAGATAGAAGAACAAGGATTTGAACTTGGTTTATTAACTTTAAAGCTCATACTCATAACATATCACTCCCCATATTAACCTGTAGCCTTCTGTTGTTATTGGATTGGAGACACTGAAATAAAATTTGAATATAAGAATGAGCAATGAATACCCTTTTTAGGATCCAAATACTCACTAAATACAGACCTGACAAAACATGACTCATATGCCTCTCCAAGACCTTGCTTGGCACTGAAAACATGACACTTATTTTTTTTTAAGTCTTAATGTTGTATCAGAATTGTTTTCATCAAAGACCCATGATCAATCAGAGTTTATAAACAAGACGTATATTGTTTGCAATCTCACATCTAGTTTGTCACAGTGATTGTTTTACAGGAGGAAATCCCATGGAGAGAGGAGCCTGACTGTCCATAGGGACACACAGAGTCAGACATGGCTGAACGACTAAAACACACAGACACACATGCATAAATTGAGAAGGAAAGTTATTTTTCCAAGATCACAGCATTTCGATGGCAGATGCAGCCTGGAAACTGGGTCCCAGCCTTCTGACACATGCTCTTTCCATAAATCCTCAACATTTATCCTGATTTATTTTGCTCTATGGGGACCCTGCTTGTGATTGGGCAGTCTTTGGAAATCACAAACGAGAAGCTACTAGCAGCACACACATCACCTGGGTATTTGTGAACAAACTTCCAAGTCTTGCCATGGAGAGGACATTCACCACTTTTCAATTAATATTTCTGTGTGGTTCTTAGCTTTCTTTTAGCCTCCTGCCTAAATATGGCTCACTTAACCCAGTTTCGGATACAATCCCCTGGCTAATTCACATGGTTTGATCTGTCCTAGTCATAAATTTCTTGTTAAAAGGAACATAAGTTAGACTGGCTAATACTGGCAACATCTCAGAAGGTATCAACATCTGAAACAGCATCTGTGGTAGTCACAGTAGGGTAACTGCTATAAAAAGAACAACTCCTGAGCCAGGGGCTATTATTGTATTAACAATAAAAATCAGTTTTGCACTGCCTGAGGTACATAGATGGCAAGGAAAGGATTGATGGTGGAGGGTGGCCACATTTCACACAATAATTCAGGGTCTCCTGTAACTCTGCACTCATCAGGTAAACGGGAAAAGCAAAAGATATTTGAGATTTCTGTGGGAGCATTTTTAAGGGCAAGGACTCAAAGCGATATCAATTTCTTCCTATTTTCATTGTCCAGGTCCCAGTCCCATGATCACAATTAACCATAAGGAAAGATGGGTAATGTGGTGTCTAGCCAGGTGCCCAGGAGGCAAAAGTATTGGTGCACAGCTTGCTAGTATGTCTGCAAACCCAGTAAATTCCCTCCGCGTCACAATTCAAATGCACATAGACATACATACCTACAGAATTGGCTTGAGTAAGGGGACATTCAAACCCTGGCCATACATTAACAAAGAAAACAAACTACAAATCAGGCTATTTTTCATCTGTGCATGAGTTGATAAACATTTGAAGCCATAGAGGATAAAAATATATCAATTTTAAATAGGGATTTTTTTATCAATTAATTCTGATTTTAGGTACTGACCTGAAGTTAAGCAAATATAAAATGCACAAGAATATGTGTAAAAAGATGCTCATTACAGCATTATTGGAATAGGAAAATAGTAGATTAAAAGGCACATCAATAGAAGATTGATTAGATAAATTATGGTGACTTTATACAATGTAGCACTCTGAGGCTTTAAATACAATAAAGTTCTTTCACATACAGTAACATTTCTATAATAACAAGTAGAAAAATAACAAATATAATTTCTGTACATTTATTAGCACCACCCAGAGCCACAAGCATTACATGAAGGCTGTACAGTGGAGTTGAACAACACAGTAGCCTTGGCAATACCTAAATCAATGTATGTATTTACATTGCTATGTAACTCCTCTCAGTTCTGTTCAATTGATAGGGCTTTACAAACCTGGAGAGCAAATGTAATTCCATCTCTTTTATTTTATTCAATTAATTGCTGGAATTTCCACCTACCATAATTGTAGAAAATTCAGAATCTCCTTCAAAGGCCCTTCCATCCCTTTGGATAATCCAAGGAAGTTGGGAGCATGAATGGCCAGGACATGGGGATGTGTGGAAAAGGGGTAGTCTATTTGACTTCCGCTGCCTATGGGAACTACACTACAGTGTACTTAGCATACACTGCCTCCCCATGGAGTTACTGACAAAAGCTGCACATGGTCTGAGACACAGTGTCAGTCTTCTCTCATTTGGCATCTGCCCCAACCCACCATTAAAAAAACTTTTAGGTGATGGGACAGCTTTTCTCTAAATTCCTGAAACAAAATTTGTCTGACTGCATGAACTGCCCCTTATCAGAGACATCACTCACCAGTTCTTCTGAGGGAGGGTTTCCTCAATGATTTCCTATTATTTTGTCCTTCTAAGAAAGCTTCTCTAAGGGATTTCAGATTGTGCCCAGGTGAGCCCTTCCTAGAGGAGGGAGGAGGGGGAAATTCCATCAATGATCCAGTGATTCTGGCATCACTCACACTAGAAAATGAATGCACAAAAATCTTACAAAGGTAATACATGTTTATATGCACTTCTATAAAGTCCTTCTTTCTGTTCATAGATCATATATATGTATTGTGAACATATATTTTTATATCTGATCCACATGTAATCTGTAAAATGTATACACGATATATATGAAGAGAGATATGTCTAAAGAGTCTCTTGATGAAAGTGAAAGAGGAGAGTGAAAAAGGTGGCTTAAAGCTCAACATTAAGAAAACTGAGATCATGCCATCTGGTCCTATAACTTCATGGCAAATAGATGAGGAAACAGTGGAAACAGCAGCAGACTTTATTTTTTGGGCTCCAAAATCACTACAGATGGTGACTGTAGCCTTGAAATTAAAAGATGCTTGGTCCTTAGAAGAAAAGTTATGACCAATATAGACAGCATATTGAGAAGCAGAGACATTACTTTACCAGCAAATGTCTGTCTAGTCAAGGCTATGTTTTGCCAGTAGTCAGGTATGGATGTGAGAGTTGGACTATCAAGAAAGCTGAGCGCTGAAGAATTGCTGGTTTTGAACTGTGGTGTTGGAGAAGACTCTTGAGAGTCCCTTGGACTGCAAGGAGATCCAACCAATCCATCCTAAAGGAAATCAATCCTGAATATTCGTTGGAAGGACTGATGCTGAAGCTGAAACTCCAATACTTTGGCCACCTGATGTGAAGAACTGACTCATCTGAAAAGACCCTGATGCTTGGAAAGATTGAAAGCAGGAGGAGAAGGGGACAACAGAGGATGAGATGGTTGGATGGCATCACTGACTCAATGGACATGAGTTTGAGTAGACTTCGGGAGTTGGTGATGGACAGGGAGGCCTGGAGTGCTGCAGTCCATGGGATCACAAAGAGTCAGATACCAATGAGCGACTGAACTGAACTGTCTGATTGTTACCAAAGAAGATAACAAAAAAAATGCAGACAAAAAATTGTTAAATAAATTTATGTAATAGCCCTAAATTAGGAATAATCTAAGCATCCAAAAATAGTAAATGGTTTGGTAAATTATATGATTATTGAATTGACTATTTTGCAATCTTCCCAGGTGGCTCACATGGTAAAGTATCCGCCTGCAATTCAGGAGACCGAGGTTCGATCCCTGGGTCAGGAAGATCCCCTAGAGAAGGGCATGGCAACCCACTCCAGTATTCTTGCCTGGAGAATCCCATAGACAGAGGAGCCTGGTGGGCTACAGTCCATAGGGTCATGAAGAGTCTGACACGTCTGAGCAACTATCATATTTTTCAGTCATTAAAAATTATGCTTATAAAATATTTATCATGATAAAGGACTAATATGTTATTAAATAAAATGTTTATCAAATCTTAGAAAATATAATATGATCTCATCTTTGTAAACAAAATATGGATATGTACAGAAATAAACTGACAACATACTAAAATGTCTTTGGAATATGGAAAGGAAGATTTTCATTTTTCAATTTATATCATTGTATAATTCTCAAATATTCTACAAGCAACTTAAATATTTTCTTATTTAAGAAAGTCTTGAAATTCTATTTTAAAAAGTCCTTATCCTTTATAAAGAAACAAACTCTTCTCCATCTCAGATATACATACTGAGGAATTTTAAGGAAATTATAATAATACACTACAAAAATATACATTACATTTAAATACAACAGCAACAAAATTTTTACATACTTACATTTGACTAAAGAAAAGTTATGTATGGAAATCAAACCTAAATTAACTACCAAAAATATATAAAATCTGAAGCCTATTTTAAACTCTTACATACCTGGAGCTGGTTACATGAACTAAAGAAAGTCTAATTTTTATTGAGCACCTACATACCCATTAGTCAATCATTTTTACATGACCTATTCAATCCTCCCAAAACACTTAAGGTATTATCCCACTTTTACAAAAGAAGAATTGATGCTTTTGACCTGTGCACTGAAGAATGGATGTTTTTGAATTGTGGTGTTGGAGAAGACTCTTGAGAGTCCCTTGGACTGCAAGGAGCTCAAACCACTTCATCCTAAAGGAAATCAGTTCTGAATATTCATTGGAAGGACTGATGCTGAAGCTGAAACTCCAATACTTTAGCCACCTGATGCAAAGAACTGACTCATTGGAAAAGACCCTGACGCTAAGAAAGATTGAAGGCAGGAGGAGAAGGGGACGACAGAGGGTGAGATGGTTGGATGGCATCACCGACTTGATAGACATGAGTTTCAGCAAGCTCAGTGAGTTGGTGATGGACAAGGAAGCCTCACATGCTGCAGTCCATGGGGTGGCAAAGAGTCAGACACGACTGAGCAACTGAACTGAACCAACCTGATGTCAGGAAGGATATTCCCAAAATTATACCAGCTGTTGTCTGTAATACTGATGTTGGTTTTTGCTTATTTTTACTTACGTATCAATAAATAAAATTGTGTTTATTTTACATATTTTTTATGTAAAACTCCCTCTTCCTTACATTTTTACATGCTATATTTTGTCTTCATTTAGATTGTGTGTGGGGGGTAATTGAATGTGTATGGGTTCATATCTGAGTAAATCTATGTTAAAATTTGTATTAAGTACCTCACATAAAGAGTCTTAGGACACAAATCACTAAGAGTGGTATGTTAGCACTTAAAATTGAAGCAAATTGAGGATCTGAAAGGATGTGGATGAAATGAAGCCACTTTATTCTCTAAACCATTTTAATTATATGGCTCCTTCTCTTTCTGAGTAACAGGCATGTCTTTGTTTACATACCTTCATTCCAGTCCTCTCCCTCCATCCTTTCAAGAGGACTGTTAGTAATCAGTTGTGGTGACATCACATTATGCTTGTGGAAGTGACGTCACTCGTTAAGGATGCCACAAACAGCATGCTGATTGTACAGATATTTGGAAACCTGCAGATGGTGTGCCTGTAAGCAGACAGCCCCAGAAAAATGGAATTCAGATAAGGTTTGGGTTAGAAACTCTTGGGGACAAGGATATATTATTGTTTCACTATTTTCCACCAAACTTGGCATTGTTTGCACATAGTAGTCATGCTGCTGCTAAGTCACTTCAGTCGTGTCCGACTCTGTGTGACCCCATAGACATCAGTCCACCAGGCTCTCCTGCCCCTGGGATTCTCCAGGCAAGAACACTGGAGTGGGTTGCCATTTCCTTCTCCAGTGCATGAAAGTGAAAATGTGAAAGTGAAGTCGCTCAGTCGTGTCCGACTCTTAGCGACCCCATGGACTGCAGCCCACCCAGCTCCTCCATCCATGGGATTTTCCAGGCAAGAGTGCTGGAGTGGGGTGCCATTGCCTTCTCCAATAGTAGTCGTGAGTATCCATCAAACTGAATTGACCTGAATTACTTTATTAATTATAAATTAATCTGCTTCTTTCAGGACTTGCAGTATCTCACTGTTTTCTTTTCCAATATAAAGTTTCAAAATAAACAAAGAAAATTAAGGCCATTTCTGATCATATTTGATACTGTTTAATGTAAATTGAGAATGTAAATGGAAAGTTTTCCAGTTGGCTTTACTTTAAAAAGAAAAAAAAAATGTAAGTTCTCTCTTAGCAAGTGGTCCACTGTGAGCTGTTTAAGAAAGAGCCTGCTTGTGGGGAGAAGGCTCCAGTGAGATGGAAAGATGTTCAGGTGACTGTGTAAATAGATTCTACTTGACAGCCTTTCCCACATGGGAGAGGTGCCTTCAGAGCACATAATTTGTTATCAAGCCCTGCCAGAAGCAGTGTGGCTGACGCAAGACTCAGATTTCAAACTCTTCTGGGTTGAACATGAGGGAAGATCCCTGGGCAATTTGGTTTCTGACTGAAAGTTTAGGGGATCCTCAGCCTTTCTCAAGTCCTGGCTTAGTTGGACGGAACTGATGTCCAGAGCCCCCTCAGCTTATTTTATGAAGTTTCAATCCAGCTCATTGTGGGCTGTGACAGTTTCCCCTCCAACCATCCCGGGCTGTGAGCTGCTGCTGACTCCAGTCCTCTACTGATTTAAGTATGATTATTTAAGGATTAAAAGAAAGCTTTAGTTCCTAAAACAAAGGTATATTTTAATTGCCAAAATTAGGAAATTATATAGTTAAAAAGAACAAAAATAAAGAGTACCTACAACTCACTGAATATATCATCCCCTACACACACACACATACATGCATATATTTGAGCACATGATTCAGGGTAAAATTTTATGTATTACAATATGATATGATATCATAGGACTTCCCAGGTAGTGGTAGTGGTAAAGAACCTGCCTGCTGATACAGGAGACAGGCGAGACTCTGGTTTAATCCCTGGATTGGGAAGATCCCCTGGAGGTGGGCATGGCAACCCACTCCAGTAATCTTGCCTGGAAAAACCCATGGACAGAGGAGCCTGGCAGGCTACAGTCCATGGGGTTGCAAAGAATCAGACACAACTGAAGCGACTTAGCACATACACATGATTAATATACACAAACCTATAACATATATACACACACATATATACATCTTCAATAATATCTTAGTATCTGAGGATAATGTATTATAACTGACTTGACCCATTTCTTTTATTTTTGTTGATACTTGGTTTGCTTTCAATTTAATCTGGGAGTTGATGACTGAAAAGCGATAGGGAAGAATCTCAGTTGAAGGACTATGGAAATAGCCAGATAGATACTCGAGGTCTCAAGGGAAAGGAAAGTCTTTAAATCTCATTCATTCTTGGAAGCACCAGTTGTTTTCAAGGCAGTACTGTTTTATTTCCAAATAATTAATTACATTTAACGAAAGATTCAAGAACATTCTACAAAGATATTCTCAATTTCTTGGAACCTTATTTGGAAAGACTTAAATAGTTCAATGTCTATGTATCTAAAATTTTAAAATAATAAAACACACATTCACACACACACAAACACTATTTGGGGTCCGGAGCCTCACTTCAATCACTGGTTTGGACATATTTCTCCTTTAATGGGAAAATTTTTCCTCATTTGTAAAATAAGCACTACATGGACTCTTCTAACTCTAAGGTTAGAAGTTCTATTTAAAAAAGATTTAAAAGTCTCTTAAAGTTCTAATACGTATTTCTTTAAAAATTTCTTGGAAAAACCACTAGAGTAGTATTTCAAAGTCAAAATAAATGGTTAAATCAATTCTCACAAAACTAGGAAGATATTAATAACTTTGATCTTTTGAAAAGGTATGAGTAGGGAGGTGGGAGCAGGGTTCAGGATTGGGAACACATGTACACCCGTGGCAGATTCATGTTGATGTATGGCAAAACCAATACAATATTGTAATTAGCCTCCAATTAAAATAAATTAAAAAAAAAGAAAAAGTATGAGTAGGGAAAGTAACATACAAAACCAAGATTTTGACAAGATTTTATTGTTTTTTAAATCCATGAGCATGTTGTATGATCAAAAGCATCTTCTTTGCTTTTTTCTGCTTCTAATTCAAGATGTTAATTACAATGTTTGCTGTTGTGTTGTCTACATATTCTTACAGTTTGAATTCTGTGAAACAGTTCTCCGTGTAAATGAGAACAATTCAAGAAATGCCATAGCACTCTCTGCTTTCTTTCTAAAGAGACACCTATAGTTTTATACTCAAACAGAAGAGATGATACAGGTACCTTGACAACACTGGCTATGGACTTTCTTTTCACCATGACTGCAAGTAGACGTAAGGAAATGTCTAAATGGAAGACTCAGACAGGGTTACAAAATGGTTCTGCATGGTGGAGAGGCAGCTTTGATACACTGGAAGGATGTTTGATATCCAAAGGCCTAGATTCAAATTTTGGGTCTGTAAATCCCTATTCAAGGGATTTTAGGCTTTTCCTTTAACTGTCATGGTGTGGATATAACAATAAGATGAAATAATGAATGGAAATAGAAGCAAAGAAAATAAAAAATCCACTCCACAAAATTTGTGGAGTGGATCAGGAATTATTAGAAAAAAGTAAAGATATAAGATTAGTAATTGAAGATCTTAAAAATATAGTAAAAGATGGGAAAACTAAACACAAAGCAACAGAAGAAAGAGAAAAAAGAAAAACGAGAGCCAAATAAGTGAAATAGAAAACTGATAAAATAGAGATTAAGAGAACCTAAAGTTGATTCTTTTAAAAGATTAATAAACCTTTAACTAGACTGATCAAGCAAAAAGAAAAACACAAATGAATTAGCCATATCAGTAATGAATAAGTTGGTCATTAAAAAGTTAACAAGAGAATATAAAATATAAATTATGACAAGAAGATTCTCATACATAGAAACACAAACCACATAACTTACAAACTGGCAATATAAGGGAATTAATAGATAGTCCTAAAAATGTTTTTTAAAGCACTTCAATTATAACAAAAATGCTTACTATTGAATTATCTTGGCATGTTTGTTAAACACTGACCATAATTACACTGATTTTTTTCTGGATTTTTAGTTATATTCCATTAATCTATGTCTCAATCTTTATGCCAGTACTGTGCCTGTCACTGTTACTTTATAGTAAGTTATTTTTTAAATTTATTTTTTTATGCAACGGTAATTGCTTTACAGAATTTTGGAGTTTTTTGTCAAACCTCAACATGAATCAGCCATAGGTATATGTGTATCTCCTCCATTTTGAACCTCCCTCCCATCTCCCTCCCCATACCACCCCTTTACATTGATATAGAGCCTCTGTTTGAGTTTCCTGAGCCATACAGCAAATGAAAGGTTCCATGTTACTCTCTCCATACACCACACCCTCTCTTCCCCTCTCCCCATGTCCAAAAGTCTGTTCTCTATGTCTGTTTCTCCATTGCTGCCCTATAAATAAATTCTTCAGTACCATTTTTCTAGATTCTGTATTTGAGGGTTAGAATACAATATTTATCTTTCTCTCTCTGACTCACTTCACTCTGTATAATAGGTTCTAGGTGCATCCACATCATTAGAACTGACTCAAATGTGTTCCTATTTATGGGTGAGTAATATTCCATTGTGTATATGTACCACAACTTCTTTATCCATTCATCTGTCAATGGACATCTAGGTTGCTTCCATGTTCTAGTTATTGTAAATAGTGCTGCAATGAACAATGGGATACATGTATCTTTTTCAATTTTGTATTCCCCAGGGTATATACCTAGGAGTGGTTTTATTCCTAGGTTTTGTTTTTTTTTTTTTTTTTAAGGAATCTCTATACCATCTTCCATAGTGGCTGTATCAATTTATATTCCCACCAACAGTACAAGAGCATTCCCTTTTCTCCACACACTCTCCAGCATTTATTGTTTTTTGATTTTCTGATGATGGCCATTCTGCCTGGTATGAGGTGATATCTCATTATGGTTTTGATTTCAATTTCTCTAATAATAAGTGATCTTGAGCATCTTTCCATGTGTTTATTAGCCATCTTTATGTCTTCTTTGAAGAAATGTCTGTTTAGGTCTTTTCCCCAATTTTTGATTGGATTGTTTGTTTCTGGTATTGAGTTGTATGAGCTGCTTGTATATTTTGGAAATTAAGCCTTTGTCAGTTGTTTCATTTGCTGTTATTACTCTCATTCTGAGGGTTTCTTTTCACCATGCTAATAGTTTCCTTTGCTGTGCAAAAGCTTTTAGGTTTAATCAGGTCCCACTTGTTTACTTATGTTTTTACTTCTGTTACTCTGGGAGGTGAGTCATGGAGGATCTTACTTTGATTTATGTCATCGAGTGTTCTGCCTATGTTTTCCTCTAAGAGTTTTATCATTTCTGATCTTACATTTAGGTCTTTAATCCATTTTGAGTTTATCTTTGTGTATGGTGTTAGGAAGTGTTCCAATTTCATTCTTTTACATGTAGCTGTCCAGTTTTCCCAGCACCATTTACTGAAGAGGCTCTCTTTACAGCATTGTATATTCTTGCCTCCTTTGTCAAAAATGAAGTACCCACAGGTGCATGGGTTTATTTCTGGGCTTTCTATCTTGTTCCATTGGTCTATATTTTTGTTTTTGTGCAGTACCATACTATCTGTTTGACTGTAGCTTTGTAGTATAATCTGAAGTTAGGAAGGTTGATTTCTACAGCTCCATTTTTCTTTCTCAAGACTGCTTTGGCTATTCGGGGTCCATTGTGTTTCCATATGAATTGTGAAAATTTTTGTTCTAGTTCTGTGAAAAATGCCATTGGTAATTTGATAGGGAATTGAATCTGTAGATTGCCTTTGGTAGTATAGTCATTTTCACAATATTTATTCTTCCTACCCAGGAACATGGAATATCTCTCCATGAGTTTATGTCATCTTTGATTTCTTTCATTAGTATCATAATTTTCTGTGTACAGTTCTTTTGTCTCCTTAGGTAAGTTTATTCCTAGATCTTTAATTCTTCTGTTGCAATGGTGAATGTGATTGATTCCTTAACTTCTTTTTCTGATTTTTCATTGTTAGTATATAGAAATACAAGTGATTTCTGTGTATTGATTTTGTATTCTGTGACTTTGCTAAATTCACTGATTAGCTCTAGTAATTTTCTGATACTATCTTTAGGGTTTTCTATGTACAGTATCATGTCATCTGAAAACAGTGGGAGCTTTACTTCTTCTTTTCCAATCTGGATTCCTTTTATTTCTTTTTCTTCTCTGATGGCTGTAGCTAGGACTTCCAGAACTATGTTGAATAATAGTAGTGAAAGTGGACACCCTTGTCTTGTTCCTGATTTTAGGGGGAATGCTTTCAGTTTTTCACCATTGAGAATAATGTTTGCTATAGGCTTATCATAAATGGCCTTTACTATGTTGAGGTAGGTTCCTTCTATGCCCATTTTTTGAAAAGTTTTAATCATAATGGGTGCTGAATTTTGTCAAAGGCTTTTTCTGCATCTATTGAGATTATCATATTTTTTTGTCTTTCAATTTGTTAATATGGTGTATCACATTGATCAATTTGCATATATTGAAGAATCCTTGAATTCATGGAATAAACCCAACTTGATTATGGTGTATGAACTTTTTGATGTGTTGTTGATTTCTGTTTGCTAAAATTTTGTTGAGGATTTTTGCATCTATGTTCATCAGTGATATTGACCTATAGTTTTCTTTTTTTGTGTTGTCTTTGTCAGGTTGGTATGAGGGTGATGGTGGTCTCATAGAATGAGTTTGGAAGTGTTCCTTCCTCTGCGATTTTTTGAAAGAGTTTTAGAAGGATAGTCATTAGCTATTCTCAAGATGTTTGATAGAATTCTCCTGTGAAGCCATCTGGTCCTGGACTTTTGTTTTTTGGGAGATTTTGATCACAGCTTAAATGTCAGTGCTTGTAATTGTGTTGTTCATAATTTCTATTTCTTCCTGGTTAAGTCTTGGAAGATTGAACTTTTCTAAGAATCTGTTCATTTCTTCCAGGTTATCTATTTTATTGCCATGTAGTTGTTTATAATAGTCTATTATAATCCTTTGTATTTCTTCATTGTCAGTTGTAACCTCTCCGTTTTCATTTCTAATTTTGTTGATTTGTTTTTTCTCTCTTTTTTCTTGATGAGTCTGGAGAAAGGTTTGTCAATTATGTTTATCTTTTCAAAGAACCAGCTTTTCGTTTCATTAATCTTTACTGTTGTCTCTTTCATTTCTTTTTCATTTATTTCTGCTCAGATCTATATGATTTCTTTCCTTCTACTAATTTTGGGTCTTTTTTGCACTTCTTTTTCCAGTTGCTTTAGGTGTAAAGTTAGGTTAACTATTCAATGTTTTTCTTGTTTCTTGAGGTAGAATCGCATTGCTGTTAACTTCCCTCTTAGGAGTGCTTTTGCTGCATCCCATAGGTTTTGGGTTGTGTTTTCATTGTCATCTGTTTCTAAAATTTTTTTTTTACTTCCCTTTTGATTTCTTCAGTAACCTGTTGGTTATTTAGAAATGTGTTGTTTAATTTCCATGTGTTTGTGTTTCTTACAGTTTTTTTTTTCTTATAATTAATATCTAGTCTCATAGTGTTATGGTTGAAGAAGATGCTTAATATGATTTCAATTTTCTTAAATTGACTGAGGTTTGATTTGTGATCCAAGATGTGATCTATTCTGGAGAATGTTCCATGTGCACTTGAGAAGAAGGCATATTCTTCTTCATTTAGATGGAATGTCCTGAAGATATCAATGAGATCCATGTCATCTAATGTATCATTTAAGACTTGTGTTTCCTTACTAATTTTCTGTTTTGATGATCTGTCCATTGGTGTGAGTGAGGTATTAAATTCTCCTACTATTATTGTGTTATTGTCAATTTCTCCTGTTATGTCTGTTAGTGTTGGTCTTATGTATGCAGGTGCTCCTATGTTAGGTGAAAAGATATTTAAAATTGTTATGTCTTCCTCTTGGATTAATCCCTTGATCGTTATGTAGTATCCTTCCTCATCTCTTGTAATCTTTTTTATTTTAAGGTCTATTTTTTCTGATATGAAGATTGCTACTCCAGATTTCTTTTGCTTCCAATTTGCATGGAATATATTTTTCCATCCTCTCACTTTCAGTCTATATGTGTCTTGAGGTCTGGAGTGGATTTCCTGTAGACAACATATATACAGGTCTTGTTTTTGAACCAATTCAGCCAGTCTGTGTCTTTTGGTTGGAGAATTTAATCCATTTACATTTAAAGTAATTATTGATATATAGATTGCTATTGCCATTTTCTTAATTGTTTGGGGTTAATTTTGTAGATCTTTTTTTCTTCTCTTGTATTTCTTGATTCTGTAAGTCCCTTTAATGTTTATTCTAAACCTGGTTTGGTGATACTAAATTATCTTAACTTCTGTTTGTCTGAAAAGCTTTTGATTTCTCCATCAATTTTGAATGAGATCCTTGCCAGGTACAGCAGTCTTGGTTGTAGATTTTTCCCTTTCAGTACTTTAAATATATCCTGCCATTCCCTTCTGGCCTGCAGAGTTTCTGCTGAAAGATCAGCTATTAAGTGAATGGGGTTTCCCTCATGTGTTACTTGTTGCTTATCCCTTGCTGCTTTTAATCTTCTTTGTGTTTATTCTTTGTTAGTTTGATTAGTACATGTCTTGGTGTGTTTCTCCTTGGGTTTATCCTGTATGGGACTCATTGTGCCTCTTGGACTTGATTGACTATTTCCTTTTCCATGTTGGGGAAATTTTCAACTATAATCTCTTCAAAAAATTTTTCATACCATTTCTTTTTTTCTTCTTCTTCTGGGAGCCCTATAATTTGAATGCCGGTGCATTTGATATTGTCACAGAGGTCTCTGAGACTGTCATCAGTTCTTTTCATTCTTTTTACTTTAATTCTGCTCTTCAGAAATTATTTCAATCATTTTATCTTCCAGCTTACTGATTCATTCTTCTGCTTCAGATATTCTGCTATTGATTCTTCTAGAGTATTTTTTAATTTCAATGATTGTATTATTTGTCTTTGCATGTTTATTCCTTAATTCTTCTGGGGATTGTTAATTGATTCCTGCATTTTCTCCGTTTTGTTGTCAAGGTTCTTGATCATCTCTACTATCATTTTTCTGAATTCTTTTCAAGTAGTTTGCCTCTTTCCTTTTCATTTATTTGGACTTCTATGCTTTCATTGGAGGAGGAAATGGCAACCCACTCCAGAATTCTTGCCTGGAGAATCCCAGGGATGGGGGAGCCTGGTGGGCTGCCATCTATGGGGTCGCACAGAGTCGGACACGACTGAAGCGACTTAGCAGCAGCAGCAGCAGCATGCTTCTAGTTTGTTCCTTCATTTGTGCAGCATTTCTCTGCCTTTTCACTATTTTTTTAACTTACTGTGTTTGAGGTCTCCTTTTCTCAGGCTTCAAGGTTGAATTATTCCTTCCTTTTGCTTTCTGCACTCCTAAGGTTGGTCCAGTGTTTTGTGTAAGCTTCATATAGGGTGAGATTTGTGCTGACTTTTGTTTGTTTGTTTTTCCTCTGATGGGCAAGGCTGAGTGTGGTGGTAACCCTGTCTGCTGATGGTTGGATTTCTGTTTTTGTTTTGTTTGTTGTTTAGATGAGGTGTCCTTCCCAGGTTGCTATTGGTGGTTGGGTGATGCCCGGTCTTGTATTCCAGTGGTTTCCTTTGTGTGAGTTATCACTATTTGATACCTGCTACGGTTTATTCTCTGGTAGGTCAGTGTCTTCAGAGAAGGCATTGGCACCCTACTCCAATAGCCTTGCCTGGAAAATCCCATGGGCCAAGGAGCCTGGAAGGCTGCAGTCCATGGGGTTGCTGAGGGTCAGACACAACTGAACAAATTCACTTTCAGTTTTCACTTTCATCATTGGAGAAGGAAATGGCAATCCACTCCAGTGTTCTTGCCTGGAAAATCCTATGGATGGAGGAGCCTGGTAGGCTACCGTCTATGGGATCGCACAGAGTCGGACACGACTAAAGCAACTTAGCAGCAGCAGTTCAGTGTCTTGGAGTCAGTGCTCCCCCTCCAAAGGTTCAGGGCTTGATCTCCTAAATAAATTTGTATTTGGAATCCCAAATAAAATGCTATTTCTAAAAGCATAGAATGATAGTCTCTCCCAAAAAAGTACAGTAAGTTTTGATATTCAAAAGTGTGAATCTTCCTACTTGGTTTTTCTTTTACAAATTGCTTTGGCTATCTGAAGCCCTTTGCAGTTTCAGTTGAATTTTAGAATCAGCTTTTACATTATATAAAACTGGCTTGGACTTTTCTGGTGGCACAGTGGATAAGAATCTGTCTGCCAATGTGGAGGACACAGGTTCGATCCATGGTCCAGAAAGATTCCACATGCTGTGGAGCAACTAAGACCATGTGCCACAATTACTATAGCCTGCACACTCTAGTGCCTGTGAGCACCTGTGCTGCAACTACTGAAGGCCACACATGCTAGAGCCCCCAAGTTGCAACTACTGAGCCCACATGCTGCAACTACTGAAACCTGTGCCCCTAAAGTCTATGATCCCCACAGAAGAAGCCACTGCTCTGAGAAGCCCATGAACCACAACTAGAGAGTAGCTCTTGCTCTGCACAACTAGAGAAAGCCCGTGTGTAGCAACAAAGACCCAGTGCAGCCAAAAATAAATAAATAAATATAGCAGTGAATACACGTCAAATTTTTTTTTAATTTAATAATGGATTTTGGTAGAGTTTGCATTAATTTGTAGATCATTTTAGGCAGTATTGGTAACTTTATTAACTCTTTCTATAAACATGAAATATCTATTTAGATCTTTAATATTTTTCATCAATGTTTTGTGTGAGATGTACATATATCTGATAAATAAATATTTATGCAATGTATATATAAACACTGACATATGTTGAATTCCAGAAGACAATATTATATTAAATTTTTAAGAAGAAAATATATTTTTTATATTTGCTCCTTTCTCAGATATTTACCCTCTGTGTTGTTTCCATATTTGTAAAACTCCAAGTCTTCCCTTTAGTATGAAGAACTTACTTCGGCATTTCTTGTAGAGGATTGACAATGCTTCTGTTAATTGTTCATTATCTGAGAATATCTTTTGCCTTCATTTCTGGAGAATGTGTTTGTTGAATATAGAATTCTGTATTAATAGTTCTTTTACTCAATTACTGAGAGATGTTTTCCACTGTTTTCTGTTCTCTGTAACTTCTATTTAAAGACTTATGAACATCAATTAATAGGCAGGTTACATACTGATAAGAAAGATTCATAATACTTATTTATGAAAATGGACTTATATCCTGGTTATATGCTGCTGCTGCTGCTAAGTCGCTTCAGTCGTGTCTGTCTCTGTGCGACCCCATAGATGGCAGCCCACCAGGCTCCCCCGTTCCTGGGATTCTCCAGGCAAGAACACTGGAGTGGGTTGCCATTTCCTTCTCCACTGCATGAAAGTGAAGTCGCTCAGTCGGGTCCGACTCTTAGCGACCCCATGGACAGCGGCCCACCAGGGACCTCTGTCCATGAGATTTTCCAGGCAAGAGTACTGGGATGGGGTGCCATTGCCTGGTTATATGAAGAACTTTAATTCAACAATATAAATAGAAATAACAATAAAATTTGGTGAAAAATCTTGAATGCACTCCTTACAAAGGAATATTACAAGTTACCAGTAAGCATGTGAAAAATATTTGCCAGCATTAGTCAGCAACAGAATACAAATTAAAATCACAATGAGATTCCACTTCATATGCAGAAGAATTGCTAAGACTGACAAAACAAAATATTGACAAAGGTGTGGAACATGAGAAGACTTATACTTTGCTGATGAAATATAAAGTGGTAATCTACTGTGAAAACTGTCAGCTTCTTTCAAAGTTAAACATAAATCTTCCCAACGACTCTTCTCCTTCACTGATAAGGCATTTACCTGAGAAAAATAAAAACATATGCCCACATATAGACCAGGATAACAGTGTTCATAGTAGTTTTCTTGATAAAAGCCACAAGCTGGAAAATACCCAACTATTCATCAGCAAGAAAATGATTAGACAAATCACAGTATATTAAGAAAATGAAGAATCTTTCAGATGCTAATACATACAATAACAATATTCTCAAATATATACTCCTGATCATTCTGCAGCTCACATAGAAGAGCATATACTATAGAAAATTATGTTTATATAAAGTTCTAGATCAGGCTAAACTATGGTGTTAGCCATGTGGTGATAGATGTTAGAAACTCTGTTGTCTCTGAGGGGAGATTGAGGAAAGGGAAGAAACTTAGATATTTGTGTGGGTTCCACAGTTGTCTGTATTTGTAAAATTAATTGTTTACTTTAGATGTGTACATCCTACTTTATTTAAATTATACCTCAATTTTTAAAAAAGAAAAAAGTGAACAGAGGCTATAAAAAAAAAAATAAAAGAAGTTTTAAAAGTTAATAAAAAGTAATTCAACAATATCTGAGGTTAGTTTGAAAGAAGACATTCTGAACATACACCTCGCATTTGAAAACTCAGAATATCCACCTGATGCAATCAATCCAGATAAGACATAACAAGCTTGGTTCCTAGAGTCCTGGTATGTCAATACTCCCTTGACAAACTAACCCGAGCAGTCATCATTCCACTGCAAAAGCACCACAATATCTTCTGGAAGACAGCTTCTAGTTTTGGATTTGCAAGTATAGAAAAAAATAGAGGCTATATAGGAGAAAATTGTTTTTCACCAGGCTGTTTTCCCCTAAGAAAATCCTTCAAAATGTTGCTCAATAATCACAGTGTATAGATATAGAAGAAATATATCCATTTTTTGTGATTCAGGGTCCAACGTGGTTGACTAATATGTATCTACTTACAATACACACACATAACATTTATTACAATCTTACATGTTCAGAGAATGAGGGAGGCAATGAGCTAACATTATAATAATAACATATAGATAGGCTGTTATCACATTATCTCAGTTAATAGGCTTCTATTTTCTTCACATGTCCTTTTTCCTAGTCAGTTCCAACACACTATGTTATGTTCATTTCAATCTGCCCACCACACCATGAGAGTGGCTCTCATAAAGGTCACCGATGATATTTACTTGGCTGTATCCAGTGGATACTTTTCAGTCTCTAGTGATGACAATCTCTTTCTTAATGCACCTTGCTGTTTCATAATTTCCCTCTCCATTTCAGGATGCTTTTTGTAAATCCTTTTAGGTCTCATATGCCTTTATCAAACCATTAAAACTTGACATTGTTCAAGTCTAGGTCCTACAGTCTGTTTTTCTCATCCTATAATCTCTTTATGAAAAATATCAATCATATATACCTTTATGCCTCTCAAGTTCATATTCCCTTCTGAAACTTTTTTTCCCTGAAGGTCAAACCTGTATATCTAACTCTTTAAGGAAATTTCAATTTGGATGATTCACAGATCCCTCAATTTAAGTCTGAATTTTGCAATAAGTTCATGATCTGAGCCAGTTAGCCCCCAGTCTTGTCTTTGCTGACTGTATAGAGCTTCTCTATCTTCTGCTGCAAAGAATATAATAAATCTGATTTTGGTATTGACCATCTGGTGATGTCCATATGTAGAGTTTTCTCTTGTGTTATTTGAAAAGGGTGTTTACTATGACCAGTGTGTTCTCTTGGCAAAACTCTGCTAGCCTTTGCCCTGCCTCACTTTGTACTCCAAGGCCAAATTTGCCTGTTACTCCAGGTAGCTCATTAATTTCCCACTTTTGCGTTCCAGTCCCCTATGATGAAAAGGACATCTTTTTTGGGTGTTAGTTCTAGAAGGTCTTATAGGTCTTCATAGAACTGTTCAATTTCAGCTTCTCCAGCATTACTGGTTGGGGCATAGACTTGGATTACTGTGGTATTGAATGGTTTGCCTTGGAAACAGAGATTATTCTGTCATTTTTGAGACTACACCAAGTACTACATTTCAGACTCTTTTGTTGACTATGATGGCTACTCCATTTCTTCTAAGAGATTCTTGCCCACAGTAATAGACATAATGGTCATCTGAATTAAATTTGCCCATTCCAGTCCATTTTAGTATGCTGATTCCTAAAATGTTGATGCTCACTCTTGCCATTTCCTGTTTGATCACTTCTAATTTACCTTGATTCATGGACCTACCATTCCAGACTCCTATGCAATATTGCTCTCTACAGCATCAGACTTTATGGCATCGCCAACTTGATAGACATGAGTTTGAGCAATCTCTTGGAGTTGGTCATGGACAGGAAGCTTGGTGCGCGGCAGTCCATGGAGTCTCAAAGAGTCGGACACAACTGAGTGAGTGAACTGACAGATGCCTCATTCTCAATATATTAACAACTAAGTTCATGATCTTTGTGCTGGCAATACCTCAACTTCTTCTTATCTCAATGTCATATCTACCTAAGATATTCAAACCTCTCCTCCCTGTCCATATGCCTCATAAATCCCTCTGGTATCATGTGGTTCAAGGTAATATCATCTCTTCCCAGAGTGCAGATGATTCCTATAAGTATTCACCAGAGCAACAAGAGTGATCTTTTGAAGCAAATCTGATCTTGTCACACATGCTGGAAATAGCCCCTTCTTTTCTCTCCTAATCTTATATTTAAGTTGTGAAAGTGTTAATCACTCAGTCATGTCCAACTCTTTGTGACCCCATGGATAGCAGCCCAGTGGGCTCCTCTGTCCTTGGGATTTCCCAGGCAAAAATATTGGAATGGGTCACCATTCCTTTCTCTAAGGGATCTTCTTGACCCAGGAATCGAACCTAGGTCTCCTGCATTGCAGGCAGATTCTTTACTGTTTGAGGCACCAAGGAAGCCCCATATTCAAGTTAATTGATTATTATTAGTACTTTACAAGTCTTCAAAACTTAAATAAAATGCTAAAAACCCCTTTTATGATCACCCAGCCTGGCTCTTCTCCTTGTAATCACATTTAGAAGACTACCCCTCTTCAGCCTCTTATCACAATTACTGTGGAATAATTAATTTTGAAGTTATTTATTTTATGCACCTCTCCCCAACTAGAATGCCAGTTTAATGAAGAGAATAAGCATGACTATTTACCTGTTTGTTATATTCATAGCTCTTAGACCAGTACTTGGCACATGGCATGTACCAGTAAATGTTATTAAATTATTTTGTTGTTCTCTCCAGTTAGCATCCTCTCTGTCCTCTGCCCTGATGACCTTCATTGAGCCAATACTTCTGGCCTTCTATAGCTTTTTAATTCTTCTCTCAGATATCACTCATTCAGAAAGCCATCCCTGTTGTCTCTGGACATCTCACCTCTGTGCTCCTATGGTTCCCTGTATATTCACATTTTATACATATCATATAATTTTATTTTTTATGAGTACCTATATTTATTACCTGTCAAATTTCTGAGGAGAAAAATTCTGTGCTTCATGTACATATACACAAGTATTGGCCATAGAACTCCAGGAGTTGGTGATGGACAGGGAGGCCTGGTGTGCTGCAGTTCATGGAGTCACAAAGAGTTGGACACGACTGAGCAACTGAACTGAACTAAATGATTCAATAAATATTCATTAAATGAACCAATGAGTTAGTAATTTGGTATGATCCTTCATTTTGTAGGTAAAGAAATCAAGATTTAAGAAGTTAGATGGTTTTTAGAATAACTGATGTTAGAATCCAACATCTTTTCATTTGTTACTATAACTCATTCTTCTTGGCCCTAAACAGTGAAATTCCATGTAATTCCAAGGTTCCTGCTCAAAGACCCTCCTCTGTTCAACAGATGGTCACAGGCAATAAAATGATCAGATTCAACTATTGCCTACTTTCATCTATTTTTCCCCCTTGGAAAGAACTTGTAATACTATTTTTAGAACTAAAAGTAGGATGAAAAAGCAGAAGAGTAAAAAATAGTCTTGCATAATTTGCTGATGGAATAAACAAGCCCTGCATAATTGAGAACAGCCTGGGCTTTAACATGTTTCAAATCTCCTTGAATCAGGAGGCATTTGCACTTGCATGACTGAAAATGTCAGAGAATGATTCTGAAAGGCCTCTTTTGAGAGTGAAATGTTTCTGGGTCTAAAATCCATTTTACTGAGCAAACTACACTAGTCATAAAGCCTAAGAGGTTTTCATTTCCATAATTTTATCAAGTTGTTTTCAGAAGAAGTAGAAAAAAATCCAAGCTTATAAATTTAGACCTTCATAACTCAGCAAGAAATATATTTTAAATAATAGCTCTGACTGCCTTGACAAAGAAAATTGACAACTTTGTGTGAGGCTTCTCATGAAGTTTTGTCTAGCCTCTCAGCTGGACAATTTCAATACCTTTGAAATTATATCATGTTGTGTAGCATCTCTAACTTTGCAGTAATTTCCTTTTGCTTTCAGAATTTCTGAGAACAGCAAAAGATCCAGTTCACACATTTAATTCATTCAACAAATAAATTAAAGATTCATTAATAATATAAAGATTTTATCTTTTATGTGTTAAAGAATTTTCTAGAAATTATATAAATACCAATGAATGAACCATACAAAAGTCTTTACCTTCATGTAGTCAACTTTCTCGGAGAAGGCAATGGCACCCCATTCCAGTACTCTTGCTTGGAAAATCCCATGGATGGAGGAGCCTGTTAGGCTGCAATCCATGGTGTCACTAAGAGTCAGACACAACTGAGCGATTTCACTTTCACTTTTCACTTTCATGCATTGGAGAAGGAAATGGCACCCCACTCCAGTGTTCTTGCCTGGAGAATCCCAGGGATGGGAGAGCCTGGTGTGCTGCTGTCTATGGGGTCACACAGAGTCGGACATGACTGAAGTGACTTAGCATAGCATAGTCAACTTTCTGGTGGAGAAAGACTGATGATAAATAAATTAGGAATTAAGAAATAAAGATGTATGTATAGAACAGACTTTTGGACTCTGGGACTGGGAGAGGGTGGGACGATTGGGGAGAATAGCATTGAAATATGTATAATATCATATCTGAAACGAGTCAGTCCAGGTACGATGCCCTATAACAGATGCCTGGGACTGGAGCACTGGGATGAACTGGAGGGATGGTGTGGGAAGGGGGAGGGAGGAGGGTTCAGGATGGGGAACACGTGTATTCTGGTGGCGGATCCATCTCGATGTATAGTAAAAGTCCTACAATATTGTAAAGTTAAGAAAAATTAAAAAATAATAATAATAATAATAATAATAAATAAAAAAAGAAAGAATATCCAATTTTTATAAATAAAATAAAACAGGGAATTATGGTAGAAAGAGAGGAAAGTGAGTTACATTTTTAAATAAAATGATTAGAAAAGTTTTCACTGAGCTATTATTATTTGGGCTTGAGACCTGAAGGAAGTGAGCTAGTGTATAAGATATGAAATATGCATAGTACTTGCATATTACTTGAACTTGCATAGTAGATATGCACACAAGGTATTTCATATCTCGTGTGCAAACGAGGACACTTTACAAAAGAACTGGGCAGTCCTTTCAGATTCTCAAAAGCTTGAAAAATATGGGAATACTAAGGGATTGTCACAGATGGGAGAAGACCAAGGAGACGTGTCAACTAATGCTATCTGGTAACCTGGATTGAAACTTGGAATAGAAAACAAGGACTTAGTAAACAGGCTAGTGAAATTCAAATAAAGTCTGCAGTTCAGTGACAGTATTATACCCATATCAATTTATTAGTTTTGATAATTGTGCCATGGTTATGTAAGATATTAATATTAAAGGAAAGTGGATGAAGGTTATGTATAAACTCTGTACTACTTCTGCAACTCTTCACTAAGTTTTTAATTATCTCACCATAAGAAGTAAAACTAAGTACGCGTACTATGGAAAGAGTCTTCTGAGGAGAGGGAAGAGATTAGTGCAAAGGTTTCTAGCCTATTACAAAAGGATCAAAGACGCAGTGTGGCTGAGCTGAGTGAGCAGTGGAGGAGAAAAATAGAATGTGTGACACAAGTAGGAGTGTGCAAGGCTCTTCACACCATTATTTGGGCTTTCACTTTCACTTTGAGTTACATAGAAGCTATCAGAACTTTGTGAGCAAAGAAACATCATGATCTGACTGTGATTTTAAGAGCATCATTCAGGCATCTGTGTAGATCGGCTAATGAAGCAAGTCAGGAGAGAAGTGATGGTGGCTTGGACCAGGGTGTAGCAGTGGAGGTGAATTAGTGAACTGATAGACTATCAATTCTGCCTATCACACTTGAAAGTAGAGCAAACAGTTCTCAGTAAATGTATAAAAGATGTGAGTTTTTCTTTCTCTCTGGCTTCCCACTTCTGTGTTCTTCCATCTTAGCCATGTAGGATTTATTTTCAATTTCTCCCTCTATAAAATGGAGAAGGTAGTTGGTTTATATGGCCACCTTCTTGATTTATGCTAGTTCTAAGGAAGTAGTGTTTTAGTACTCATAATCTCCCTTTTCTTATACAATGGACAAAATTAACTCATTACTGACTGGGGAATTTTGCAGAAACTAATGAAAGTGCTGCACTCAATATGCCAGCAAATTTGGGAAACTCAGCAGTGGCCACAGGACTGGAAAAGGTCAGTTTTCATTCCAATCCTAAAGAAAGGCAATGCCAAAGAATGCTCAAACTACTGCACAATTGCAGTCATCTCACACGCTAGTAAAGTAATGCTCAAAGTTCTCCAAGCCAGGCTTCAGCAATATGTGAACTGTGAACTTCCTGATGTTCAAGCTGGTTTTAGAAAAGGCAGAGGAACCAGAGATCAAATTGCCAACATCCGCTGGATCATGGAAAAAGCAAGAGAGTTCCAGAAAAACATCTATTTCTGCTTTATTGACTATGCCAAAGCCTTTGTGTGGATCACAAGAAACTGGAAAATTCTTCAAGAGATGGGAATACCAGACCACCTGACCTGCCTCTTGAGAAATCTGTATGCAGGTCAGGAAGCAACAGTTAGAACTGGTCATGGAACAACAGACTGGTTCCAAATAGGAAAAGGAGTACCTCAAGGCTGTATATTGTCACCCTGCTTATTTAACTTATATGCAGAGTACATCGTGAGAAACGCTGGACTGAAAGAAACACAAGCTGGAATCAAGATTGCCGGGAGAAATATCAATAACCTCAGATATGCAGATGACCCCACCCTTATGGCAGAAAGTGAAGAGGAACTAAAAAGCCTCTTGATGAAAGTGAAAGAGGAGAGTGAAAAAGTTGGCTTAAAGCTCAACATTCAGAAAACGAAGATCATGGCATCTGGTCCCATCACTTCATGGGAAATAGATTGGGAAACAGTGTAAACAGTGTCAGACTTTATTTTTTTGGGCTCCAAAATCACTGCAGATGGTGACTGCAGCCATGAAATTAAAAGACTCTTACTCCTTGGAAGGAAAATTATGACCAACCTAGATAGCATATTCAAAAGCAGAGACATCACTTTGCCAACAAAGGTCCATCTAGTCAAGGCTATGTTTTTTCCTGTGGTCATGTATGGATGTGAGAGCTGGACTGTGAAGAAGGCTGAGTGCCGAAGAATTGATGCTTTTGAACTGTGGTGTTGGAGAAGACTCTTGAGAGTCCCTTGGACTGCAAGGAGATCCAACCAGTCCATTCTGAAGGAGATCAGCGCTGGGATTTCTTTGGAGGGAATGATGCTGAAGCTGAAACTCCAGTACTTTGGCCACCTCATGCAAAGAGTTGACTCTTTGGAAAAGACTCTGATGCTGAGAGGGATTGGGGGCAGGAGGAGAAGGGGACTCCAGAGGATGAGATGGCTGGATGGCATCACTGACTTGATGGACGTGAGTCTGAGTGAACTCTGGGTGCTGGTGATGGACATGGAGGCCTGGTGTGCTGTGATTCATGGGGTCGGGAAGAGTTGGACACCACTGAGCGACTGAATAGAAATGAATGCATATGACTAATGATTTTCATTTTGGCCAGCCCAAATTTAATTCTATTATTTCACTAATACTTTGCAAGTTATTATATGCAATTGTTATACCTGACACACCTATTAATTCTTCTCTAGTACCTTGTCTCAGAATATACCATTTCTCTCTGGAAAATCAAATAAAACATCTGTATAAAATTCACTGAAAATTTCTTTATTCACTCAAAATTTCACAATGCATCTATCATTTTTTTTAACTTTTGTGATAATATATTCCATAAACATGTACTTCTGCTTCACTGACTACAATAAAGCCTTTAGCATAGTGGATCATAACAAACTATGGAAAATTCTTAAAGAGAATACCAGACCACATTACTAGTCTCCTGGGAAACCTGTATGCAGGTCAGAACTAGACACAGAACAAATGAATGGTTTAAAATTGGAAAAGGAGTAAGACAAGGCTGTATTGTCAGCCATGCAGAGTATATCATGTGAAGTTCTGGGCTGGATAAATCACAAGCTGGAATCAAGATTGCCAGCAGAAATATTAACAACCTCAGAGATGAAGATGAAACCACATAATGGCAGAAAGTGAAGAGGAACTAAAGAGCCTCTTGATGAGGGTGAAAGACAAGAGTGAAAAATTGGCATAAATTCAATGCTCAAAAAACTAAGATCATGGCATCTGGTCCCATCACTTCACAGCAAGTAGATAGGGAAAAAGTGGAAACAGTCACAGATTTTATTTTCTTTGGCTCCAAAATCCCTGAATATGATAAAAGCAACCATGAAATTAAAAGATGCTTGCTCCATCAAAGGAAAACTTTGATAAACCTAGACAGCAAATTGAAAAGTAGAGACCACTTTGCCAACAAAGGTCTATACAATAAATCAAAGCTATGATTTTTCCAGTAGTCATGTACAGATGTGAGATTTGGATCATAAAGAAAGCTGAGCACTGAAAAATTGATGCTTTCAAACTGTGGTGGTGGAAAAGGCTCTTGAAAGTCCCTTGAACAGCAAGGAGAACAAACCAGTCAATCCTAAAGGAAATCAACCCTGAATATTCATTCGAAGGACAGATGCTGAAGCTGAAGCTCCAATAATTTGGTTACCTAATGTGATGAGCTGACTTATTGTAAAAGACCCTGATGCTGGGAAGGATTAAGGGCAGGAAGAGAAGGGGGTGACAGAGGATGAGATGACTAGATGGCAGCATCAACACAATGGACATGAATGTGAACAAACTCCAGAAGACAGTGAAGGACAAGGAAGCCTGGTGTGCTGTAGGCCATGGGGTCACAAAGAGTTGGACACCACTTAGCAACTAAACACCAACAACATGATAATAAACTTGCATTTATAATATATACAAGGCTGGAACAAAAACCTAAGCGAGCCAAATATGACGGGTAACAACAATCATATATTGTATAATGAACCCTTGATCAATTTTAAGCCCTAACAATTCCACACGATGATGTTAACAGTATCACTCTTTAAAAATGTATTCATATATTTACAGTCAGTAATGTGTTAATATGATTGATTCATTCACTTTAAGCCAATAAGACCTTGATAAGTCCCCCTTCCTAGGAGAGGTTTAGAAGGCCACCAGGAAAATGGAACTATGTATTCATACATATTCAAAGGAATGGATAACTAATTTGTACTGACAGTTCAGAGTGAGAAAGACATGGGTGTGAGTCTTTCACAGCACCTTTCCCTTTCCCCCATTCCACAGGATCTCCATGAGTTTAGTCAATGCACATGCATGGAGTACTCCAATAGGCTACCCATTTTATAAAAGATCTTTAATACCCTAAAGATCCACCATAGCTGCAGAGAGAAAGATTTGCTATTCTCAGACAGCCTTAGCAAGTATTAGTATAGTGGGTTACCGGGGCTGGGACATTTCTGCTCAAAGTGGAACTCCTCTTTAGGGTCATATTTACCAAAGAGCTCTCCTTTGGGTTGGCTGAGATGTAGTCAGATCTGCTCATGGTCTGAGACAATCCTGGCTCAATCTTGTTTCTCTTCTATTTCCTAAATATCACACACACATTTTAGTCTGAGAGCTAACATTTAAACCTCCCATTTCATCATTCATGCCTGTTTCATTGCCTTCTTCCTAGATCTGTCAAAAATATTGGTCTTGCCTATAAAATCAGTCCTGTCTTCTACCTGCCTCATCAGTCTCTTTCATTATTTCATAGTCAGAATTGTATACAACTTCTGACACATACAGAAACTCAGTAACTGTTTGTTTAATAGAATCCAGGGAATTTGGGTCCTAGTTCAGCCTTTGCATGGGTATTTTTTGTTGTTGCTCATTTGCTCAGTTGTGTCCAACTCTTTGCAACCCCATGGACTGCAGCACACTGGGCTTCCCTATCCTCACTATCCCCTGGAATTTGTTCAAACTCATGTCCATCGAGTGGGGATGCTATCTAACCATCTCATCCTCAGCCACCCCCTTCTCCTTTTGCCTTCAAACTTTCCCACCATCAGGATCTTTTCCAATTGGTCTTTTCTGCTTCATTCTTTCTGGCACTGTTAGTAACCATCCTCTGCTTTTTCCCAGTAGCATTCTGGACACCTTCTGACCTGCAGGGCTTATGTTCCAGTGTCATATTTTTGTCTTTTCATACTGTTCATGTGGTTCTCATAACAAGAATACTAGAGTGGTTTGCCATTTCCTCCTCCAGTGGACCATGTTTTGTCAGATCTCTTCACTATGACTTCTCTTCATCTTGGGTAGCTCTGCTCGGTATGGTTCATAGCTTCATTAAGTTATACAAGGCCCTTAGCCACAACAAGGCTGTGATCCATGAAGGGGATTTTGTGTTATCAGACTGGTACTATTCTCTGCCCAGATTGTTTTGTCTCATCCTATAAGGAGGTGGAAGGAGACCTTCTACACATCATCCTGAAAACACCAGACACTTAGGGAAGAGGACATCTCCATATGCACTTATACCTCCTCCTGGAGGAGACCCAGCCTAGTACCCCCAGAGGCACAGTCTGGTTTGACAACAGGTTGAACCCACTAATCATGGTGTTGAGTCGCTTTCCTTCAGAGAACGAATTCAGCAGCAGAGGTATTGCTGGAAGAATCACTGCTAGTTAGTTTCTGCTGAGGTGGGTGGTGATAGAAGAGAAGTCAGAGCCAAAGCCTCCAGGGCAGGGTCAGCAGACCTTTTCTAAAAAGGGCCACAGAGGAAATGTTTTAGGCGCGGTTGCCCTCATACACTTTTCATTCTATATTCTTTGTTAATTTTTACAATCCTTTAAAATATAAAATCCATTCTTAAACTTGAGGGCCATGAGAAAACAGATGCAGACCCTAATTGGCTATCCTCAATTTAGAGGACTGTTTTTAGTGGCTACAAAATACTCTGGGTGAATAACCATGAATGGGCATCCTGTCCTCTATACATTTAAGGCAAACTCATGACCCCACTTTATGCCCTGAGCTGACAGGTCTCTGTAGTACGTGGTTCTTATCCCCAAGATGACTGCGTCTTACTGGTTTCCAGACTAGCTGCTTGGGAACTTTTCAGGAATGCCTTCATCAGGGAAGAATCAGTTATGAACCAAACCACTCCCCTAACCCACACCAATACGAAGAGCTGTGCTACACATTCACTAAACTGGTTTTCCTTTCCACAGAATCTATTTTCCTTCCCTTTCCCTCCCTCCCTTCTTTTCTTCCTTCTCTCCTTCCTTCCTTTCTCCTTTCTTCCCTCCTTCTCTCTCTTCATCCTCCCTTCTTTCCTTTCATGAAGTTTCTTTTGAATCAAAAAAGAGTACTGTATTTTTTCACCTATATGTGGAAGCAAATAAATAGCTGGAAAATAAAGAGTGACAAATAATTGATGCTTTCAAACTGTGGTGCTGGAGAAGACTCTTCAGAGTCCCTTGGACTGCAAGGAGAACAAATTAGTCAATCCTAAAGAAAATTAACCCTGAATATTCATTGGGTGGATTGATGCTGAAGCTCCAGTATTTTGGCCTCCTGATGTGAAGAAATCTTTGGATTTCTTTGGATTTCATTCTTTGGAAGGAATGATGCTAAAGCTGAAACTCCAGTACTTTGGCCACCTCATGCAAAGAGTTGACTCTTTGGAGAAGACTCTGATGCTGGGAGGGATTGAAGGCAAGAGGAGAAGGGGATGACAGAGGATGAGATGGCTGGATGATATCACTGACTCAATGGATGTGAGTCTCAGTGAACTCCAGGAGTTGGTGATGGACAGGGAGGCCTGGCATGCTGCGATTCATGGGGTTGCAAAGAGTCGGACACGACTGAGTGACTGATCTGATCTGATCTGATGTGAAGAATTGACTCACTGGAAAAGACCCTGATGCTGAGAAAGATTGAGGGCAGGAGGAGAGGGGGTGACAGAGGAAGAGATGGTTAGACAGCATCACTGATTCAATGGACATGAGTTTGAGCAAACTGTGGGAGATAGTGAAGGACAGGGAAGCCCGACATGTTGCAATCCATGGAGTCCTGAAGAGTTGGACATGACTTGGTGATTAAACAAACAACAAAGCAAAAACAGATTCACAGATAGAGAACAGCCTAGTGGTTACCAGTAGGGCCCACCACTGGGATAGGAGTAGGGGTGAGACAGGAGAAAGAGATTAAGAGGTACAAATCACTAGGCATAAAGTAAGTAAGACACAAGGACATAATGTACAGCACAGGAAATATAGCCTATATTTTATACTTTACATGGAGTATAATCTTTGAATCATTATGTTGTACACCAGAAACTAATGTACTAGTATAAGGCAACTATAACTTCAACTAATAAGGGTGTTTTAAAAAAGAATGTTTCTTGACTCAAAGATATGAGACAAGAGAAATTCCCTGAGGTAGACTTGATCAGAAAAAAAGCAAAATAGGGCAACTTTAGGCCCTGAAATCAGGCTCACCTGGCTTCTCAGTCAGACCATGTCCCTTTAGCAACCACAACAATTCATTGCCTTTCCTCCAGTCTCAGTTTCCTCATCTCCTTTTGGGGATTGTTACTCTTCCCTCCCAGCTTCTACATGAGAATTAAGCAAGTCAATTCACATTAAAAGGCTCTTTTGAGGGCTTGGCATGTAGTGGATACTTCTGTAACCCTTTGGTAGGACCTCTATGGGGTCCAAAAAAAGGCACCTTCCACAACTCATCACTACAGCCACTACATTTTACAAATGTAGGCAAAGCTAGAGACACAAGAGGTGAGGCAAAAGGCTCTGAAATCCCGTAAAGCCTCAACATCAGCACATAATGTCCCTCAACTCCCACAGATCCATATCCCATAATAGAATTATTTGCAGTTGTCTGCTGCTTGTTGGAGAGGTAGGGATACAGAGCTCTGCATTTTCACTCTTCTCTCGCCTCCCCTGCAGTGTATCTATGAAAGATCCCCAGAAGAAGGCATTAGGACCTCCATGACCCCCTGAGAAGTATGAATAACCCAATATTAACATAATAACAGAAACATTCATTCATGAGAGCCTCTGTTGTCTTTGCAGAGGTTTGCTTGTTGAGTAATTCTATGGGCCTCATTTTTTCCTTTACTGATAGTTTCTCCACTTTAAATATGTCTGACAAATCTGAAGGATACAAAGGACTGATCAGTCTTGGCTGAACTTGAGCATCTGTCTTGATACCAAGAGAATGCAGTCTGCTTGTTAGACTAGGCTAGTAAAATGGAAGTATAAACAAGAGGGACAGGAGTATAACTGAATCCTAAAAGCCTAGAAGGGTTTGTGGAAGGCAAGAGGAAAGAGGAAATTAGGATCAACTGAAACTTTAGGTCTTTGACTCAGGGATATTCCAGTTTAGCAAAAATTATACTACCTGAAAGAGGGATGTTGGAGTGTGTACTCAGAGAAGTCTCTAAGGGGTAAGACTCCTTCCCCAGGGAGGTACTTACAACCCAGTGGATGTTCTATTCCTAGGTAGTTTGGTTCCTACGCTGCCTTGAGTGGTGGTAAATGAGCCAGCATCACTAACTAAAGAAATTCTTCTCTATCAACAATTATGGCACCATTTGTCATAGCACCCAGAAGATTAACAAAAGATCCATATGACTGAAGAAACCAGTGTGACTTCTCTTATTACCTGGCCCATTCTTAGGGGACAGGGAAGAAAACAGAAGGTCAGGGGCAGGAAGCCCAGGAGCAGGGACTGAGTCCATGAAGAATGCACCTTTGGAGAATTGTCAGATCAATTCCAAGTCAATCTATTCCCTTTTATCCTACATGTTGGGCTTCCCAGGTGCGCTAGTGGAAAAGAATCCACTTGCCAACGCAGGACACATAAAAGACGCAGCTTCAATCCCTGGATCAGGAAGATCCTCTGGAAGAGGGTGTGGCAACCTACTTCAGTATTCTTGCCTCGGGAATCCCATGGACTGAGGAGCCTGGCAGGCTACAGTCCATGAGGTCACAAAGAGTCAGACATGACTGAAGTGACTTAGCGTAGAGAACTTCAACTCACTACAACATATTTAAATACTCCAGAAGTATTTAGCATGCTCATTAGAAGCCTATAAGTAGAGGAGAAAGGGTGAGTGCTCATATGAATTATCAATGGTGAGAGCTGAATCTAAGATGCTTTCATCTTGAGCCTGAGGTAACTAGAATTCCATGACTTCCCTGAATATTCTGGGTTATTAACATTCTGCTGCACAGTCAGTGGGGAGCAGGATGTTGAGACTGTTCCTCTACCATGACTCCTTTTTAACCCTTCATCTGGAATTTTATGAAGACAGTATGCAACCATTTATGTAAAGTACTTAACAAAGACTGAGCTCACCTAGGCACATAAAAGCTGGTCATTATTATCTTTACTTTTCTCAAATTCTTAGACTGCCAAAAGATTTCAGTAACACAATATCTAACAAAGTCAGCATCCATATGAAGACCCAAGATGACTAGCCCCAAAATAATCTAGAATGTCATGAGCAGTGAGCTTGTGAAAACTAAACACATTTTGTTCTGAAGATGTTTCTCTTAAATATGCTAGTATTTTGGTGCCATTTAGGTATGAGCATAACTGTTACATAAAGAATAAAATAAAATTGCAGAATGCCAACCTTTCACAACTATATAAATGTACCTTCCATGGGATGAATGCTCTGATAAATTTTGGTGGAAAGATCTTTTTAGTATTTGTTGCTTAAAGATACTGTTTTAGGCAAGGAAGAGCCATGGGCATCAGACAGGTCACCAGCAGCCACTGGGAGTTTAGTAACTTCCTGATGACCAATGCAAAATATCTGTGCTTCTTATTTACCATTTCAGATTTTTCTAAGTGTATTTTCCTATCTATATCCTTGTGTTTAATTTTTAATTTGAGCTATTAAGCCCCTGGGCCAGAGGGCGAATCTTAAATGTTGCCCTTTATACACCTTGTCCCATCTTTTCATGGTTAATTTCTCATTGCTATCTGGGGTTCCTTTGGGCTCTTATCTGAGAATAGTATGGCTTTAATACTGTTAAATAGCAAACAGGTTATTATTCTGGTATAGCTGTTCCCTGAAAGAATTCTGATAGATTTCATATATCAGAATTGATCTTTTTATTGCTTATTTTGCCCAAAATGCCCCCTAAAAAATGGCTTGTTTGCCTTTGCAGCCCTTATATATAGCCTCTCAGAAATATGTCAATTCTACCTCTCTTGATCTTCCTAACCTGTATCATGATGAGTTGATGACCAAGGCATCTTCTTGGACAACTGGAATGAAACAGGGTGAAGAGACCCAGATCCACACGTAAGGCTGATACTAATGAATTTAATTTGGCTACTTTATCTACCTGTCACCTAGAGAGTGAGGTAGTGTTTCTAAAGGGAGACCTTGACCATCAAACTTTAAAAAATAATGCCTAAAAGCTATTGGAATTTCTTCTATTTAATCAAAATCTAACCCAACCTGAGATTAATATTTTAATTTACTTTAAATTACAAAAATACAATAGTATATATTAATATTACCTCTTTAGAACTATCATGTTTCATATGTACAAAACAACCAATTTCCAACTGTTATTTTTTACCTTTATTTCTCATGAATCCTATAAATAGCTCCAATTTCACTCCTAACATGATTGGGTCTGGCTCTAAAATATATTGCATTATCAATATACTTCTCTTCATATTCGCTGCTACCACTGTAGTCAAAACTATTATTGTTCCTTACCTAGAACATTAAAATAACCTCTACCCTTTCTCCCTGCTTCCTTTCTTGCCCCTATCAAGTTTTCCATAGATTAGCCAGTGTAATATCCAAAAAAGTATAACTTATGTCAGCATTTACCATTGCTTATAATACCCCAGTGGTACCCCATTGTAATTTGACTAAAGTTCAATATTATGTAGCCTACATGATTCTCAATGATTTGGCCTCTACCTTTAATGCGTCTATAACTCTCTTTCTCTTGCTCATTATGCTTCAACCACTCTGACCTTCTTATCATCTGACAACTCTACAATTATTCTCACTTCATAGTCTTTTACTGAAAATGTTCTCCAGTTATCTCTTCACATGGTCATTTTTTCATTTGTATTACTTACTTGATTACTTACCTCAAGCCTAAGTACTCATCTAAAGTAGCACTGTTGGCATTTCCCTCGTGGTTCAGTGGTTAAGAATTCTCCTTGCAATGCAAGGGACCCAGGTTCGATCCCTGGTCAGGAACTAGGATCCCACATGCCCTAAGTCAACTAAACAACTAGAGAGCCCCATGTCATCCAATACAGCCAAATAGATAAATAAACTAATTAAAAAATATTACTCTTAAAGAAACTTAAAAAATAAAATAGCACTATTTACTTCAATCATTCAAGTCTGTGTGATAAACTGCATCATTGGTCCCAATGATTCATCTTCCTGGCATTTTCTCCCTGGCATTTTTTTTCTTTATGTAGCTTCATTTTGGGGCAAAGTATGTATCTTTGTTCCTTAACTTTTGGTTTGTCCATATAATTTCCTTTCACCAGTAGTATATAAGTAATAGCTTGCCAGTTTCAAACCCATAACCTTAGAAGATCTCCCTTGTGATTTGCTTCCTTACTCATCCGGCATTGCACTTCATGGAACATGTTCTAGATAGCTCTCTGCTTTAAAGAGAATGAGAAATCTATGGAACACATCCCCCCAGCTGCCCCAGAGACAGGTAGGTCTGTGCCAGTCCCTATGAGCTGATGCCAAGACACCTATCTGAGCCAAGTCTGAATCAGCTAAACCTCAAACACCCTCTGATGAAAGTAATTTCTCTGCTAGCTACTAAGCTTTGGATTGATTCATGACACATCTTTATTTTTGCTATAGGTTACTAAAATTCAATGTTTTTAAAGCACTTACCAGAAAGGTATTTTATTTTTTTACTTATTTCTGTGTCTTTATCATTACTACAATGTAAGTTTAATAGGAACAGGAATCTTACCTGTCTTATTTTCCCTGAATCTATAATAAATAAATACTGCCTGGCACATCAATCACATACTACATATTCAATAAATCTTTGCTGCAAGAAGCAATGAATTGTTGAAGCAGTTTTACCAAAGGGCCTAATTAGCAATGTAGAATTGAGGGAAAACTGAAAAAAAAATCACATAACCATGTAAACAGAATCATTGGAAAATAAAACTCTGAGGAAAGGTTAAAATCTATTGATCTCAATTTTTCTATTAGCAGTTAGGCTTAGGATATCAAAGATATGAGGTCATGCAGAGGCAAAGGGTACAAAATTGGTAGAATGTGGAGCTGATTTTCAAGTGTTTGTAACATGATATTTTGTGATAAAAACCTCAAAGCTAACCTTGAATATAACTGAACTTTCAAGGAACAATTCTCTTGATCTAAGTGTTCCCAGGGTCACCGCACCTCCTAAGTGATGTATTTACTGAGTGTTTCATATACGAACATACATCAGTCTCCAACACAAACTGGTCTAAACAACAGAAAATGGAATTGTTCTCATTTTAAATTTATATAAAAGAAGAGTAAATTTTCAGAACTGTAGGCTTTTGCAATTCAGGAGCAACATTGAGGGTCTGTTTTTTTTTTTTTTTTTCCCCCTCTCTAGACTCTTTTCGTAGTCAGGGTCATCCTAATGCTGACTTCTTCCCTTGTCACCAGGTAATTGCCTAGAGCTCCCAGGCTATGTGACACATGCTTCTTGGTCCATGTCAAACTTTTCCTTTTTCTCCAACCTTTGAACATAAGTCCTGGCTTCTACTTTGATTTAGTATCTTAGTATGTGGCTCCTCACTCCCAAACAAGTCATCATGGCAAAGGGAATGTCATGCTCTAACTGGCTTATTTTTGGTGGTGGTATCATTCCTGGAGATAGAGGAATAAATTAATCTCATTCAAACATATTGTCCATGTAGTCAAAGCTACGGTTTTTCCAGTAGTCATGTATAGATGTGAGAGCTGGACGATAAAAAAGGTTGAACACCAAACAACTGATGTCTCCAAACGGTGTGCTGGAAAAGACTCTCGAGAGTCCCCTGGAGAGCAAGGAGATCGAACCAGTCAATCCTAAAGAAAATAAGTCCTGAATATTCGTTGGAATGACTGATGCTGAAGCTGAAGCAGAATAATTCAGCCACCAGATAAGGAAGAGCCGACTCACTGGAAAAGACCGTGATGCTGGAAAGATTGAAAGCAGGAGGAGAAGGGGATGACAGAGGATGAGATGGTTGGATGGCATCACCAACTCAATGGGCATAAGTATGAGCAAGCTCTGGGAGATGACAAAGGACTGAAAAGCCTGGCATGCTGCAGCCCATGGGGTTGCAAAGAGTTGGACATGACTGAGCGAGAAAACAAAAACAACAAAGCAGTTCATGACCCAGTCCCCAGGACCTGCGAGGTATTAAATAGAGTGAAAAAAGTGACTCAAGACTGCAGATAGAATTAGTCCTGCTAGTCAGTAGACCCTGAGATGGGGAGATTACCCTGAGAGTATTCAAGTGGGTCAAAGGTAATCACAAGAGTCTATATACATAGAAGAATGAGACAGAAGAATTAGAAAGACATGTGAAGATGCTATACTGCTAGTTTTGGAGGTCAAAAATTGGGTCAGCAAGGAATTGGAACCTCCCCAAGAGCCTCCAAGAGGATCCAAAGTCCTCTGACACTGATTTTGGTTCATTGACACCCCTTTGGAATTATAGAATAATACATTTCTGTTGTCTTAAGCCTCTAACATTGTGGAAATTTGTTACAGAAGCAATAGGAAACGAATACAGAAATAAACATACTTTAACGCATTTTTCTTTCCTTTGTCCTTCTAAGAACATGTCCTTCCTAAAAGGAAGAGGACCATCTATGATTAAGTTTCAGCACGGGACTTTGCTTGTGACCCTGTCCCCAGACCTTGCCAGCTTGTTATCATCTCAGCCAGTCAGAAACTGGTTTGAACCCACTCTTCTTCTTCTTCTTCTTCCTGCTTCTAGGCTGCACTTGCTGCCAGCAATGGGCATTCCCTGCCCTGTAAGAGCTCTGTCAAACACTTTGGTTCCAGATCATGGCCTCTCATGAGCTGAGTGTCTTTCACCTTCTAGCCTCAGTTTCTTCATCTCGAAAAGGTGACTAATGACGTTGCTCACCTCATGGAAGGTGTGTCAGTTTACCATAGCGGCCCAAACTGACTACTTCCCATAGACTGCATGGTTTAAACAACAGAAATTGACTCTGTCAGAGTTCTGAAAGCATATCTAGATGTCATCCAGTCAGTTTCCTTTGAGACCTTCCTCTTTGGCATGCGGGATGACCATCTTCTCCCTGTCCTCTGATGGCCATTCCTCTGTGAGCATGTATCCCTGGTGTTTCTCTGTGTGTCTAAAGTTTTCTTCCTATAAGGACATCAGTCACATTGGGTTAGGGTCTATTCTAAAGACCTCAATTTAAAAGAATCACCTCTTTAGAGATCCCTCCAAATAAAGTCACATTCTGAAGTATGGGGGTGAAAACAAAAACATGCAAGTTTTGTAGGAAGTGGGAAGGGGCACACGCAGCTCATTACAGAGGGTTTTTGAGAGTGAGAAAATATGATCCATCAGAAGCCCTTTAGCAGAGTGCCTGACTCACCTAAGTAAGTGTTGTCATGATTACTTTCTGATAAGACCTTAATATTTTGTTATTGAACACAGCTGCTATAACCTCAGAAAGGGAAAAGTCACATATGAAAGCTAGGATTGAAGCTCTGAATAGTGGAGAGCTGGAGAAGATTAGAAGGGACCGAGTTTGGGGGTCAATGGGCTGGTACATAACATAGCTGGTTCTGCTATCCGATTTCACTGTCTGAAAAACACAGCCAGTTTCTTACTGGCTTATACAAAAGACATATATGTTCTGCAAGCCCACCTTGTTTAGTGCACAGAGAGAAATGTCCTTCAGAAGCGGGTACAGCTAAATATAGCTCAGGCTGCATTGAAGGTGCAGCTCCCAGCTTCACATTTCTCTCCCAGACCTCGCAAACCTCCTAGACTTCAAGGTAGTCAAGCTAAAAGCCGAGCCACTCAGTTTTTGATAAAGACTGATACCAGACATATACACTGATGTCTTGGTTTGATTCAGTTAATATTTAAGGGATTTATTTTTTAAAACTGTGAAGGATGATAACAGTAATAATACCACACAATCATTTGCAGTAGTCTTACAATATCTAGACATTGCTTGTAGCAATTTAGGCACGTTATTTTGTTTGCCTATCCAATACATATTTGTTCCTTTGTGCCAGATTCTTTCTTGGTTTCTAGAGATACTGCCATAAATAAGACATACAAAATTCTTTCTATCAGGGGGTTTACATATTAAGTGGAAATAAAAGACATTAAATATATGTGTGTATATATATATAAAATACTAATTGATGGAAAGCATTGTGGAGAAAATAAAGCAGAGACAATGAGTAGAGGGATGCTGCAATTCTATAGAGGTTGGAGGAGGGATGCTCACTGAGAAGGTAACTTTGAACAAAGATTTAAAGGAGGGGAGGAGAAGGTATGAGTCATAAGGGAGAGAATGTTCCAGGAAGAAGGGAGAACATTTCAAGGATCTAAGGTGGTAATGTGCCTACGGTGCTTGGTCATTAGGACACGTATGGTATCCAAAAAGGAGTGAGAGGTTGAGAACCATACCAATGATGACATGAAAGGGAATGGGAATGCACTGATGAGGGAGGGTATTATCAGATTGTGTAAGGACTTGTCATTTTATTCTGTGGAGATGGAGAGCCAGAGGAGGATTCTGAACAGGGGAACCAGCTGAGCCACAAGGGAAGCTGTGACATGATCTGACTAATGTTATAAAGACATCACCCTGGTGCTCTGTTGAAACTCTAGAGAGGCAGATACGATATTCAGAGCCAATCTGTCTAACACCAAAGCTGGGGTCCTTCATGTGCTTTCATTTTTACAGTGTGTATTATTTTCACAATGCTCTCTGTGCTGCAGAAACAATGAGAATGAATATGTATCCTTCATTCAGATGCTCAGAATGCCAACCTTCTCTCTCAGGTATGCCTTTTAATTGTCCTCCACAAACGCTGTTGAGCACAGGAGGTGTTCTTATCGTCTGCTCTCATCTTGGGACTGAACCATTTCTCCATTTATACTTCAACTAATGCACCAAGCATTTAAGAGAAACAAAGGTGGACAGCCAGCACCCCCACCTTTGGTTTGTTGAAAATTAATCTTCCATGAAACTGGTCCCTGGTCCAAACAGGCTGGGGACTCATGATCTAGGATATCTCATCTCATACAAAGATTTCAAACACCATGAAGACCTGGTAATTTCCAGATATAAATCTCCAACCTCATTTAAGTAGCAGACTCATGTCTGATTCAGATCACTTCTCTGAACTTCAGTTTGTAGAGCCATCTAATTACTTGACATTTTGTTTCATACGTTTAAAAGACATCTTGAACATAGCAGGTCTAAAAGAGACTCTTAATTTCCCATCTCAAAATCTGTTCTTCCATCTATAGAGCCCATTTACTTCATTGCCCCACATTCCTCTTCTTCCTTCAGAGAAAATATCCAATTCCTCAGCAAGTAGTTTTACCCTCACCTTCAAATCATCCCCTAAGATTGATGTTTTCACTACCCCTGTCATGACCATCTTCCTTTACACCACTATCATTTTTCACCTTGACTAGCGCGATAGTTCTCCTAACTCCTTTTGTCTTCCATCCTTTCCTAATATGGTCAACTTTCACTCAGCAACCAGAGTGATGTGTTTTAAACAAGTATGAAGGGCAACAACTAAACAACAAAACCATGGTGGGTGAAGATGTGAAGCGACTCTACTCACATTATTGGTAATGAGTATGCAAAATGTGCAGCTACTTGGAAAACACTTCTGGAGTTTTTTCTACATTTATACATTTTCGTGCACTCATCACATGACCTAGTAATCCTGATTTTGGTATTTACCCAAGTGAAATGAAAATGTGTTTACACAAAAATCTGTATGTGGATGTTTATAACAGATTACTTTTTAAGTCAGAAAAACAGAGGAAAAACTTGGAAACAGGTAAATTATGGTACATCTATTCAACAGCATACTCTTCAGTAATAAAAAGGAGCAAACTACTGATACACTTAACAATGGGGAGGAATCTCAATTGCATTAAGCTAAGTGAAAGAAGGCAGAATGAAAAGCTATTTACTATATGATACTATTTATATGACGTTCTAAAAAGGCAAAACTTAGTGATAGTAAAAAGATTTAATGAGGGTAGAGGTTAGTGCAAATGGACACTGGCAATCCTTTTGAATGATAGAATTGTTATGTCTTGATTTTGATGATAAATGCATGATTATAAGTATATGTCAAAACTAGTAGAACTTGTATACTTTTCACAAAAGTAATGTTTATTATGTGTAAATTATAACTTGATAATTAATATACAGAAAATAACCTGGCACATTTGGCAGAACAGGTACATAACTAGATATGAGTAGAGAATGGAGCAGGGTGTGTGGGCCAGATGGCAGGAAACATACATCTTGTAAACAACCGGGGTCCTTGGGTAGACAAAGACAAAGCAGAAACCTTCAGACTGACAGGTAATTACATGTATTGGGGTGATAAGGCTCCCAGAAGCAGACAAAAAAAGGTGTGAAGAAGCAAGAATCTCTGGAGTTGGAATGTAACCTTTTGGTCATTATACTCTCATTACAATAAAATTAGCCTAGCAGATAAGAATTACCGATCACACATCAATGCCATGATAATTCCAATCAGGACTAAGGACAAAAATCCCTCCTCTCCTCATTTAAGGTGGAGCATGGATAAAAATCAAAAATACCACTCCAAAATCCCTCCCTCCTCAGTGAATATTCCACCTGAAAATATTCACTTTCACGCCCCACATAACCAACTTAATAAATTCAGGGCAGCCACTAATCAGTCTGCCTCCTCTTCCCTTGAGAGTTTTGTATCACTTAATAATCCTCACTTTGTTTTTGTTTTTTTTTTAACCTCCATATCTCATCTCTGAATTCTTTCTGTGAGAAGACAGACTCTCTGATAACACACTCAATTTCCTGTTTAAAATGCTGCAATGACTTCCCATTAGACTCAGACTAAAATCCAAACTCCTAATATGCATAACCTGGGCCCAGCCTACTCTCTGTTTTGAAGACACTGAAGTTCTCCTTTCAGAATGTTTTCATGTTGTTCAACTACTGGGAAAGACCTATCCAAGATCTGTGCATGGCTTACAGCTTCATAAATGCGTTTCTGCTCAAATGTCCCCTCTGGTTTCTCAAGTTGAGCAATAATGTTCTCTATCCCCTTAGTCTATTTTTATTTGTAGTATGTAACACAGTTAATGTTTTTGCTAATTGATTTTTTTACCTGACTATAAACAGATTGTGAGTCCTATTAGATAAGGGATTTAGTATGATTTGGTCACTGCTGTTTTCCTAGCACTTAGTATAGTGCCCCAGAAAAGAAGTATAATTAATATGTATTGTTGAGTTTATGTTGATGAAACTGAGAGCCTATGAGAGCACCAGAATGTTTGTTCAGATACTTGTAAAATAAACTGCTGAACTGATACCCATTATCTTGCCTGATTTTCATGGTGCTGCCAGAGAATAAAACCAGATAGAAAATGCTTTTGTACTTATTGCATATGAGCTGAGTGGTTATTAGGAAAATAGGAGGAGTTATGTGGAGAGTCTGCTGGCTAAGATCGCAGTGTTTAATGGTGGTTCTGTGTCCACCTTCCTGTGTGTATTTCAGATCAGATCAGATCAGATCACTCGCTCAGTCGTGTCCGACTCTTCGCGACCCCATGAACTGCAGCACACCAGGCCTCCCTATCCACCACCAGCTCTCGGAGGTCACTCAGACTCACATTCATCGAGTTAGTGATGCCATCCAGGCATCTCATCCTCTGTCGTCCCCTTCTCCTCCTGCCCTCAATCCCTCCCAGCATCAGAGTCTTCTCCAATGAGTCAACTCTTCGCATGAGGTGGCCAAAATACTGGAGTTTCAGCTTTAGCATCATTCCTTCCAAAGAAATCCCAGGGCTGATCTCCTTCAGAATGGACCGGTTGGATCTCCTTGCAGTCCAAGGGACTCTCAAGAGTCTTCTCCAACGCCACACTTCAAAAGCATCAATTCTTCGGCGCTCAGCCTTCTTCACAGTCCAGCTCTCACATCCATACATGACCACAGGAAAGACCATAGCCTTGACTAGGCGAACCTTTGTTGGCAAAGTGATGTCTCTGCTTTTGAATATGCTATCTAGGTTGGTCATAACTTTCCTTCCAAGGAGTAAGCGTCTTTTAATTTCATGGCTGCAGTCACCATCTGCAGTGACTTTGGAGCCCAGAAAAAGAAAGTCTGACACCGTTTCCACTGTTTCTCCATCTATTTCCCATGCAGTGATGGGGCCAGATGCCCTGATCTTCGTTTTCGTTTCATAGACCATTCAAGTATGACCTAAATCAAATCCCTTATGATTATACAGTGGAAGTGAGAAATAGATTTAAGGGCCTAGATCTGATAGATAGAGTTCCTGATGAACTATGGAATGAGGTTCGTGACATTGTACAGGAGACAGGGATCAAGATCATCCCCAAGGAAAAGAAATGCAAAAAAGCAAAATGGCTGTCTGGGGAGGCCTTGCAAATAGAAGCGAAAAGAAGAGAAGTGAAAAGCAAAGGAGAAAAGGAAAGATATAAATATCTGAATGCAGAGTTCCAAAGAATAGCAAGAAGAGATAAGAAAGCCTTCTTCAGTGATCAATGCAAAGAAATAGAGGAAAACAACAGAATGGGAAAGACTAAGGATCTATTCAAGAAAATCAGAGATACCAAAGGAACATTTCTTGCAAAAATGGGCTCGATAAAGGACAGAAATGGTATGGACCTAACAGAAGCAGAAGATATTAAGAAGAGATGGCAAGAATACACAGAAGAACTGTACAAAAAAGAGCTTCACAACCCAGATAATCATGATGGTGTGATCACTGACCTAGAGCCAGACATCCTGGAATGTGAAGTCAAGTGGGCCTTAGAAAGCATCACTATGAACAAAGCTAGTGGAGGTGATGGAATTCCAGTGGAGCTATTCCAAATCCTGAAAGATGATGCTGTGAAAGTGTTGCACTCAATATGCCAGAAAATCTGGAAAACTCAGCAGTGGCCACAAGATTGGAAAAGGTCAGTTTTCATCCCAATCCCAAAGAAAGGCAATGCCAAAGAGTGCTCAAACTACCGCACAATTGCACTCATCTCACACGCTAGTAAAGTAATGTTCAAAATTCTCCAAGCCAGGCTTCAGCAATATGTGAACCGTGAACTTCCTGATGTTCAAGCTGGTTTTAGAAAAGGCAGAGGAACCAGAGACCAAATTGCCAACATCCGCTGGATCATGGAAAAAGCAAGAGAGTTCCAGAAAAACATCTATTTCTGCTTTATTGACTATGCCAAAGCCTTTGACTGTGTAGATCACAATAAACTGTGGAAAATTCTGAGAGAGATGGGAATACCAGACCACCTGATCTGCCTCTTGAGAAATCTGTATGCAGGTCAGGAAGCAACAGTTAGAACTGGTCATGGAACAACAGACTGGTTCCAAATAGGAAAAGGAGTACATCAAGGCTGTATATTGTCACCATGTTTATTTAACTTATATGCAGAGTACATCATGAGAAATGCTGGACTGGAAGAAACATAAGCTGGAATCAAGATTGCCGGGAGAAATATCAATAACCTCAGATATGCAGATGATACCACCCTTATGGCAGAAAGTGAAGAGGAACTAAAAAGCCTCTTGATGAAAGTGAAAGTGGAGATTGTGTATTTCAGGAACACCCATAAAAGGAGAAGGCACTGATAGGATTGTACAGATGCATAATGAATTAGACTCTTCTTTTTTTTTTTTATTTCACTCTTTGATTTCTCTGATTCTATAATTAGGTTTCTCGGATTCAGAAATTATGGTATAATTAGGCTGTGGTTAATAATGATTTTCATGTGCATATAAGCATATAATCAAAGAGTTTAACCATTGCCGAGACGTGTACGAAAGTTATTTACCTATACAATATACCTACAACTAACACATATAGAGAAATTCTTACACAATATTGCATTTATAACCTTGGTAAAACTCAGAGAGTTTTTAAGTTTGTTTTTTTTTTTTTAGTTCAAGATTTTACAAATTCTAGACAAATGTAGAAAGCCAACTTAGAAGACATACATATAGTTATATAAAGTTAAAACTGGTATAGAAAAAAAGAATAGAATACTCTGTAATTGGTGATTCATATTATTGGTGTGAAAATGATGCTACTAATATAAATTAGGACACTAAATATACATTTAAATTAAATTCTTCCTTTGTACTCTAGAGGATTAAATTACTTAGAAACTGCTGTGTTCACTAAGGGAACAAAAACAATCTTCAGCTAATATGAATTATCAAAATCTCTGAATTAAAAGTGCAACCCCAATAATTATATTTAACTGAGGATGAAGTCAATAATTGGACATTGGCACACTGCCCCTTTCTTTTAATCTGCAAGGAGATAAAAAGGGGCGTGGGTAGTTGGTTGACCTCTGTTAACTCCTGGGAGAATCCATAGGACATTGGAGAATAAAAGTAATTCCTTGAGTAGTTGCAGAAGATTGTAATTTTCAAAGTCAATGCTTAGCTAACATCCAATTAACTGGCAGGGTTTTAGATCTCCAAGCATCCCCTCTGGATCAAGGGAAGAAAAAGGGGAGAAAAACTGACTTCATTTCTTTCTTATATTTATTCATTGCTGTAGCCAGGAATGTATTCATTTCTAAATGGGTGATAGTCTGCTTGATTAGTCTCTATACAATGCCAAACATCTGAACAAAACCGGAAAACTGCATCCCAAATATCCTTTATTTTCTATGATGGATTGTAGATGCACATACTATTTCTTAATAACTGAGGGCTTTTTAGCTTCTGTCTGTTATTCAATCTAACTTTTTCCATTGAAGGATAGTAAGTTTCAACTTGCCTTATCATTGTTCTTATCTGCACCTCTGCCATCTTGGTTAGTGACACCAAAAACAATTACACCTTTCAGTTGAAGTCAGACTTCATCCTAATTCATCAAACTTTATTTCCTCTTTTGGGACTGCTTTGAAATCCCTGTGGGGAGTTTTTGTTTTTTAATTAATTAATCTCTGTTATTTCTCAGGCACTGTATAATCAATATATAGGCAATACTTATTTAATTTTTATACCTTAGGGTGGAAATTACTTGAAGATAGGAAAACTGAGCATTAGCGAGCTGTAATATTCTCAGTATAATACAACCAAAGAGAAACAAAGAAAGGATACAAATGCACTTCTTCCCAAAGCACTTTCTCCTTTCATATCATGCCTTGATATGTCAAATCTCAAGTCAATCAACAAACTAATGAGCCGGTACTGAAGGAGCTCCAGTTTAAGTAAAAAATTTCAAGAACTGGCTCTTTGTCTTCATTTAGTTCTTCCTAATTCCACTTTTATTCACATGCTCACCCAAGGTTAATAAAATGATTATTCAAGAAGCTTTCAAGCCATGAATCTTATAGGATTCCTTGTTAATATAGTTGAAAAAAATGAAAGGAGGTTGTTTTAACTGCATTTACTAGGCTGTTCCAATCTTTACCTTTCTTTGTCAGGTGAAGTTGTTGGATTAGAACACAGGTGTTGAATTTCACTCACTTTGTATTAGCCTCAAAGGTCAACCTTACATTTTATCCCAATTAGAGTTTCAGGGAGTTGGTTGACATTCTATCTCTCTGAAGATTCTATCTCTGTGAAGATTCTAACTCAAAAGCCAAAAGTTCCTCCAAGAAATAAGGAAAAAAAAAATTATCAAGGGGATTTAATGAGAAAAATGCATGCATCTTTTCCTTACTGGATTTTATCCTTATACTATTCAAATATTATAAAATCTTAAAGTTTGGAAATGAAATTTGAAACAATCTAAACATGGACTTCCCTGGTGGCTCAGTGGTAAAGAATCTGCCTGCCAATGTAGGATATGTGGGTTAGATCCCTTAGGTGAGAAAATCCCCTGGAGGAGGAAATGGCAACCCTCTCTAGTATCCTTGCCTGGGAAATCCCATGGACAGAGGATACTGTGGGCTACAGTCCACAGGGTCACAAAAAGAGTCAGACATGGCTTAATGACTAAACAACAATAATCTAAACATCTTCTATTAACATTTACCACTTTATATGGAAGTAGTGGGTTTAATCAAGAAAAATAACTATAAATGAAAACTTCCTATTTCATGCTATCTTTACCCAGAGCCAGCACCTCAGCTGATACTGACTATTTTATATGGGGTGATCTGAATCTTTATTCCTCAACTGTCTCACCCCTTAGAATTCCTGTCTCTAGTAGGTTGATCTATTAACATGGAAGTAGACCTTGACAATCCTTTAGATTTTGAATATACAGACATCTCCGTGTGTGGCAAGAAAATATTTTGCTTTGTTAATTGGGATTCTTCACTGCAGCCCATTTCTTGCCTATTGATTCAGTGGCCTGCTGCTGCTAAGTCGCTTCAGTCGTGTCTGACTCTGGAACCCCATAGACGGCAGCCCATCAGGCTCCCCCATCCCTGGGATTTTCCAGGCAAGAGTACTGGAGTGGGGTGCCATTGCCTTCTCCAATGCAGTGGCATAGTGAACCCAAAATATCCAGGTGGCATTCTTGATTCATTAGGTTCACTAGTATCACTTTGTATTCCCTGGTGAAAAGAGATTTTGTTTGATTGGGTTTTTTTGTTTGTTTTTGTGTTTACCATAGGAAACACAACCTTATACAGCCCAAAGGTGTAGGCACCTGCAGGAACAAAACACAAAATTCTGTGAATGGACCATTAGGCAAAACAGTGAGAATAGTTACTCGTATTTCCGTGCCTAGTTACATGGGATAGAGAATAGACACTGGTCACTGTGTCACCACAATTTAAAGCATAAGCTTTCAGACTTCCCTGGCAGTCCAGTGGTTAAAACTCTGTGCTCCCAATTCAGGGGTACAGGTTTGACCCTTGGTTGGGGAAGATCCTGCACGCCACATGGGTGGCATGGCCAAAAAAAAAAAAAAAACAAAGGAAAAAATTAGCCACCTTTCCAATCCATCTAAGTGTTATCATCCAGGTAGCACCATGCCTTTCCACGTGTCCTTGTGCTCTGTTGTTCCTGGATGATGGATTACATAGAGCAGCACATTCCGAAGTGATGAGCTCTGTCTGGTTTCTGTTTGCTCTAAAGTGAGTTTCTTTGCCAGAAGAATGATCTGTATGAGATCATAATGGTGAATAAAGCATTAATAAATCCAAAGACAGGGTGCGGGGAGAAGCACCAAGAGCAGTGAAGGGGAATTCATGTCTTACACATTTGTTTGCAGCTGGGACAAATCATGATGTAAGGGTTCTAGATGAGCAAACTGCCATCAGATAAATGGTGATATGTCAGTATCAGTCTGTAGTTCTTAGCCTACTTGTGGTAGGCTAATCAGTCTTGGTGGGGGAAATATTAGGCAATGTTTCTGTTCCCAAAAAGCTGGCTACTCCATTCATAAACCCTTTGGTTAAGCACTGAGTGTTGGGAAAACTGTGTATAGAATCCACAGACTGGGTTATTCATGAAGAGGATGGCCTGTGATTAGCAATCAGGGGAGACGTTTAGGAGATTCTCATCCTTTATGCCCTTTCCAAGACGTCTATCTATCCACAAACTACTCTCCAAACTTGTCATAAGTTCATTGCAATATGATCAAACTATTACCTACTGCCAATGTATTAATACAGACTGTATTTCTAACCCTCTCTCTTCCCAGAAAAAGCATTCAACAAGACATATTGCTCCATGGTCTTCTTGCTGGGAGGTTTCCTTCCACACTGAAATTTAGGGCCACCCATGAGTGTGTGGTTTTAATGCTTCAGCTGTCCGTTTTTAGCCAATATCAGTATGTTATGGCTAAAACATAACATAAAACAATCAGCAATGAGGCTCCAAGTTTTTCTGAAGCAGTAATATATGCAGTCACTGGTGGCTCAGACAGTAAAGAATCCTCCTACAGTGCAGGAAACCTGGGTTTGATCCCTGGGTTGGGAAGATCCCCTGGAGAAAGGAATGGCTATCCACTCCAGTATTCTTGCCTGGAGAATTCCATGGACAGAGGAGCCTGGCAGGCTACAGCCCATGGAGTTGCAAAGAGTTGGACATGCTTGAGAGGCCTTCACTTAACATAGTCAAGGAAAATCTCTATGAGGAATGTGAACTGATGGAGAGGTAGCTGTGTAGTAGGAGTAAGTGCCATGAAAGTCAGAGTTAGTTAATAGCTCATGTAACTCACGTGTTTCTTAAGGACATACTTGGGTCTCCACTCATTCATATTACTTCTATTTCATGAGAAACAGAGCTTCTCTGCTAGCCTAAGTTTATGACCTCTAAACACCTAGTTAATGATGTAAGTTTAGGCTGCAATATCAAGGGAACATTTCATGCAAAGATGGGCTCAGTGAAGGACAGAAATGGTATGGACCTAACAGAAGCAGAAGATATTTAGAAAAGGTGGCAAGAATACACAGAAGAACTGTACAAGAAAGATCTTCACGACTGAGATAATCAGAAAGGTGTGATCACTCACACTCACCTAGAGCCAGACATCCTGGAATGTGAAGTCAGGTGGGCCTTAGGAAGCATCCCTACGAACAAGGCTAGTGGACATGATGGAATTCCAGTTGAGCTATTTCAAATTCTAAAAGATGATGCTGTGAAAGTGCTGCACTCAATATGTCAGCAAATTTGGAAAACTCAGCAGTGGCCACAGGACTGGAAAAGGTCAGTTTTCATTCCAATCCCAAAGAAAGGCAATGCCAAAGAATGATCAAACTACCACACAATTGCGCTCATCTCACATGCTATATGTACTGCTCAAAATTCTCCAAGCCAGGCTTCAGCAATATGTGAACCGTGAACTTCCTGATGTTAAAGCTGGTTTTAGAAATGTTAGAGGAACCAGAGACCAAATTGCCAACATCCGCTGGATCATCAAAAAAGCAAGAGAGTTCCAGAAAAACATCTATTTCTCCTTTATTGACTAGGCCAAAGCCTTTGATGATGTGGATCACAATGTGATGTGGAAAATTCTTCAAGAGATGGAAATACCAGACCACCTGATCTGCCTCTTGAGAAACCTGTATGCAGTTCAGGAAGCAATAGTTAGAACTGGACATGGAATAACAGACTGGTTCCAAATAGGAAAAGGAGTACGTCAAGGCTGTATATAGTCAACCTGTTTATTTAACTTATATGCAGAGTACATCATGAGAAACGCTGGGCTGGAGGAAGCACAAGTTGGAATCAAGATTGCTGGGAGAAATATCAATAACCTCAGATATGCAGATGACCCCACCCTTATGGCAGAAAGTGAAGAACTAAAAAGCCTCTTGATGAAAGTGCAAGAGGAGAGTGAAAAAGTTGGCTTAAGGCTCAGCATTCAGAAAACGAAGATCATGGCATCTGGTCCCATCACTTCATGGGAGGTAGATGGGGAAAGAGTGGAAACACTGTCAGACTTTATTTTTGGGGGCTCCAAAATCACTGCGGATGGTGATTGCAGCCATGAAATTAATGGACACTTGCTCCTTAGGAGGAAAGTTATGACCAACTTAGACAGCATATTCAAAATCAGAAACATTACTTTGCCAACAAATGTCCATCTAGTCAAGGCTATGGTTTTTCCAGTGGTCATGTATGGATGTGAGAGTTGGACTATAAAGAAAGCTGAGCGCCAAAGAACTGATGCTTTTGAACTGTGGTGTTGGAGAAGACTCTTGAGAATCCCTTGGACTGCAAGGAGATCCAACCAGTCCATCCTAAAGGAGACCAGTCCAGGGTGTTCATTGGAGGGACTGATGTTGAAGCTGAAACTCCAATACTTTGGCCACCTGATGCGGAGAGCTGACTCATTAGAAAAGACCCTGATGCTGGGAGGGATTGGGGGCAGGAGGAGAAGGGGACGACAGAGGATGAGATGGCTGGATGGCATCACCGACACAATGGATGTGGGTTTGGGTGGACTCCGGGAGTTGGTGATGGACAGGGAGTCCTGGAGTGCTATGGTTCATGGGTTCGCAAAGAGTCAGACACGACTGAGTGACTGAACTCAATTGAACTAGGTGGCAGCACTGGTTGCAAGCATTAGCTGACAATCAAAGATCCATTCCTACTAGTGCCACTGATCAACATTAACCATTTCTCAAGAGAATAATAGCATTAGAATGTTCTCCTTCAATGTCGGGGTATCCGTGTTGTAATTCTTCTATCAGAGTTTACCAGACACTCAGCAGGGCATCTTGATAAGGAACATACACTTGAGCATTGCTAGTTAGGTCACTGGTCCAAAGAGAAACAGCTGGAAACATAGTCTGGTCCAATTGCAAACCTTTTCCTTTCTTGTACATCATTGAAAACAGCCAATTCATCGTACAGATGAATTTTGTAAATGGGCTGAAGAAACACTTTTAAATATGGGGTCTGTTAAGCTAGAATCTAAAGATACCCTCCAAGTATTGTGACTCTTTTCTGTTAAAGGAAGTATAAAGTGCAGCAGCTTGTCTCTCAGGTAGGAGGGAATATATACTTATGCCCTAGATTCAGTAAGACCCCTAAAAATCTCAGTGAGATCATAGGCCCCTGGATATTTTAAGATTTTTATCTGTCAGGTGCACATGTATCTTACCACATCATCTCTTGAAGAGATCTGATTGCCATTAGAGCATCCATTTATAGATCAATATGATATCATGTGGGATGGCAAGGTGATTAAGATTCCTGCGTGCCAGATTTGACAGTGAGCCAGAAAATTGTTAAGCCTGGGTTAAGACACTGAATTAAATTGCCTTCTCTGTAAAGCAGAAGAAAACTATCTGCTAAACTTTGCTAATTGGTATAAAGTGAAAAAAAGCATTGATAGCTGCAAACTAGATGCTAGAGCTTTGTTGATCTGCTCTAATAAGATAGCCAGTGGGAATTAGCTGTATTACTCAGGGACTACAAACCAGAGGGACTCTGTGACAACCTAGAGGGGTGGGATGGGTTGGGAGGTGGGAGGGCGGCTCAAGAGGGAGGAGACCTATGTATATCTATGGTTGATCCATGTTGATGTATGGTAGAAACCAATATAATATTGTAATTATCAATATTCAATTAAAAATGAATAAAATCTTTAAAAAGACAATATTTGGAATGGCAGCTAAAACTGGAGTCACTGACTGATTTAAATACATGCAAATCCAAATTAATTATCTAAGGTGTTTTCTCCACAGTCCAAAGAATGAAGTTTTATGTTATAGGTATTGGAGGAGGGCATGGCAACCCCCTCCAGTGTTTTTGCCTGAAGAATGCCACGGACAGAGGAGCCAGGCAGGTCACAGTCCATAGAATCTCAAAGTGTTGGACACGACTGAAGCGACTTAGCACACACACACTCCATCTTTCACAGCTTTGATGCTGCCAATCTCTACAGTTTATTCAGAAGCACAGTAATATTTGGGGCTTACTATTTTGTGACTGTATGTTTGCATATTTGAGGAGGTGGTGAGGGCAGTAGTAGAGTCTTTCAAATGGTCCTGTCTCCCATAATAGGTCTCACTCCGCAGGTCAGGGAAGGAAAGTAAGGATTCATCTGACAAATAAGTGCATCTGTTCTTATTATACATTCTGAAACTGAGAAATGACCACTGTGTGGATTCTTAAACTCATCTGGTCTGCTGTGAGATGGATTTAAGAAACATCTTAGTTATCAACTAAGGACTTGAGGGGATTCTCCCTGGTGAACCACAGTGGAGTTATAATTCCTAAAGGATTAGTATAGTAACTGAGCCCATACATAATCATCCTTTAAATGTTTCAGTGTTTCCCCTTCCCTTGAAAATGGCAGCAGATCTGTTAAGGAAGAATGGATAAAAGATTTGGTATATTAAAAAGTGAGTTCAAAACTTAGACTCACTTTTATGCAAGGGATTCTGAATTTGTGAACTGGCTTGGGTCTGAGAATTGGGTGAAAGATTATGTGGTATATTATTTTCAAAGTCTACTTCCACAAGTGGACCAGAATACTTGAGTTCGTTTAAAGAGCTCAACTTTTCTCCAATAGGCAAGTTACATGGGAAGCCAAATGATCAAAAGATTCATTGGTGAGGATGGAATGAGAAGAGCCTAATATTGAAAATATTTAATGTTAAAGCATCTAGTGGCCCTCTCATTCAGTACAATTAATATCAGAACAACTTTCACAAAAAAGCCAGATGCATAAAATTACCTATCGTAGACTAATATTTTCATAGGTAGGATTTATATGGGTATTGATGAAATGTTTCTTCATAGTCTCTCATTTCTGGCTGGTCATCTTTTTGAAATCATAGTTTTTTTTCCAAACAGGTTACACATGCATTTAATTCATATTTTACTTTAACCAAACACCTCCTAGGCCTAAATTTTGAATACTGCAAACCTTTTATTGAAACTATTAGAAGTGTCCTGCTAATTTGCTCCCACAAATGGATGACAAAGTAAATAAAGTAATATTATGACTTTAAGTTAAATAAAGTCACTTTATTTCTAATTTAGGGTAGAGGATGGAGGGGAGGTATCTGACTGTAGCTTTCAATAACCATCAGCAGTCATCATTAGAGGAGGAAATCAAGATGGCAGAGTAGGAGGACACAGAACTCTGGGGTCCAACACCTAGAATACAAGTCCCTTTGGTTGGCTGGAGGATTGGTGGGACTAACAGCAGAGCTGTGGGAAGCCACGCTTGTTTGTTCCTGAAAAAGAGTGGAGAGGGGAGATGAGACTGATCATATGGCTGGCCAGTTTCTGCCTACTGCCCTGGTGTGCGTCTTAGCCTGAGTGAGCCAAGTGACTGCTCGAGGCCTGCTTGCATCATGACACAGCTCCACACTGCAACAAGAGCCACTGTGACAAAGAAGAAAGCTTGGTTGTTAGACACAGAGGTGGCCCAGCCTCGAAGTAGCACCTAAGTGGACCGGAAGCAGCCATTACAGGTTCTTACCCAAGTAGCACACTGGAGACAGTTCAGGCCTCTGACCCCGGCTGGACTGCCACAGTCTGTGCCCCAAACCATGCCAAGTGCCCACATTTCCCCAGCATTGTTCACCTTTGGGGCAGGGGTGCTGATGCTGGGAGCAGAGAGAGAACATAGTTATAGGGAAAGATGCCAGCTCAGACTATGCCCTCAGGGCTTCTGGTTCAGTAACTTGGAACCTGCCTCAGCCCTCATAAAGCAATGACATCCCCTGAGCAGAGGAGAAGCCCTTGTTCACAAGGGGCACTGGTGTAGCCCCTCATATCCAACTCACTTCCCACTAATGATAGGTGCCAGCAAACCCTAAGGAAAGATGTGATTTGTGTTCATGTCAGAACCAGCTCTCCCACTAAAACCACTAAGCATGCTCCATCATAAGGAGACCTTTCTAGATCACAATAGGTAACTATTTCACTTAATACCACAGACAAAGAGAATGTTAAGCAAAATGAGAAGACCAAGGAATTTGTTTCAATTGAAAGTATGAAAAAAAAAAAAAAAAGAAAGTATGATAGAAAGGCCCTGAAAAAACAGCTAATGGGGTAAAGAATTCAAAGGATTAGTAATAAGAATATTAAACAAATTAAGGCAAAGAATAGATTAATAGTAAAAAATTTAACAAGGAACTAGAAAATATAAATACAGGACCAATCATAACTGAAAAATATAACACATGCAATGAAAAACACATTAGAAGGCATTAACAGCAGATAGGGTGATACAGAATACATTAGTGATCTAGAATAAAGAATAATAAAAATCACCTAATCAGAACAGCAAGTAGAAAATAAACTGAAAAAATGTGAATGATTTAAGGGATCTTTGGGACAACATCAAGTGTACCAACATTCATATTATGGGGGTTCCAGAATGAGAGATGAGTATCTAAAATCTATTCAATAAAATTATGGCTGAAAACTTTCCCAGACCTGAAGAACTAAATAGATATCCAGGAACAGGAAGCACAGAGAGGCCTAAACCAATTGAACCCAAAGAGACACACATTAACACATAGTCATAATTTAAATGACAAGTTAAAGATAGAGAATTTTAAAGGCAGCAAGAGAGAACCAAAAAGTTACGTACAAGGGAAAACTCACAATGATAGCTGATTTTTCAGCATAAACTTTGCAGGTCAGAAGACAGTAGAATAATATATTTAATGTACTGAAAGGAAAAAGCCTATAAACTAGGATACTCTGACCAGGAATGTAATCATTCAGAATTGAAAGAGAGATAAACTGCTTCTCAGAAAAGCAAAAGCAGAGTTAATCAATACTGGACCAGCATTATAAGAAGTGTTAGAGAGTCGACTCTAAGTGAAAAAGAAAAGGCTACAACAAGAAATAAGAAATTATGAGAGAAATAATCCCAGTCCCACCAGTAAATGTTGGGATCAATCACTTAAAAAAACTAGTGTGAAGACTAAAATAAAAAAAGCAAAATAAAGTATAACTACAATAATAGGAAAGGAATAAATATTAAGATATAAAATGTAACATAAAAACACAATCAGAGTGAGGTGGAAAAAAATTTCCAGATCTTTTAAAATATGTTGAACTCAAAGGACTACCTGTTTAAAATTAATAGATATAGGTCAACACATATGAACCCCATGGTAATCACAAGTCAAAAATCTGTAATATATACAAAAAACTAAAAAGCAAGGAATACAAGCATAGCAATGAAAAATCATCAAAACACAAGAGAAGGAATTAAAGAGGAAGAAAGAACAGAGGAATGCTGTAAAAACAAACATAAAACAAGGAAGAAATGCAAAACAAGTATATACCTCTAAATAATTAGTTTGAATGTCAGTGTACTAAGTGCCAAGGTCAAAAGATAAAAGGTGGGTGATTGTATTTTAAAAAGCAAGACTGTCTATATGCTGCTTACAAGAAATTCACTTCAGAGTTAAAGACATGAATAGGCTGAAAGTTAGGGGATGAAAAAAGATATTTCATGCAAATAGAAATGACAAGAAAATGGGATAAAAATACCCATATGAGACAAAATAGACTTTAAAACAAACTCTATTAGAAAAGGCAAAAAAGGACATTATATTATGATAAACAGATCAATAAAAGAAGGGGACATAACATTCATGAACATTGGATCAGATCAGATCAGTCGCTCAGTCGTGTCCGACTCTCTGCGATCCCATAAACTGCAGCACGCCAGGCCTCCCTATCCATCACCAGCTCTCGGAGGTCACTCAGACTCACATTCATCGAGTTAGTGATGCCATCCAGCCATCTCATCTTCTGTCGTCCCCTTCTCCTCCTGCCCTCAATCCCTCCCAGCATCAGAGTCTTCTCCAATGAGTCAAGTCTTTGCATGAGGTGGCCAAAATACTGGAGTTTCAGCTTTAGCATTACACCTAATAACAGGAACACCTAAATATATGCAGCAAATATTAATAGACATAAAGGGACAAACTGAAAATAATATACTAATCAGAAGTGACTCTAACACTGGGCTTCCATCAATGGGCAGATCATCCAGACAGAAAATCAGTAAGGCATCAGTGGTCTTAAATAACACATTAGATCAGTTAGACTTAATAACTAAGACCTAATCAACAGGACTTTTCATCTAAAAACAGCATTATACACGTTCTTTTCAAGTGTACACTGAATCTTCTTTTTATATTGAGGATACAAGAACTAGTCTAGACAAAAAATCAGTAAGTCAATGATTAAATCAAAGAAGAAATCATAAAATAGTTCACAACACATGAAAGTAGAAACACAGCTCTAAAATCTTTGAGCTGTAGCAAAGGCAGTTCTAAGACGGATGTTTATGGCAGTACAGGCCTAATCCAAAACAACACAAATCCAAATAAACAACTTAGCTTACCACCTAAAAGAACTAGACAAAGAAGAACAAACAAAAGCCCATGTGAGCAAAAGGAAGGGAATCACCAAGATCAGAGAGGAAACAAATAAAACAAAGATAAATAAAAACAACAAAAAAGATCAGTGACACCAAGAGCTGCTCTTTCAAAAACATAAACAAAACTGATAAATTTTTATCCAGGCTCATCAATTCGGGGGGGGGGGACACAAATAGACAAAATAAGAAATTAAAGAGGAGAAATAATAATTGATATCACAGAGATATGAAAAATACATAAGAAAATACTAGAAACAGTTATTGTCAATAAGTTGGACAACCTAGAAGAATACGATAAATTTCTAGAAGCATACAACCTTTCAATTCTGAATCGGGAAGAAATAGACAATGTGAACACCCCATTCTCTACTGGTGAAATAGAATTTTTTTTAATTAAAAATAAAAGGAGGGAGATTAAGATGATAAAGTAAGATAATGTGAATCTCACCTCCCCCAATAAACTCATCAAAAACACAGATAGATTTGGAATAATTCTCATGGAAAACTAACTGGAAACTGGAAAACTATTGCTATATAACCAATGTTATAATAAAGATATATAATTTCATTTCCATCCCCATGGAAAAGAGATGCAAAAAAGCAAAATGGCTGTCTAGGGAGGCCTTACAAATAGCTGTGAAAACAAGAGAAGCGAAAAGCAAAGGAAAAAGGAAAGATATAAGCATCTGAATGCAGAGTTCCAAAGAATAGCAAGAAGAGATAAGAAAGTCTTCTTCAGCGATCAATGCAAGAAATAGAGGAAAACAACAGAATGGGAAAGACTAGAGATCTGTTCAAGAAAATTAGAGACACCAAAGGAACATTTCATGCAAAGATGGGCTCAGCAAAGGACAGAAATGGTATGCACTTAACAGAAGCAGAAGATATTAAGAAGAGGTGGCAAGAATACACAGGACTGTACAAAAAAGATCTTCATGACCCAGATAATCATGATGGTGTGTTCACTCACCTAGAGCCAGACATCCTGGAATGTGAAGTCAAGTGGACCTTAGAAAGCATCACTATAAACAAAGCTAGTGGAGGTGATGGGATTCCAGTTGAGCTATTTCAATTCCTGAAAGATGATGCTGTGAAAGTGCTGCACTCAATATGCCAGCAAATTTGGAAAACTCAGCAGTGGCCACAGGACTGGAAAAGGTCAATTTTCATCCCAATCCCAAAGAAAGGCAATGCCAAAGAATGCTCAAACTACTGCACAATTGCACTCATCTCACACACTAGTAAAGTAATGCCTCAAATTCTCCAAGCCAGGCTTCAGCAATATGTGAACCGTGAACTTCCTGATGTTCAAGCTGGTTTTAGAAAAGGCAGAGGAACCAGAGACCAAATTGCCAACATCCACTGGATCATGGAAAAAGCAAGAGAGTTCGAGAAAAACATCTATTTCTGCTTTATTGACTATGCCAAAGCCTTTGACTGTGTGGATCACAATAAACTGTGGAACATTCTGAAAGAGATGGGAATACCAGACCACCTGACCTGCCTCTTGAGAAACCTATATGCAAGTCAGGAAGCAACAGTTAGAACTAGACATGGAACAACAGACTGGTTCCAAATAGGAAAAGGAGTACATCAAAGCTGTATATTGTCACTCTGCTTATTTAACTTATATGCAGAGTACATCATGAGAAATGCTGGGCTGGAATAAGCACAAGCCGGAATCAAGATTGCCGGGAGAAATATCAATAACCTCAGATATGCAGATGACACCACCCTTACAGCAGAAAGTGAAGAGGAACTCAAAAGCCTCTTGATGAAAGTGAAAGAGGAGAGTGAAAAAGTTGGCTTCAAGCTCAACATTCAGAAAACAAAGATCATGGCATCTGGTCCCATCACTTCATGGGAAATAGATGGAGAAACAGTGGAAACAGTGTCAGACTTTATTTTGGGGGATTCCAAAATAACTGCAGATGGTGATTGCAGCCATGAAATTAAAAGACGCTTACTCCTTGGAAGAGAAGTTATGACCAACCTAGATAGCATATTGAAAAGCAGAGACATTATTTTGCCAAAAAAAGTCCATCTAGTCAAGACTATGGTTTTTCCAGTGGTCATGTATGGATGTGAGAGTTGGACTGTGAAGAAAGCTGAGCACCAAAGAATTAATGCTTTTGAACTGTGGTGTTGGAGAAGACTCTTGAGAGTCCCTTGGACTGCAAGGAGATCCAACCAGTCTATTCTGAAGGAGATCAGCCCTGGGTGTTCTTTGGAAAGAATGATGCTAAAGCTGAGACTCCAATACTTAGCCACCTCATGAGAAGAGTTAATTCATTGGAAAAGATTCTGATGCTGGGAGGGATTGGAGGACAGGAAGAGAAGGGGACGACAGAGGATAAGATGGCTGGATGGCATCACTGACTCAATGGACGTGAGTCTGAGTGAACTCTGGGAGTTGGTGATGGACAGGGAGGCCTGGTGTGCTGCGATTCATGGGGTCGCAGAGTCAGACACGACTGAGCGACTGAACTGAACTGAAAATAAAGATGCACATAGTTGGGTAGCACAGTAAAAGTATAAAGTCGGGACCTGCGCTCATGAAGGAATCTTAGATGAAAACAAAGACTGCAAGAGTGGACACTCGTCCTGAGGAGTGAGCAGGTGGAGTCATAGACTAGGTTTTCCAATCCCGAGGCCCCGAGGAGACAAGAGTGCTTGACTGCCTGGAAGGAAAGACTGGAGAAGCCTAGAATATACTCATGAGGAGTGTGTAGGTTCTGGCATGACACCAGAAAGGCTGCCTGAACAGAGATCTACCTAAGCAGCTGCCACCTTATCACACTCCCATGTCTGAACCAGGTGAACACCTCCCTTATGCTCACTTTATGACATAGCTTGGCACTAAATTGGCTAGGACATGGGAAAAATTTGATCTATGGATGCAGAAGGGACTCAGGGACACAGGGTGAAAACTAGGTGGGGCAGTGATAGACACTGTTGATGGTTATTCAAACAGTGCCCCAGGAGTAGCCTAGACTTCTGACATCTGAATTCTCACCATTCCCTTGCTGAGCACCCCAGCTCAAACTAAGAAAACACTTTGGCTCCACATGCTTGACACAATAGCCTACCAGAAGATTCAAGGTTGTTACAACAGGAAAAACGTGACTTCCCATTTTTTTAACTGCATTTATAACCTAGTCAAGGCTATGGTCTTTCCTGTGGTCATGTATGGGTGTGAGAGCTGGACTGTGAAGAAGGCTGAGCGCCGAAGAATTGATGCTTTTGAACTGTGGTGTTGGAGAAGACTCTTGAGGGTCCCTTGGACTGCAAGGAGATCCAACCGGTCCATTCTGAAGGAGATCAGCCCTGGGATTTCTTTGGAAGGAGTGATGCTCAAGCTGAAACTCCAGTATTTTGGCCACCTCATGAGAAGAGTTGACTCATTGGAGAAGACTCTGATGCTGGGAAGGATTGAGGGCAGGAGGAGAAGGGGATGACAGAGGATGAGATGGCTGGATGGCATCACTGACTCGATGAATGTGAGTCTGGGTGACCTCCGAGAGCTGGTGATGGATAGGGAGGCCTGGCGTGCTGCAGTTCATGGGGTCACAAAGAGTCGGACACGACTGAGCGACTGATCTCTCTCTCACTCTCTGATAACCTTAACCAAGGAGGTGAAGACCTACACTGATGAAGGAAACTGAAGTTCAGTCAGTTTAGTTCAGTTCAATCACTCAGTTGTGTCCAACTCTTTGCGACCCCATGAAATGCAGCACACCAGGCTTCCCTGTCCATTACCAATTCAAGGAGCCTGCTCAAACTCATGTCCTTTGTGTCAGTGATGCCATCCAACCATCTCATCCTCTGTCGTCGCCTTCTCCTCCTGCCCTCAATATTTCCAGGATCAGGGTCTTTTCTAAAGGGTCAGTTTTTTGCATCAGGTGAACAAAGTATTGGAGTTTCAACTTTAGTATCAGTCCTTCCAATGAATATTCAGGACTGATTTCCTTTAGGAGTGACTGGTTGGATCTCCTTGCAGTCCAAAGGACTCTCAAGAGTCTTCTCCAATACCAAAGTTCAAAAACATCAATTCTTTGGTGCTCAGCTTTCTTTAGAGTCCAACTCTCACATCCATACATAACTACTGGAAAAACTACAGTTTTGATTAGATGGACCTTTGTTGGCAAAGTAATGTCTCTGTTTTTTAATATGCTATCTAGTTGATCATAGCTTTTATTCTAAGGAGCAAGTGGCTTTTAATGTCATGACTGCACTCACCATCTGCAGTGATTTTGGAGCCCCCAAAATAAAGTCTCTCTCTGTTTGCATTGTTTCCCCCTCTATTTGCCATGAAGTAATGGGACCGGATGGCATGATCTTCATTTTCTGAATGCTGAGTTTTAAGCCAATTGTATCATCCTCCTCTTTCACTTTCATTAAGAGACTCTTTAGTTCTTCTTTGCTTTCTGCCATAAAGATGGTGCCATCTGTGTATCAGTAGTTACTGATATTTCTCCCAGCAATCTTGATTCCAGCTTGTGCTTCATCCATCACAGCATTTCAAGTGATGTACTCTGCACATAAGTTAAACAAGCAAGATGACAATATACAGCCTTGACATACTCCTTTCCCAGTTTGGAACCAGTCTGATAGAACTGATAGAATATCTGATAGATATTGAATGGAACCATTCAATAGAATGCAAAAGACTAGAGATATCTTAAAGAAAATTAGTGATACCAAGGGAACATTTCATGCAAAGATGGGCACAAGAAAGGACAGAAATGGTGTGGACCTAACAGAAGCAGAAGGTATTAAGAACAGGTGGCAAGAATACACAGAAGAAATATACAAAAAAGATCTTCATGAGCAAGATAAACATGATGCTGTGATTACTCACCTAGAGCCAGGCATCCTGGAATGTAAAGTCAAGTGGGCTTTAGGAAGCATCAATATGAGCAGAGCTGGTCGAGGAGATGGAATTTCAGCTGAGCTATTTCAAATCCTAAAAGATGATGCTGTGAAAGTGCTATACTCAATGTGCCAGAAAATTTGGAAAACTCAGCAGTGGCCACAGGGCTGGAAAAGGTCAGTTTTCATTTCAATCCAAAAGAAAGGCAATGGCAAAGAATGTTCAAACTACTGCACAACTGTACTCATCTTACACTCTAGCAAAGTAATGCTCAAAATTCTCCAAGCAAAGCTTCAACAGTATGTGAACTTTAGAAAAGACAGAGGAACTAGATATCAAATTGCCAACATCCATTGGATCATCGAGAAAGCAAAAGAATTCCAGAAAAAATCTACTTCTGCTTTACCAACTATGTCAAATCCTTTGACTGTGTGGATCACAACAAACTGTGGAAATTCTTAAAAAGATGGGAATACCAGACCACCTTAACTGCCTCCTGAGAAATCTGTATGCAGGTCAAGAAGCAGCAATTAGAACTGGACATGGAACAGACTGGTTCCAAATCAGGAAGTTCAGTCAAAGAAAAGGAAATATATCTCTTTCCATGTTCACTGACTAGAAGAATTAATATTGTTAATATGGCCACACTATCTCAAGTAATCTCCTGAAGGAGGAAATGGTAACCCACTGCAGTATGAACAGAGGAGCCTGGCAGGCTAGAGTTCCATGGGGTTGCAAAGTGCTGAACATTTTTGAGTGACTCAGCGCACAGGCATGCACACCAAATAATCTACAGATTTCATGCAAGCCCTACAAAAGTACTGATGGCATTTTTCACAAAATTAAAACAAATAAGCCAAAAGTATATATAGAACTATATAAGACCCTGAATTGCCAGAGCAATCTTGAGGAAAAAAGCCACAGGTATCACTCTTCCAGATTTAAGACTATACTACAAAGCTATGTTAATCAAAACAGGGTGTTACTGGCACAAAAACAGACACATGAATAAATGAAGAGAATAGAGCCCGGAAGTAAACTCATACACTTATGGTCAATTAGTGTACAACAAAGGAGGCAAGAATATATAATGCAGAAAAAAGTCTATTCAGTAAGTAGTGTTAGGGAAACAAGATAGCCACATGTAAAACAATGTAATTAGAACACTGTCTCACATCATTAACAAAAATAAACTCAAAAGAGATTAAAAACCTAAACATAACCCCTGAAACCAGAGAATTCCTGGAGGAGAACATAGGCAGAACACACTTTGACATAAATCATAGCAATATTTTTTTTTCTGTCTCCTAAGTCAAAATCAAAACAAAAGCAAAAATAAACAAAGGGAACCTAATTAAACTTAAAAGCATTTTCATACCAAAAGAAATCCAACAACAAATCACAACCTATAGAATGGGAAAAATACTTGCAAATGTTAACTGATAAGTCTTTAATATCCAAAACATATAAATATCACATACAGCTCAATATTTATTAAAAAAAAAAAAAAGAAAAGAAAAACTTGATTAGAAATAGGCAGAAGACCTGAATAGGCATTTTTCCAAATAAGACATGCAGATTCTCATCAGGCACACCAAAAGTTACTGAACATCATTAATCATCAGAGAAATGCAAATCAAGACCACAATGAGATATTACCTAACACTGACAGAAAATATCTGTAGGAAATATAGACATTTTAGGTATAAGGCATGTTGGTAAGGATATGGATAAAAGGGAATACATGTACGCTGTTGGTGTGAATGTAAACTGATGGAGCCAATATGAAAAATACTTTGGATGTCCCCCCCAAACTAAAAATATCAATAGAACCACCATATGATCTGGCAATTCTACTCCTGGGTATACATCCAAAGAAAACATATTCCAATATTAATAGCACTATTTACAATAGCTAAAATGTGGAAGTGACCTACTTGTCCATTAACAGACGAATGGATAGAGAAGGTATGAGATACATATGTACAATGGAAATGTTACTCAGCTTTAAAACAGAAAAAAATTCTGCCATTTGTAACAATGTAGATGGACCTAGAGGGTATTATGCCTAGTGAAATAAGTCAAAGAAAGACAATTACTGTATAATATCACTTATATGTAGAATCTAAAAAAATGAAACAAACGAATGTATATAAACAGAACATCTCTATTTCTGTGAGAGATATTAAAACCAAACTATTGGTTTTCAGAGGGGAGAGGGAGGTGAAGAAGGCTAAGATAGGGATATGGGATGAAGAGATATAATCTACTGTGTATAAAAAAGATAAGCAACTAGAGTACATTCTACTGCACAGGATTATAGTCATTATCTTGTAATAACTTTTAATGGAGTGTAATCTATAAAGATCACTATTTTATAAACCTAAAATCAAGATAATTTTGTAAATCAACTATACTTCAATTTTTTAAAAAAATCATCATTAGCTAGAACTAAATATATATGTATCTAAAATTGACAGAGCAAAAGATTTTTGAGAATTACACAGCAAAAATTTTTTTCTTCTGTATAATAGGTGAACCTAATCTCAGAATTTAATAGTCTAAGGATAATTTTTCTTTCTCCATGTTCATAGAACCAATTTTGTCAGACCTAAAGATGGATGAAAATGGAATGAAATCCACATCTTCAAAGCTGATCTATAATAATGGTGTTATGCACTTTGTGCAAACCTATTAAAATGAATAATGGTGCCCTGATACAACAATCAAGTCATTTTACTATAGGAAATCATTCATCACAAATGCATATAAATCTGAAATTCAATTAATCATTTTATACAATGGGTTAGTCTCTTGCAATTTTTATTCTAATATATTTTTCTTTGAATAAAATGTAGTTGTCACTGGAAAATATCAAACCAACTCTTCTTAACAAATACATATGGATTTGTAATTAAAACCAATAGAATCTATGATGTACTATAAAAAGTAGAAAGCCAAAATCCAATTAAAATTGTGATTGGAAACAATACTGGGTTACTTTCAGACAGAGTACAACACATTTTTATTTTTAACAAAATGCAGTATTAAAGGTTTTAATAATGAAATTTAACATGAGATTTAATGGTGCATTCAGTGAATAGCTGACGGCAAGAAAAGTGTAGCAGCCATTGAAAAACTCTAGTGGTGATACACTTGATTAAAATAGACATGCCACTTGTTGACTCTAAAAATAATATGAAAACAAGAGGAAATTGTGACTGGAAAAAATATTATATACTGATGCTAGGAATATAGTAGACAATTAGAAACAAATAGAAATAATTATCAAGGTTTAGTTTTTTCCCTTTTTTGGAAATGGTCAGATGTTACTGCCAAATGAATAATAGATTTAAATGCAGTGAGTTGGAGAAATCTAGCAGTGATTGATTTTATTTTCTCTATTTTTTCCTATTAATGTAATCCTGATGCCAGCTGAACTCATTGAACTATCCAATTAACTTACAAATGAAAAGCATATTGACCTCAAGCACAGTTTATAAGAAATTCTGAAGATGCTCCTGTTTGCTTCAATCTTCCTCTTGGTCTCCCTAAAATGAATCTAGTTCAGATTTCTCTTTTAAAACTGTTTATATAACCAAAGTGAAAAATATGAATTCCTCATCTCCCAATGCTGTTCTTACAATTATCTACTGCCTTTGATACACTTGTGGAGATCTGAATTATCTCCACATTAGCTGGGTGATACTTAGTATTTATCCTAAACCACTGACAGTATGGGAAGTAAGAATTACAGCATATAAAAGTTTGCATATTAAAACTTATTTTGTATAATGTCTTGCTCCAGAAAGACATAATCTGATGCAAGCTCTTGTTTTAAATACTTCTTCTGATGACCCCAAAGTGGGGGAAAAATGTGTAAATGGATTCAGTTCTAAGTGTAGCTAGTCAAAAATCACAGTTATGGCGAACAGAACTACAATTTCAAGTTTACACTATTTTGAGGAAAGGACCCAAGCAAACAGTTTATTAAGTCCTTTCTGATCAACAAGCACAGGTACCTAATACAGACTTAAGAAAACAGGGAGGTCTTCATGGAAGAGGTGCCATCAAGGTTGAAACCTGAAAGGTAAGTAGAAAAGGGGAATTGGGGGAAGCATTCCAGGCAGAGGGAATAGCACGTACAGAGGTACAGAGGCAAGAGAGAGCAAAGTACATTGAAAGATGTTCAGCTAGTTCTGGAATGCAGCTAGTGACGGAGGAAGTAAGAACAGGCATGGATACAGATTAACTAAAGGGCAGCAATGGAGACTCATTAAAAGGTTTAAGTGCCAGACTGTGTCATTAGGTTTTTATTCTATAAAGAATACTCTGGTTATGCTATGCTATGCTAAGTCACTTTAGTCGTGTCCGACTCTGTGCGACCCCATGGACAGCAGCCCACCAGGCTCCCTCATCCCTGGGACTCCCCAGGCAAGAACACTGGAGTGGGTTGCCATTTCCTTCTCCAATGCAGGAAAGTGAAAAGTGAAAGTGAAGTCACTCAGTCGTGTCCGACCCTCAGCGACCCCATGGACTGTAGCCCACCAGGCTTCTCCGTCCATGGGATTTTCCAGGCAAGAGTACTGGAGTGGGGTGCCATTGCCTTCTCCGACTCTGGTTATAGTATGAGAGAAATATATTGTAGGAATAAAGATTGAAAACAGAAAGCAAACTTAAGAGACTTTCTTGCTAGAATTCATTACTCTCTGTAAACGTTTGCAAATTATATTTTTTAGATTATTTCTCCAGTTCTATCTGGAACTCCTCTCTTACTCAACATTTACATGACTTTTTATACAATGCCAGCATCTTTCCTGCTTCAGGGCCTTGATGCAAGTCCTTCCCTCTGCTTCCAATATTCTTCTCCCCCTCTTAACTTGGGAAACTTAACCGATCCTGGAGGCTTACCCTTGGATTTCCCTCTTTCCTATCAGTCCATTAAAAACTCCCCAATACAGAGAGGTCTTCTGGTCTTCCCTGGTGGCTCAGATGGTAAAGCATCTGTCTGCAATGCTGGAGACCCGGTTCGATCCCTGGGTTGGGAAGATCCCCTGGAGAAGGAAATGGTAACCCATTCCAGTACTCTTGCCTGGAAAATTCCATGGACAGAGGAGACTGGTAGGCTACCATCCATGGGGTGGCAGAGTCAGACACAACTGAACAACTTTACTTACTTCTGTTATCTACTCCCATAATGTCTGGAACCTCTTCTATTTGATATTTATTACACTTGCAATTAATTTTTATTGCATTTCAGCCTGATGGACTGAAATTCACATGAAGGCAGGGTGAGCGAAGCCTTGTTGATGGCTATTTCTCCAGAGCCTAAATAAGCCAGATGCACTTAATAAATATTTGTGGAATAAATGATTCAAAGAATTTAAAAATATCATTGAATGAAATGGAACAACTTGGGCCACAGACCAGTATTTCTTCAGTCAAAATTATGAACTTTGAAACACAACAAACAAGGTAATAGGTGACTTCTGTCCATTATAGTTACTATGTGTATGTGCTAAGTTGCTTCAGTCATATCCGAATCTTTGTGACCCCAGGGACTATGGCTAGCCAGGCCCTTCTGTTCATGGGACGCTCCAGTCAAGAATACTGGAATGGCTTGCCATGCCCTCCTCCAAGGGATCTTCTTGGCTTGGGGATTAAACCCACATCTCTTATGCTTCCTGCACTGGCAGGCGGGTTCTTAATCACTAACACCACCTGGGAAACCCTTATAATTACTATAATTTCATTTTAAAAGTTTATTAAAGTACAATGTGCAAGCATAAAATATGTATCTCATAGATGTGTCTCTTGATGGAGTTTCATAAATTGAATAGGCTTATGTAACCAGCTTTTAGATTTTTAAAAAAGAATATTTTTAGCCTTCTCAAATCATCGTTCCTACTTCCATTTTGTCACTACCTATGCCTACCACTATCCTGACTTTTAACAACATACCCTAGCTTTATCTTTTCCCTTTTTACCTGTAAAAGGAATTACTCTGTATGTATCTTTAATATGACTGGATTTTTCCCCCAGCATCATTATTTTGTGATTTAGCAACACAATCATGGTTTATTTTACATTTTAAAAAGCTCTCCTGAGGTATAATTCACACACTATACAATTTAGTGATTTAAAGTATATATTTTAATGATTGTAGTACGTTTCCAGGATTGTGTAACTGTCACCACAAGCCACTTTCAGAACCTATTTGTCCCTTCAAGAAGAAACTCTGTTAGCAGTCACTCCCAAACCCACTTTCTGCTTCTAGGCAATCACTCAGACACCTTACGTGTCTATAGAAACAAGTTATTTGCCTATTATGGACATTCATATATGGAATCAACAAAAAATGGTCCTTTGTAACTGGCTACTTTGGCATCCTGTTTTATTGTCAAATATTCTACTATGTGGAAATTCCATGCTTTACCCAATTATTATTTGGTGACCACCTGTGGTGTTTTCACACCTTGGTTGTTCTGGATAATGCTACTATGTACATTCTAAGATTTTGTGTGGATATAAGTTTCCAATTCTCTTGGGTATATAACTAGAGATAGAATTGCTAGTTCATATGATAATTTTATGTTTACTATCTTGAGGGACTGCTAGATTATTTTACAAAGTGACTGCAGCATTTTACATACCCACTGGCAAAGTATGAGAGTTCTGATTTTTTTTAATCTTTATCAGTATTTATCTATTTTTTAAATTATAGTCATCCTAATGAGTATAAAGTAATATCTCATTACAGTTTTTATTTGCATTTCCTTAATGACTAATAATGTTGAACATCTTTTTAGGTGCTTCTCTGCCACTTGTATATCTTTTTTTTTTTTTTTTTTTTTAATGTCCATTAAATGCACTGTCTGCTTTTGAATTGGATTTTTTTTTTTGGCCTTTTTATTATTGAGTTATAAGAAGATATTCAAATCCCTCATGAAATATATATCATTTGCAAATACCATCTCCAATCCTGAAGATTATCTTTTCACTTTCTTTATAGTGCTCATGCTCAGATTATTTTTTCCTTTCTTCCTTTTAGTCTAAGTACCGAGGGGCTACCCCTGGGTCGGCTTAAACCACTTACTAGTCAAACAAGCTCAGCTGCCTTAACAGTTAGATTTTTACCCTTTACCACTGAAGGTCTGTGTGACTTGGAAGCTGCTGTCATAGTACGTGAAGTTGCATTGTTTTCTCCCCCACCATGTGCAGTTGGGGACTGGTGGTTTAAAGACTCCCTCTCTGATTTATCTTCAGAGGGTACAGCCTTTGACATGAGCACAGTCTTCTAGACCCCCAGGGGTGAATGTGATTTTACTTTTAAGCCTGGACCTTTAGGAGGCGCCTATGATTCTGAGTAGCTATTGTTCAGTGTTTGCTCAGAGACTTAAACCTAATCTGAGGGTGAGGTTTCTGATGGATTCTTTGTAGCTTTCAATTCTGGTTGCCTCCTGCTCTTCACACTCCCCTGTGTGTGCTGCTCAGATAGCCGTCCTGACTCCTAAAGTTGTCTATGATCCTACGAGAGTTCTTTGCTTTATATTCCACAGTACTACTGTCTGTTAAACGTCTGGGTGCTCTGCTGCTTCGCTTGTGTCATAGAGCCAACATCCTCCTCTTAATTACTTTCTGCCAAGACTACAGTGTTTTTGATGCCACTTTTAGTCATGGAATTCTCAACACTCTACTCCAGGTCAAAGTCAGCCCACTATGGTAGAAATGGAGAGATCTTATTCCTCATGGCCTGGCTTTTATTCTGGGAAGAAACCCAGTACCCCTGCATCAAAGCTGAAACTAAGGACATGCTTTCCAGGGGTGACACCTACTTTCTCTGAAGATGTAACACAGGTACTGATGTGAAATTTGGACCGTAAAGAAGGCTGAATGCCAAAGAAGAATTGATACTTTTGAACTGGGACTATTGAGAGTCTCTTGGATAGCAAGGAGATCAAACCAGTCAATCCTGAAGGAAATCAACCTTGAATATTCATTGGAATAGCTGATGCTGTAGCCGAAGCTCCAAGACTTTGGCCACCTGATTTCAGCCCCTGGACATCTCAGCTTTAGCCCCCATCATGGAACCTTTGTTGTTGTTCAGTTGCTCAGCTGTGTCTGACTTTTTGTGACCCCATGGACTACAGCACGCCAGGCCTCCCTGTCCTTCACTATCTCCTGGAGTTTGCCCAGGTTCATGTTCATTGCATCCGTAATGCCATCCAGCCATCTTATCCTCTGATGCCCTCTTCATCGGCCCTCAATCTTTCCTAGCATCAGGAACTTTTCCAATGAGTTGGCTGTTCGCATCAGATGAACAAAATACTAGAGCTTCAGCTTCAGCATCACTCCTTATGATGAGTATTCAGGGTTGATTTCCCGTAAGATTGACTTGTTTGATCTCCTTGCTGTACAAGGGACTTTCAGAAGTCTTCTCCAGCACCACAGTTTGAAGGCATCAATTCTTTGGCACTCTGCCTTCTTTACGGTCCAGGTCTCACAACTGTATGTGACCACTGGGAAGACCATAGCTTTGACTATACTGACTTTTGTTGGCAGAGTAATGTCTCTGCTTTTCAACACACTGTCTAGGTTTGTAACAGTTTTCCTGCCAAGAAGTGATTGTCTTCTGATTTCCTGGCTGCAGTCACCATCTGAAATGATTTTAGAGCCCAAGAAGAGGAAATCTGCCACTACTTCTACCTTTTCCCCTTCTATTTGCCATGTAGTAATGGGGTTGGATGCCATAATCTTAGTTGTTTTGTTTTTTTGTTAATATTTAGTTTTAAGCTGGCTCTTTCACTCTCCTCCTTAACCCTTAACAAGCGGCTCTTTAGTTCCTCTTTGCTTTCTGCCATTAGATTGATATCATCCATATATCTGAGGTTGTTGATGTTTCTCCTGCCTAGCCACACAGGCAAAGGCTTTAGCATATTCAATGAAACAGAGGTAGATGTTTTTCTGGAATTCCCTTGCTTTTTCTATGATCCAGTGAATGTTGGCAATTTGATATCTGGTTCCTCTTTCTTTTCTAAACTCAGCGTGGACATTTAGAAGTTCTTGGTTCTCATAAAGCTGAAGCCTCGCACGCAAGATTTTAAGCATGACCTTACTAGCATGGGAGATGAGTGCAATCGTCCGATGGTTAGAATATTCTTTAGTACTACTCTTCTTGGGAACTGGGATAAGGATTGACCTTTTCCAGTTCTGTGGCCACTATTGGGTCTTCCAGATTTGCTGACATATTGAATGTAACACTTTGATAGCAATGTCCTTTAGGGTTTTTAATAGTTCTACTGGAATTGCATTGCATCCACTAGCTTTATTAACAGCAGTACTTCCTAAGGCTTCACCCTCCAGAATGTCTGACTCTGGGTGGCTGACCACATCATGGGAGCCTTTACCTTGTAGCAGATTTGGCACAGGCCAATCAGAGCCCATTATTCTTGACCTGATATGCTGTGATAGAGCTTCTGTCTTACAAGTGACAGTTGAGTTGGGAAAGTCTGGAAATAAATCTTTTGTGACATAGCACTGGGTAGGGATCAGAAAGGGTGATAGTCTTCCTTCCCCTCCCAGGGTGAACATATAACCTCAAAGTGGGACATGGAGAAGAGTGAGCTCAGGTCTCCTTGGCTTGACTTGAATAGAGCACCTGGGGGTGAGAATTCCAAAATACTACCTGGGGAGCATAAAGACACGGTTCAAATGCCAAAGAGTGGTATGAGATTTTGTAGACTTTTATGTGAAAGCCTTATTTTTCATTTGCTGTGTGCCCTTAGTGCATTTTACTGACAAAGGATTTGTTAAAAAAGAAATTTATCAATAAAATTGTTGTTTTGTTAGGAAAGGGGCCATCCATCTTCTTCTCCTTCCTCATTTTGAAAGTGCTGCTCTATCCATGTCCTCTACAGCTTGCTTATATTCAGTGCTGTTTACTCAGTGTTATAGAGTAACTTGTTATTTCACTAGGTACTTGTACCAAAATCTATTTATACATTGCTGTTGTATTTATACTGTACGTTGATAGACAAGTAAGCGTCCAGTCTACGGTGTTGTAAACACACTGCTGTTAGAATGTACTTATGTCCTTTGGTGAAAACATGGACACATTTCTGTTGGACATTTACAGAGAAGTAGAATGGCTGGTCCTATGTTATGTGCATACTTAGCATTAGTGTATACTGCTGAAAGGGCTTCCTAGGTGGTGCTAGTAGTAACGAACCTGCCTGCCAATACAAAAGACATAAGACACGCAGGTTTGATCCCTTGATCAGGAAGATCCTGTGGAGAAAGGAATGGCAACCCACTCCAGTACTCTTGCCTGGAGATTCCAATGGGCAGAAGAGCCTGGTAGGCTAGAGTCCATAGGGTCACAAGGAGTCAGACATGACTGAAGCAATTTAGCATGCATGTATGCATACTGCTGAATAGTTTTCTAGAATTATTATATCAATTTACAGTCCTACCAAAAGTTTATAAAAACTGGATGCTTCATGTCTTCACTGATACTTTTAATTGTATTGCTATTTTTGTCTGTTCAATTTACTGTGTTGATGGTCAAGAATCACACTATTGCTTTAATTTATACTTCTCTGATGACTAACAAAGTTGATCACATCTTCATATTCTCATCTACAATTTGAATTGTACTCTTGGTGAGTTACCTGTTTGAGATTTATTTTTACCCAATTTTCTATTGGATTGTCTCTCTTGCTAATTGATTTAAATTCTTTAAATATCCTGAATGCCCTCATATTTCTTTAAAAGAAAAAGAAATACATGGATGATAAATCTGTTGGAGGTATTTTGAGATAATACTAAGAAAATATCAAATCTAAGGTGATTTAAAAAAAGAGCTAGTAATTGGGGTTTAAATTTGTTAGGCAATTTAGAAGCTGAAGAATGCTCTCAAGTTAAATGGCTATTATAGTCACCTTAGGGTCTCAAAAGTTTTGATGTATCTCCGCTCTAAAAGTTCTGTAACAACAAGCAGTAACTAATAACAACAATCAGGCAATTACTTTTCAATGAGTTTTTGGCACTGTGCTAAATGATTTTCATTTATCACATTTAATGCTTCCAATTCTGTAGGGAAGATTTTATTAAGCCCATTCTAAAGGGAGGAAAGAGAGGCAAATTTGTCCAAGATCAAAGGGACTAAGGACTATTGACTCCGTAATCTGAGTAATATCATACTATAGAATAAGACCAATCAATCTTACAAGTATACAGAACTGTTGAGGAACAAAAGATATTTCAGAAATATAGAATAGGTCTTAAAAGAAAATATTAAATAAAATAAGTGCAATTTATCTTAAAGAAAAATGTTTTGTCTAAAATAATGCTTTTAAGTACAAAAAAATGTTTAATGGAAAAAAGTTTTTGAAACTATAAGATAAGGAAAAAAATGCATACATATTGAAGCTTGCAGGATTTCAATTATCAACAATAATATTTTCCCTGGTAGTTGCTAATAGCAATTCAAAAATCATTGAGGACCACATTCAAAGTTTAACCACATTACCTTGTTGCTCAATATTCCTTTCAGACCCTTATACAAAAGTCCAACAAATTGCTAGGTCTCAAATGTATTTTCATGTCTCTGATTTTTTGTATACCCAGAAGGCTATGGTTTTTCCAGTAGTCATGTATGGATATGAGAGTTGGACTGTGAAGAAAGTTGAGCGCTGAAGAATTGATGCTTTTGAACTGTGGTGTTGGAGAAGACACTTGAGAGTCCCTTGGACTGTAAGGATATCGAACCAGTCCATTCTGAAGGAGATCAGCCCTGGGATTTCTTTGGAAGGAATGATGCTAAAGCTGAAACTCCAGTATTTTGGCCACCTCATGCGAAGAGTTGACTCTTTGGAAAAGACTCTGATGCTGGGAGGGATTGGGAGCAGGAGGAGAAGGGGATGACAGAGGATGAGATGGCTGGATGGCATCACCGACTCGATGGACATATGTTTGGGTGAACTCCAGGAGTTGGTGATGGACGGGGAGGCCTGGTGTGCTGCGATTCATAGGGTCGCAAAGAATCAGACATGACTGAGCGAGTGAACTGAACTTAACTGAAGCTAATCATGAGAAGCTGAATTCCAAATCTGTTCATTTATCCATTTCACCCATATATGTGTGTGTGTTTGTTTGAAATCTCCTGATGTTTACATCCTGCAAAGAAATTTTTAAAGTCACTCTGCATGCCAAACAACAGCAGCAAAATATGTCTATTGGTGAGACTGGGCTAGTATGCCTCCAATTTGTAATTCCTGGCATAAGGGAATATTTCTAAACATCTAGTAATAAAGGATTTTGCTATCTCTGTTTCCCATAAACTGAGGAAACCATTTGAAAGACCTCTAATAAAACTCAGGATACTATAGCCTAAAATGGCTAAAATATGACCCTGCATTTTTACTTTCTGTTTAATAAAGAACACCAGATTCTACCAGGGCCTTATGTAAGCACTGTGTTTACACATGAGACCTTTTGTAGGCCCTGAGGGTTAACTCATCACTGATGGTGAACTGTCTTACTAAATACAGAGTTAGCTGGTTTCTCCAAACTTACAAAAAGCAGACAAAACAAAGAACAACCAGAATTCAGTTTCCTTCTTGAGAGCACATCTATGCTATGCTATGCTAAGTCACTTCAGTTGTGTCCAACTCTGTGTGACCCCATAGACGGCAGCCCACCAGGCCTCCCTGTCCCTGGGATTCTCCAGGCAAGAACACTGGAGTGGGTTGCCATTTCCTTCTCCAATGCATGAAAGTGAAAAGAGAAAGTGAAGTCGCTCAGTCATGTCCGACTCTTAGTGACCCCATGTACTGCAGCCTACCAGGCTCCTCCGTCCGTGGAATTTTCCAGGCAAGAGTACTGGAGTGGGGTGCCATTGCCTTCTCCAGAGAGCACATCTAGTGACTACTAATCAGCAGTTTAGTTCAACCAAGCTTTCAATGATGATGAAAGTAAAGAGTTTCCACCTTTTGCCTAAATATGTTTAATCATACAAAAGCAAAAAGACTAACTCTTTTACAAGGAATAAACATATAACTCTTGATATCATAAGATACATTGATTAACCAGCCTCATGGAGTTTTTAAATTGAGTGGATTCCATGAAGAAAGAGCATAACATTGCACCTTGGAACATAGTAGTGGCTTGATAACAAAAGTAAAAGAATAACCAATAGTTATCTATCAAGCTACCCGAACACAAAATATATGTTATTGTTATAAAAATAAATGGTTATTATCCAGTTATTTTTTAAGGATGATTGTGGGAATTGTCTTAACACCAAAGCTGATAGGATGATATTTCAGGATAGTCAATTGGAAGCCATCAGAATTAGCTAGGTGGGGTACAGGGATGAACAAACTTAACTTCAGGCTATCCCCCTCCAATTTGAACTCCCCAATCATTTTGCTCTAATTACCTGATGATCCAGATCATATGTCCCCACACCCCAAGGGAATATGAGACTTACTAAACTGCTTGGAAAGAATAGAAATATATTTCTCATGTTCACAGGCTTCAAGTTGAAAAAGTTTCAGACACTATGTTAGATGAGTGTCGGTTACATTGTAGGACCACAGCTACTATAATGAAATATAAATTAATGTTTTAAAAATAAATTCCACAGTTTTAAGTGGAGAATGGCACAACAATTTTGAGTGATAATTTTCAGCATTAAAATTTTAAATGTAAACACTAAATTGCATTATAATTTTTGAAACTCTATTTTGGGATTTCTTCATTTTTAACAGGTGTCTTAAATAAGTGAAGTGACCTGGGCCTCTCTCCATCTTTGAGATGGTCTGGGGTCCTACAGCTCTTTTCATAGGGAAGCTTTGTTAGATGGTAAGCTCCTTGAGGTCAAATGTCCATTCCCAAGATGGGGACAATGTGCTTCGTTTATTTATTGCCTCGTGTTTTACACATAATCATTTCTCTGTTGTGACTCCAGGAACAAATAGTACAGCTGCCTTGAATGTTGCTGAGTTGCTCTGTTGGTTACATTGCTTTAGTTTACAATGTGAGCAGAACTAATAGAGAAAGTTACCTTTTTTCTAGAAATTTTGGTGACATTTTTGATACACAATTGATGTTGGAAGTAGAAACTACACAATCATTTGGAAAAAATGAAGTCATCTCAATGAAATGAAAAGTGTTTCTGATACTCTTATGCAGCATGCTGCTGCTACTGCTGCTGCTGCTAAGTCGCTTCAGTCGTGTCCGACTCTGTGCGACCCCATAGACAGCAGCCCACCAGGCTCCCCCGTCCCTGGGATTCTCCAGGCAAGAACACTGGAGTGGGTTGCCATTTCCTTCTCCAATGCATGAAAGTGAAAAGTGAAAGTGAAGTCGCTCAGTTGTGTCCAACTCTTAGCGATCCCATGGACTGCAGCCCACCAGGCTCCTCCATCCATGGGATTTTCCAGGCAAGAGTACTAGAGTGGGGTGCCATATGCAGCATGACTGGTACATAAAACATTCTGAGATATTATGCCTTATTCCTCTCTTTCTCTCTACATGCATACTCACATACACACATAGCCACACATTTTGATACAAATGGGCAATAAACTTTTATAGAAAAGGTGAGTCACTGGAAATAAAAAGTCTTCAGTGTTGACCAAGATGAGCAGTGGGTGCTGTACTTGCTGTAAGGTTAGCAGACTGAGTACAGATGCCCAACTAAATTTGGATTTCAGATAAACAAGCAATTGCCTTAGAATAAGTATATAGTACATATTTAGTATAAATCCAACTCACACAGTGTTGGCAACACCTACTTGGAGATTAAGAAAGAAAGAAAGGCAATGCCAAAGAATGCTCAAACTACCACACAATTGCACTCATCTCACACGCTAGTAAAGTAATGCTCAAAATTCTCCAAGCCAGGCTTCAGCAATATGTGAACCGTGAACTTCCTGATGTTCAAGCTGGTTTTAGAAAAGGCAGAGGAACCAGAGATCAAATTGCCAACATCCGCTGGATCATGGAAAAAGCAAGAGAGTTCCAGAAAAACATCTATTTCTGCTTTATTGACTATGCCAAAGCCTTTGACTGTGTAGATCACAATAAACTATGGAAAATTCTGAAAGAGATGGGAATACCAGACCACCTGATCTGCCTCTTGAGAAATCTGTATGCAGGTCAGGAAGCAACAGTTAGAACTGGTCATGGAACAACAGACTGGTTCCAAATAGGAAAAGGAGTACGTCAAGGCTGTATATTGTCACCATGTTTATTTAACTTATATGCAGAGTACATCATGAGAAATGCTGGACTGAAAGAAACACAAGCTGGAATCAAGATTGCTGGGAGAAATATCAATAACCTCAGATATGCAGATGACACCACCCTTATGGCAGAAAGTGAAGAGGGGCTAAAAAGCCTCTTGATGAAAGTGAAAGTGGAGAGTGAAAAGGTTGGCTTAAAGCTCAAATTCAGAAAACGAAGATCATGGCATCTGGTCCCATCACTACACGGGAAATAGATGGGGAAACAGTGGAAACAGTGTCAGACTTTATTTTTCTGGGCTCCAAAATCACTGCAGATGGTGACTGCAGTCATGAAATTAAAAGACGCTTACTCCTTGGAAGGAAAGTTATGACCAACCTAGATAGCATATTCAAAAGCAGAGACATCACTTTGCCAACAAAGGTTCGTCTAGTCAAGGCTATGGTCTTTCCTGTGGTCATGTATGGATGTGAGAGCTGGACTGTGAAGAAGGCTGAGCGCCGAAGAATTGATGCTTTTGAACTGGGGTGTTGGAGAAGACTCTTGAGAGTCCCTTGGACTGCAAGAAGATCCAACCAGTCCATTCTGAAGGAGATCAGCCCTGGGATTTCTTTGGAAGGAATGATGCTAAAGCTGAAACTCCAGTATTTTGGCCACCTCATGTGAAGAGTTGACTCATTGGAGAAGACTCTGATGCTGGGAGGGATTGGGGGCAGGAGGAGAAGGGGACGACAGAGGATGAGATGGCTGGATGGCATCACTGACTCAATGGACGTGAGTCTGAGTGACCTCCGGGAGTTGGTGATGGACAGGGAGGCCTGGCGTGCTGCAGTTCATGGGGTCGCAAAGAGTCGGACACCACTGAGCGACTGATCTGATCTGATCCTATATGAAAAAGCTGTGTGAAGAACAGGTGAAAATTCACATAGAAATGACATGCATGCTGTATCTGACACATGGTAGGTGCTCAGTAAATGCCAGCTTTGAACATTCCCCAGGTGGGTAGGGTAAGTGGGAATCTCTCCTTTCAGTTTGCAGATGATAGTCCCTCAGAATATAGTTCTGATTCAGATGATATGAATCCTAGACCAGCAAAAAGACAAAAAAACCCTTAGTTATTGATTCTGATATGGAAAGTGAAAATGAAACTCAGTGCTGGAGAATGCACCTTAGCTTCAACACGAGTGGACTGAAGACAGTATTTCACAAAAATTAGAACTTTACAAGTGTGTTTGGTTTAACTATTGAATGTAATAACTCACAATGTATTAGTGAAAGGGTAGGAATAATTTTTTGGCCAGCCAAAATAAAAATTACCAGTTGCAGACAATAGCTTCTGCTAAATCCTCTGGTCAATAATGAGTTATAATGACTACAAGCTTAAATCATGGAGATATAATAATGGGTCAACATATGTGAAACCTGATGGTAACTACAAATTAAAAACCCATTATAGAGACACAACAACAACAACAAAAGGAACCCAACCATACTAGAAAGAAAATTATCAAAATACAAAGGGAATAAGTACTGAACAGAGGGAGAACATCAAAAATAACTGGGAAACAAATAATAAAATGGCAGTAAGTACATATTAAGCAATAGTTATTTTGAGTCTTAATTGATTAAGTGCTCTGTTTAAAAGACATAGGGTGCCTGATGAATAAAAACAAGCAAACAAATAAGATTCTTCAATAGACTCACTTCACTGCTAAAGACCACAAAAAGATTGGAAGTGAAAGGATGAAAAATAGATTTCATGCAACCAGAAAAGATTAAAAAGCTGAGGTAGGGGACAGTTACATCAGATGTAATCAGATCAGATCAGATCAGATCAGTTGCTCAGTCATGTCCGACTCTTTGCGACCTCATGAACCAGAGCACGCCAGGCCTCCCTGTCCATCACCAGCTCCCAGAGGTCACCCAGACTCATACCCATCGAGTCAGTGATGCCATCCAGCCATCTCATCCTCTGGCGTCCCCTTCTCCTCCTGCCCTCAATCCCTCCCAGCATCAGAGTCTTCTCCAATGAGTCAACTCTTCGCATGAGGTGGCCAAAATACTGGAGTTTCAGCTTTAGCATCATTCCTTCTAAAGAAATTCCAGGATTGATCTCCTTCAGAATGGACTGGTTGGATCTCCTTGCAGTCCAAGGGACTCTCAAGAGTCTTCTCCAACACCACAGTTCAAAAGCATCAATTCTTCGGCGCTCAGCTTTCTTCACAGTCCAGCTCTCACATCCATACATGACCACAGGAAAGACCATAGCCTTGACTAGGCGAACCTTTGTTGGTAAAGTAATGTCTCTGCTTTTGAATATGTGATCTAGGTTGGTCATAACTTTCCTTCCAAGGAGTAAGCGTCTTTTAATTTCATGACTGCAGTCACCATCTGCAGTGATTTTGGAGCCCAGAAAAACAAAGTCTGACACTGTTTCCACTGTTTCCCCATCTATTTCCCATGAAGTGATGGGACCAGATGCCATGATCTTTGTTTTCTGAATGTTGAGCTTTAAGCCAACCTTTTCACTCTCCACTTTCACTTTCATCAAGAGGCTTTTTAGCCCCTCTTCACTTTCTGCCATAAGGGTGGTATCATCTGCATATCTGAGGTTATTGATATTTCTCCCAGCAATCTTGATTCCAACTTATGTTTCTTCCAGTCCAGCATTTCTCATGATGTACTCTGCATATAAGTTAAATAAACATGGTGACAATATGCAGCCTTGACGTACTCCTTTTCCTATTTGGAACCAGTCTGTTGTTCCATGACCAGTTCTAACTGTTGCTTCCTGACCTGCATACAGATTTCTCAAGAGGCAGATCAGGTGGTCTGGTATTCCCATCTCTTTCAGAATTTTCCATAGTTTATTGTGATCTACACAGTCAAAGGCTTTGGCATAGTCAATAAAGCAGAAATAGATGTTTTTCTGGAACTCTCTTGCTTTTTCCATGATCCAGCGGATGTTGGCAATTTGATCTCTGGTTCCTCTGCCTTTTCTAAAACCAGCTTGAACATGAGGAAGTTCACGGTTCACATATTGCTGAAGCCTGGCTTGGAGAATTTTGAGCATTACGTTACTAGCGTGTGAGATGAGTGCAATTGTTTGGTAGTTTGAGCATTCTTTGGCATTGCCTTTCTTTGGGATTGGGATGAAAACTGACCTTTTCCAATCTTGTGGCCACTGCTGAGTTTTCCAAATTTGCTGGCATATTGAGTGCAGCACTTTCACAGCATCATCATTCAGGACTTGGAATAGCTCCACTGGAATTCCATCACCTCCACTGGCTTTGTTCATAGTGATGCTTTCTAAGGCCCATTTGACTTCACATTCCAAGATGTCTGGCTCTAGGTCAGTGATCACATCATCATGATTATCTGGGTCGTGAAGCTCTTTTTTGTACAGTTCTTCTGTGTATTCCTGCCACCTCTTCTTAATATCTTCTGCTTCTGTTAGGTCCACACCATCTCTGTCCTTTATCGTGCCCATCTTTGCATGAAATGTTCCTTTGGTATCTCTGATTTTCTTGAAGAGATCCCTAGTCTTTCCCATTCTGTTGTTTTCCTCTATTTCTTTGCATTGATCACTGAAGAAGGCTTTCTTATCTCTTCTTGCTATTCTTTGGAACTCTGCATTTAGATGTTTATATCTTTCCTTTTCTCCTTTGCTTTTCGCTTCTCTTCTTTTCACAGCTATTTGTAAGGCCTCCCCAGACAGCCATTTTGCTTTTTTGCATTTCTTTTCCATGGGGATGGTCTTGATCCCTGTCTCCTGTACAATGTCACAAACCTCATTCCATAGTTCTTCAGGCACTCTATCTATCAGATCTAGGCCCTTAAATCTATTTCTCACTTCCACTGTATAATCATAAGGGATTTGATTTAGGTCATACCTGAATGGTCTAGTGGTTTTCCCTACTTTCTTCAATTTAAGTCTGAATTTGGCAATAAGGAGTACATAGTCCGAGCCACAGTCAGCTCCTGGTCTTGTTTTTGCTGACTGTATAGAGCTTCTCCATCTTTGGCTGCAAAGAATATAATCGATCTGATTTCGGTGTTGACCATCTGGTGATGTCCATGTATAGAGTCTTCTCTTGTGTTGTTGGAAGAGGGTATTTGCTATGACCAGTGCATTTTCTTGGCAAAACTCTGTTAGTCTTTGCCCTGCTTCATTCCGTGTTCCAAGGCCAAATTTGCCTGTTACTCCAGGTGTTTCTTGACTTCCCACTTTTGCATTCCAGTCCCCTAGAATGAAAAGGACATGTTTTTTGGGTGTTAGTTCTAAAAGGTCTTGTAGGTCTTCATAGAACCGTTCAACTTCAGCTTCTTCGGCATTCCTGGTTGGGGCATAGATTTGGATTACTGTGACATTGAATGGTTTGCCTTGGAAACGAACAGAGATCATTCTGTCATTTTTGAGATTGCATCCAAGTACTGCATTTCGGACTCTTTTGTTGACCATGATGGCCACTCCATTTCTTCTGAGGTATTCCTGCCCACAGTAGTAGATATAATGGTCATCTGAGTTAAATTCACCCATTCCAGTCCATTTTAGTTCGCTAATTTCTAGAATGTCAACATTGTAATACATGTCAGATGTAATAGACTTTATTATTTTTTAACTTTATTTTATTTTATTTAAATTTACAATATTGTATTGGTTTTGCCATATATCAAAATGAATCTGCCACAGGTATACATGTGTTCCCCACCCTGAACCCTCTTCCCTCCTCCCTCCCCATACCATCCCTCTGGGTCGTCCCAGTGCACCAGCCCCAAGCATCCAGTATCGTGCATCGAACCTGGACTGGTGACTCATTTCATATATGATATTATACATATTTCAATGCCATTCTCCCAAATCGTCCCACGCTCTCCCTCTCCCAGAGTCCAAAAGACTGTTCTATACATCAGTGTCTCTTTTGCTGTCTCATATACAGGGTTATTGTTACCATCTTTCTAAATTCCATATATATGCATTAGTATACTGTATTGGTGTTTTTCTTTCTGGCTTACTTCACTCTCTATAATAGGCTCCACTTTCATCCACCTCATTAGAACTGATTCAAATGTATTCTTTTTAATGGCTGAGTAATACTCCATGGTGTATATGTACCACAGCTTTCTTATCCATTCATCTGTTGATGGACATCTAGGTTGCTTCCATGTCCTGGCTATTATAAACAGTGCTGCGATGAACATTGGGGTACACTTGTCTCTTTCAATTCTGGTTTTCTCAGTGTGTATGCCCAGCAGTGGGATTGCTGGATCATAAGGCTAGAACAAAAGACAAAAAAGGAGCACTATATAATGATAAAGGCATCAATACAAGAAGCGGATATTATGCTCATTAATAAATACACATCCAACACAGGATCACCTAAACATATAAAGTAAATATTAATAGGCATAAAGGGAGAAATTGAAAATAACACAATAACAGTAGGCAACTTTAACACACCACTGATAGCAATGCATTTGGTATCCAGATAGAAAATCAATAAGGCAACAGTGGTCTTAAATAACACAAAAGACAAGTTTAATTTAATTGATAGTTACAAAACATTACATTCAAAAACAGCAGAATACATATTCTTTTGAAGTGCACATGCAACATTCTCCAGGATAGATCATATACTAGGTTACAAAACAAGCCTCAACAACAAAGAAGAGGATAGAAATTATATCCAAAATCACTGCAAATGGTGACTGCAGCCATGAAATTAAAAGATACTTGCTCCTTGAAAGGAAAGTTATGACCAACCTAGACATTTCTTTCTGACCACAAGGTTGAAAAACTAGAATTAATTATAGCAAAAAAAAGAAAAGCTGGGCAAAGCATAACCAAGTATAAATTAAACATCATGCTACTAAAAAACAGGGTCAAAAAGAAATCAAAGAGGAAATCTGAAAATACCCCAAGACAAATCAAAATGGAAACACAACTTTCCAAAACCTATGGATGTAGCAAAAGTAATTCTAAAGGGAATTTCATAGTTATACAGGACTTCTTCAAGGAACAACAAAAAAACTCAAATAAACAACTTAACCTACCATCTAATGTACTTATAAAAAATAAAAACAAAAAAAGCCTGATGCCAGCAGAAGAAAGGAAATAATACAGCTTAGAAAGAAAATAAATAAAATGGAGATAAAAGACAATAGAAAATATCAATGGAACCAAAAGCTAGTTTTTTGAAGAGATAAATAAAATTTATAATCCTTTAGCAAAGAAATTTGTGTATGTATCACAATAAACCATGGAAAATTCTGAAAGAGATGGGAATACCAGACCACCTGATCTGACTCTTAAGAAATCTGTATGCAGGTCAGGAAGCAACAGTTAGAACTGGGTATTGAACAACAGACTTGTTCCAAATAGGAAAAGGAGTACATCAAAGCTGTCTATTGTCACCATGCTTATTTAACTTATATGCAGAGTACATCATGAGAAACAGTGGACTGGACGAAGCACAAGATAGAATCAAGATTTCTAGGAGAAATATCAATAACCTCAGATATGCAGATGACACCACCCTTATGGCAGAAAGTGAAGAAGAACTAAAGAGCCTCTTGATGAAAGTGAAAGAGGAGAGTGAAAAAGCTGGCTTAAAGCTCAACATTCAGAAAACAAAGATCATGGCATCTGGTCCCATCACTTCATGGCAAATAGATGGAAAAACAGTAGAAACAGTGGCCGACTTTATTTTGGGGGCTTCAAAATCACTGAGGATGGTGACTGCAGCCATGAAATTAAAAGACATTTACTCCTTGGAAGGAAAGTTATGACCAACCTAGACAGCATATTACAAAGCATAGGCATTATTTTTCCAACAAAGGTCCATCTAGTAAAGGTTATGGTTTTTCCAGTAGTCATGTTTGAACATGAAAGTTGGACTATAAAGAAAGCTGAGCACCAAAGAATTCTGCTTTTGAATTGTGGTGTTGGAGAAGACTCTTAAGAATCCCTTGGACTGCAAGGAGATTCAACCAGTCTATCCTAAAGGAAATCAGTCCTGGGTGTTCATTGGAAGGTTTGATGTTGAAGCTGAAACTCCAATACTTTGGCCACCTGATGTGAAAAGCTGACTCATTTGAAAAGATCCTGTTGCTGGGAAAGATTGAAGGCAAGAGAAGGGGACAATCAAGGATGGGATGGTTGGATGGTGTCATCAACTCGATGGACATGATCACCTGACCTGCCTCTTGAGAAACCTGTATGCAGGTCAGAAAGCAACAGTTAGAACTGAACATGGAACAACAGACTGGTTCCAATAGGAAAAGGAGTACATCAAGGCTGTATATTGTCACCTTGCTTATTTAACTTATATGCAGAGTACATCATGAGAAATGCTGGGCTGGAGGAAGCACAAGCTGGAATCAAGATTGCCAGGAGAAATATCAATAACCTCAGATATGCAGATGACACCACCCTTATGGCAAAAAGTGAAGAGGAACTAAAAAGCCTTTTGATGAAACTGAAAGTGGAGAGTTAAAAAGTTGGCTTAAGGCTCAGCATTCAGAAAATGAAGATCATGGTATCTGGTCCTATCACTTCATGGGAAATAGATGGGGAAATAGTGGAAACAGTGTCAGACTTTTTTGGGGGGGCTCCAAAATCACTACAGATGGTGACTGCAGACATGAAATTAAAAGATGCTTACTCCTTGGAAGGAAAGTTATGACCAACCTAGATAGCATATTGAAAAGCAGAGACATTGCTTTGCCAACAAGGTCCATCTAGTCAAGGCTATGGTTTTTCCAGTGGTCATGTATGGACATGAGAGTTGGACTGTGAAGAAAGCTGAGCGCCAAAGAATTGCTGGTTTTGAACTATGATGTTAGAGAAGACTCTTGAGAGTCCCTTGGATTGTAAGGAGATCCAACCAGTCCATTCTAAGGAGATCAGCCCTGGGATTGCTTTGGAAGGAATGATGCTAAAGCTGAAACTCCAATACTTTGGCCACCTCATGTGAAGAGTTGACTCTTTGGAAAAGACTCTGATGCTGGGACGGATTGGGGGCAGTAGTTGAAGGGGATGACAGAGGATGAAATGGCTAGACGGCATCAGTGACTCAATGGACGTGAGTCTGAGTGAACTCCGGGAGTTGGTGATAGACAGGGAGGCCTGGCGTGCTGTGATTCATGGGGTCGCAGAGTCCGATGACTGAGGGACTGAACTAAACTGAACTGAGCATATACACTTGCCTGGAGAATCCCAAGGATGGAGGAGCCTGGTGGTCTGTAGTCCATGGCGTCACTGAGAGTCAGACACTACTGAACGACTTTACTTTCACTTTTCACTTTCATGCATTGGAGAAGGAAATGGCAACCCACTCCCATGTTCTTGCCTGGAGAATCCCAGGGATGGTGGAGCCTGGTGGGCTGCTGTCTATAGGGTCACACAGAGTCAGACATGACTAAGGGACTTAGCAGCAGCAGCAGCAAAGAAAGAGGACCCAAATAAACAAAATAAGTAATAAAAGCACAGAAGTAGTAACCAAATGCCAGAGATACAAAAAGACCATAAAGTATCCTGTGAACAGTTATGTACTAAAAAAAAAAAAAAAAAAAAAAGACAACTTAAAAGCAGAGGCCAAATTTCTAGAGATACACAATCTTACCAACTGAATGAGGAAGAAACAATCTGAACAGACTTGATAACTAGTAGTGAAACTGAATTTGAAATTAAAAAAAAAAACCCACCAAGCCATGTGCAGAACTAGATGGTTTCACAGAGTAATTCTATCAAACATAAAAGGAATTAATACCCATCTTCCTTAAACTATTCCAAAAAAATTGAAGAGTAGGGAGCACACTCAAATTCATTTGACTAAGCCCCATTTTCCTGATATCAAAAATGTACAAAGAAAAAGGAAGAAAAGAAAATTATAGATTACTATCTTTGATGAGTATAGATGCAAAAATCTAAACAAAATATAAGCAAACCAAATCCAGCAATACATATAAAGGATCATACATCATGATCAAGTTTGATTTATGCCAGTGTCACAAGGATTGTTCAATATACACAAATCAATGTGATACACCACATTTTTTTAAAAAAGATAAAAATCATATGATCATTTTAATAGATGAAAGAAAAGCATTTGACAAAATTCAAAATACATTCATAATAATAACTCTAACCAACATGGGTACAGAGCAAATATATCTCAATGCAATAAAGGCCATTTATGACATACCCACAGCCAACATAATACTCAATGCTGAAAAGCAAAAGCCTTCCTGCTAAATTCAGAAATAAGGATATCAACTTCTGCTGCTTCTATTTAACATAGCATTGGAAGTCTAAGCCACATTAATAAAACAAGAAAAATAAATATCAGTTCAGTTCAGTTCAGTTCAGTCGCTCAGTCGTGTCCGACTCTTTGCAACCCCATGAATTGCAGCACGCCAGGCCTCCCTGTCCATCACCAACTCCAGGAGTTCACTCAGACTCACGTCCATCGAGTCAGTGATGCCATCCAGCCATCTCATCCTCTGTCATCCCCTTCTTCTCTTGCCCCCAATCCCTCCCATCGAGTCAGTGATGCCATCCAAAAAATAAATATAATGGATCCTAATTAGAGTGAAAATGAAAGTCGCTCAGTTGTGTCTGACACTTTGTGATCCCTTGGACTATATAGTCCATGGAATTTTCCAGGCCAGAATACTGGTGTGCATAGCCATTCCCTTCTCCAGGGGATCTTCCTAATCCAGGGATCAAACCCAGGTCTCCCACATTTTAGGTGGATTCTTTATCAGCTGAGCCACCAGGGAAGCCCAAGAATACAGGAGTGGGTAGCCTATCCCTTCTCCAGGGATCTTCCCAACCAAGGAATTGAACCAGGTCTCCTGCATTGCAGGTGAATTCTTTACCAGCTCAGCTACCAGGAGATCCCTAATTGGAGGGAAAGTGTTAAAACTGTCACTGCTTGCAGATGACACAGTACTCTATATATTCTAAAGTCTCCAGACAAAAACTATTAGAATATATTAATTCAGCAAGGTTGCAGGATACAAGATCAGAAATTTTGCATTCCTATACTACAATAAGAAATTAACATAAAGGGAAGCTAAAAAACAATCCCACTTAAAATCACATAAAAAACTTATGAGTAAACTTAACCAGGGATATGAAAGACCCATACTCTGGAAACTATAAGACTCTGATGAAGGAAATTGATAATGATTCACTAAAAGGGAAATATATCATATGCACTTAGATTAGAAGAATTAATATTATTAAAATGGTCATACTACCCAAATTACAGATTAAATGCAATTCCCACCAAAATACTCATTACATTTTTAACAGAACTAGAATAAATAATCCTAAAATTCATATGAAACCACAAAAGCTCCTGAATTTCAAAGAAATCTTGAGAAAAAAGAACAAAGCTGGAGGTAGAATACTCCCAGATTCAAACTATGCTAGCTACAAAGCTACCATAATAAATTATCATAGTACTGGTGCAAAAACAGACATTGGTTCAATGAAACGGAATAGAGATACCAAAAACCACACCTATGGTTAATTAATATACAACAAAGGAGGCAAGAATATCCAGTGGAGAAAGGATCATCTCTTCAGCAAATGGTGCTGGGAAAACTGGACAAGTATATGTAAAGTGAGATTAGAACATTACCTCAAACCATATTCAAAAATAAACTCAAAGTGACTTAAATACATATGAAAGACCTGAAACTAAACAAACAAACAAAAAACTCCTAAAAGAGAAGGGCAGAACATTCTTTCACAAAAATTGTAGCGATATTTTTATAGATATCTCTCTCAAGACGAATGAAATTAAAGCAAAAATAAACAAGTTGGACCTGATTAAACTTAAAAACTTTAACACAGCACAGGAAATCATCTATAAAATGAAAAGACAACATATGGAATGGGAGAAAATATTTGCAAATGATATGTCCAAAGGGCGATAATATCAAAATATATAAATAGCACATACAATTCAATATTTTTTAAAAACCCAAACAAAAAATGGACAGAAGATCTAAATAGAAATTTTCCCAGAGAAGACACACAGATGGTTAACAAGCACATAAAAAGATGCTCAACATCACTATTGTTAGAGAATGAAAATTAAAATAACAATGGGATATTACTCCACATCTGTCTTCAGAATGGCTATTTGCAGGAGTCTTAATTTGTAGAGTGACTATGAAAAACAAGTTAGGTTTCTCAAACAACTAAAAATAGAACTACCATATAATTCAGGAACTCCACTCATGGGTATATTTCCAGAAAAAATAAAAACACTAATTTGAACAGATACATGTACCAATGTTCATAGTAGGATTACTTACAATAGCTAAGATATAGAAGCAACCCAAATTCCCATTAACAGACAAATGGATAAAGATGCCGTTGTATACATGTACAATGGAATATTACTCAGACTAAAAGAGAAGGAAATTCTGCCATTTGTGGATGGACCTAGGGAATATTATGCTTAGTGAAATAAGTAGACAGAGAAAGACAAATACTGTATATTAAAACTTGCCTGTGGAATCTAAAGAATAACACAAGTGGATATATATTCAAAACATAAACAGAATCACAGATATAGAAAATAAACTAGTAGTTACTAAAGGGGAGAGGAGAGAGGTTGGCAAACTAGGCTATTTGACTAAGTGATACTAATTACTGTTTAAAATAAATAAGCAACAAGGATATATTGTATAGCACAGGGAATTATAGCCATTATCTTGTAATAACTTTTAATGGAGGGTAAACTGTAAAAATGTTGAATCGCTGCACTGTACATCTGAAAATAATACAATATTATAAATCAACCATACTTCAATAAAAATTGTCACCTGGATAATAGCTGCTTTTGGTCATTTTGCCAATTAATTCTGATATACAAAGTGCTTGGCATTCAGCAAACTTTTCTCCTAAATAGTGCCTTAATTTATTTTGCCATTTAGAAAAATTTATTAAGCATATGCAATGTCATGCTCATTATACTTGGTATATTTCCATGAAGAAAGCAACTAAGATAGGTTCTTAGCCTATCAACTAAGATAGGCTCTAACATAGAGATTATATTCTAGCAAAGATTTTTTTATTGTGACAATTTTAAAATTACACTAGAATAAAAGGAAGAGCATAATGATCTCTGATGTACAAAGTGTTCAACCTCAATATTTATCAACATTTGCTAATTTTCATTCTTGAATCCCTCATGTTTTTTTTTTTTTCCCTAAAATATTTAAAAATGAATCTCAGGAATCAGTCATTACATCTGTAAATTTTTTGCTTGCCCCAATATACTCTTTACCTTTTGTATGTGTTTCTGTGTGTGTAGTTCATACCATCCTCACTGCCATCAGTATGATTCATACTCCACCCTTTATGTCCTGGATTACTGGAATAGTTCCAACTAGTCTTGCTTCTGCTCTTACCCCTCGAGTGTCTATTCTCAACACAGCAGTAAGAATTAGCTTTTTAAAATTAATCACATCATTCTGTTTAATACCTTGTGCTGGCTTCCCATATTATTCAGAATAAAAGCCACCACAAGACCATTCAGGTATGACCTAAATCAAATCCCTTACAATTATACAGCGATGTAACAAATAGATTCAAGGAATTATATCTGATACATAGAGTGCCTGAAGAACTATGCATGGAGGTTCCTGATACTGTACAGGAGTGGTGATCAAAACTATCACCAAGAAGAAGAAATGCAAAAAGGCAAAATGATTGTCTGAGGAGGCCTTACAAATACTGAGAAAAGGAGACAAGCAAAAGATAAGGAGGAAAGGAAAGATATACCCATCTGAATGCAGAGTTCCAAAGAATAGAAAGGAGAGATAAGAAAGTCTTCTTCAGTGATCAATGCAAAGAAATAGAGGTAAAAATAGAATAGGAAAGCCTAGAGATCTCTTCCAGAGAAGACAATGGCACCCCACTCCAGTACTCTTGCCTGGAAAATCCCATGTATGGAGGAGCCTGGTAGGCTGCAGTCCATGGGGTCGCTAAGAGTCAGACATGAATGAGCGACTTCACTTTCACTTTTCACTTTCATGCATTGGAGAAGGAAATGGCAACCCACTCCAGTGTTCTTGCCTGGAGAATCCCAGGGATGGGGGAGCCTGGTGGGCTTCCGTCTATGGGGTCACACAGAGTTGGACACAACTGAAGGGACTTAGCAGCAGCAGCAGCAGAGATTTCTTCAAGGAAATTAGAGATACCAAGGGAACATTTCATGCAAAGATGGGCACAATAAAGGACAGAAACAGTATGGATCTAACAGAAGCAGAAGATATTAAGAAGAAGTGACAAGAATACACAGAAGAACTATACAAAAAAGATCTTCATGATGCAGATAACCCTGATGTGATCACTAATCTAGAGCCAGACATCCTGGAGTGGGAAGTCAAGTGGGACTTAGGAAGCATCACTACAAACAAAGCTAGTGGAGGTGATTGAATTCCAGCTGAGCTATTTCAAATCCTAAAAGATGATGCTGTGAAAGTGCTGTACTCAATATGCCAGCAAATTGGGAAAGCTCAGCAGTGGTCATAGGACTGGAAAAGGTCAGTTTTCATTCCAATCCCAAAGAAAGGCAATGCCAAATAATATTCAAGCTACCAAACAATTGCACTCATCTCACACGTGAGCACAGTAATGCTCAAAATTCTCCAAGCCAGGCTTTAAAAGTTCATGAACCATGAACTTCCACATTTTTAAGCTGTATTTAGAAAAGGCAGAGTAACCAGAGATCAAACTGCCAAAATCCGTTGGATCATACAAAAAGCAAGAGAATTTCAGAAAAAAAAACATCTACTTCTGCTTTATTGACTATGCCAAAGTCTTTGATTGTGTGTATCACAATGAACTGTGGAAAATTCTTAAAGAGATGGAAACACTAGACCTTCTTACCTGCCTCCAGATAAATCTGTATGCAGGTCAAGAAACAACAGTTAGAACTGGACATGGAACAAGAGACTGGTTCCAAATTGAGAAAGGACTACCTCAAAGCTGTGTATTGTCACCTCGCTTATTTAAATTATATGCAGTGTTCAGTTCAGTCACTCAATCATGGCCGATTCTTTGCGACCCTATGAAATGCAGCATGCCAGGCTTCCCTGTCTATCACCAACTCCTGGAGCTTACTCAAACTCATCTCCATTTTGTCAGTGATGCTATCCAACCATCTTATCCTCAGTCATCCTCTTCTCCTCCTGCCTTCAATCTTTCCCACCATCAGGGTCTTTTCAAATGAGTCAGCTCTTCGCATCAGGTGGCCAAAGTATTGGAGTTTCAGCTTCAGCAGCAGTCCTTCCAATGAATATTCAGAACTGATTTCCTTTAGGATGGACTGGTTGGACATCCTTGCAGTCCAAGGGACTCTCAAACTTTTCTCCAATACCACAGTTCAAAAGCATCAGTTCTTCAGTGCTCAGCTTTCTTTATAGTCCAACTCTTAACATCCATAATGACTACTGGAAAAATCGTAGCTCTGACTAGATGGACCTTTGTTGGCAAAGTAATGGCTCTGCTTTTTAATATGCTGTCTAGGTTGGTAGTAGCTTTACTTCCAAGGAGCAAGTGTCCTTTAATTTCATGGCTGCAGTCATCATCTTCAGTATTTTGGAACCCAAGCAAATAAAGTCTCTCACTGTTTGCATTGTTTCTCCATCTATTTGCCATGAAATGATGGGACCAGATGCCATGATCTTCATTTTCGGGATGTTGAGTTTTAAGCCAACTCTTTCACTCTCCTCTTTCACTTTCATCAAGAGGCTCTTTAGTTCCTCTTTGCTTTAGGCCATAAAGGTGGTGTCATCTGCATATCTGAGGTTATTGATATGCAGAGTACATCATTGGAAATGCCAGACTGGATGAAGCACAAGCTGGAGTCAAGATTGCAGGGAGAAATATTGATAATCTCAGATATGCAGATGGTACCACCCTAATGGCAGAAAGCAAAGAGGAACTAAAGAGCCTATTGATGAAATTTAAAGAGGAGAGTGAAAAAGCCTGGGATGCTTCAGTCCACGGGGTCGCAAAGAGTCAGATATGACTGTGCAACTGAATTGAACTGAGGTTGTAAGGTATTCAATATGGTACTGGGGAAGAACAGAGGGCAATCACTAAGAGCCCCAGTAAGAATAAGGCAGCTGAGCCAAAACAGAAACAACTCTCAGTTGTGGACGTATCTGTTGTTGAAAGTAAAGTCCAATGAGATAGCATCACTTACTCAATCGACATGAATCTGAGCAAACTCCAGGAGACAGTGGAAAACAGAGGAGCCTGGTGTGCTGCAGTCCATGGGGCTCTAAAGAGTCGAATATGACTTGGAGACTGAAAAACAACAAACCAAGAACTATAAATCTTATCTTACCTGGTTTTCCGTTAACTTTCTGACCTTATATTACATTCTACTGCTTTTTGTCCATTTTATTTCTGAGCTATACTGCTTTTCCTGCTGTTTCTTCAACATGCCAGGCATATTTCCTTATGAACTTGCTATTCTCTATTTTTGGAATGCTATTTCTTAACTCCTTTATTGGTAATACTCACTAAAATATCAACCTCTTCAGTATTTTACATCTTCATTCCACAACCAATTTTTTTTTTTTTTTTCTCTCTAGCATTATCACTCAGTAACTGCTATAAACTGAAAAATCTGTGTCCTCCTGAAATTCATAATTTGAAATCTAAATTTCAGTGTAATGGCATTAGGAGGCGGGGTCTTTGGGAGGGAGGCAGGGTCTTTGGGATGTACTCAGGTCATGAGGGTAGAATCCTCATGATGAGATAAGTACCCTAATAAAATAGAACTCTGAGAGATCCCTTGTTCTTTTTGCCATGTGAAGACAAGATGAGAAGTTAGTCATTAGTGAACCAGGAAGCAGGCTCTCACCAGGCACTGAATTTACCAGCATCTTCTTAAACTTTCCATCCTCCAGAATGGTGAGAAATAAATTTCTGTTGTTTATGAGCCACCAGTCTATGATATTCTTACACAGCAGCCAAAACACACTAAGACAATAACTTATGTTGTTTATTATAGCTCCCACTAGAAAGAAAGCATCTTGAAGGCAGAATTTATTTCTGTTTTGTTACTATCATATTCTCAAGCACTAGGAACAGAACCACTCAACAAGAATCACTCAAGGAGACACGAAATAAACAGTTGTTGTGCAAATGAGACATAATTACCATTATCATGATTATCATCTTCTATATCTCCCATGAATGTAGGCATTTTCTTTTGATTTCGAGCTGCCTGGTGCCTCCTTCCTTATTTATATATCTGCTTCTTTTTATTTTCCATTTTATCCTTTTCATAAATAGATTGACAAAAATCCTTAAGCACTTCTGTGTCCTCACTTTTTCTACTCCAGTGGTCAATGGTATGATGGCAGTACCTCTAATTACCTCACTAGAAAATTATTTCTCTAAGGCATGGAACTGTTTCTGGTCCTCCAGGCACAGAGACATCAAGAAAACAAAGTTAATTAGGCACTTCAGAGTCTAGACAACTGCTTGACAAAATCAAGCCAGAAGACCTCCATTTTACCCTAGAGGTTGGTAGAATCAGTTTTTGTGAGAAGTGATCAGAGATGCCCTGGTAGAAAATTATGCTAATCAAGCTATCATTGAAAGATAATTCAGCCATGAAATGGATGGTCTGCCCTTCTGTCTAGAGGGAAGGCTGCTGACTTTCTGTTGATGAGTCCCTACCTTCCTAATAGAGGACCAGCTCTGCATTAACACCAAGAATTTCCTTCTCCCAGCTTGCTGAACTCTCATCTTAGCAGGAGCTAATAAACAAGAAGAAGGTACATTAGAATATATTTAGAACAGTGGTTCTCAACTTTCAGATAATTCTGTCTCCAAAAGAAAATCTGCCAATGCCTGGAGACGTTATGGTTTTTGCAACTGGGACCACGTTACTTACAAGTAGTGCAGGTTGACCAGAGATAGATTTCCTTGTGGCTCAGACAGTAAAGATTCCACCTGCAAGGCAGAAGATCCAGGTTCAGTCCTTGCATTGGAAGATCCCCCAGAGAAGGATAATCGCTAACTGCTCTAGTATTCTTGCCTGGAGAATTACATGGATAGAGGAGCCTAGCAGGCTACAGTCCATGGGGTCGCAAAGAGTCACACACAACTGAGTGGCTAACAATAACAGAACAGATCAATGGTCCTCAACTGGAAATCATTCTGTCTCCAGAAGTAAACCTGCCAATGTCTGAAAACTTTCTGGTTGTTGCAGCTGGGGCCATGTTACTGACATCTAGGACATGTTGACCAGCAATGTTGCTAAACATCCTGCAATGCCCGGGATAAACCCCGACAACAAACACTTATCTGGTCCAAAATACCAGCTGTGGTTCAGGTGAGAAATGCTGATATAGAAGAATGATACCTTTCAGTTCAGTTCAGTTCAGTCACTCAGTTATGTCCAACACTTTGCGAACCATGAATCGCAGCACGCCAGGCCTCCCTGTCTATCACCAACTCCTGGAGTTCACTCAGACTCATGTCCATTGAGTCAGTGATGCCATCCAGCCATCTCATCCTCTGTCGTCCCCTTCTCCTCCTGCCCTCAATCCCTCCCAGCATCAGAGTCTTTTCCAATGAGTCAACTCTTCGCATGAGGTGGCCAAAGTACTGGAGTTTCAGCTTCATTCCTTCTAAAGAAATCCCAGGACTGATCTCCTTCAGAATGGACTGGTTGGATTTCCTTGCAGTCCACTGGACTTCAAGAGTCTTCTCCAACACCACAGTTCAAAAGCATCAATTCTTTGGCCCTCAGCCTTTTTCACAGTCCAACTCTCACATCCATACATGACCAGAGGAAGAACTATAGCCTTGACTAGGCGAACCTTTGTTGGCAAAGTAATGTCTCTGCTTTTGAATATGCTATCTAGGTTGGTCATAACTTTCTTTCCAAGGAGCAAACATCTTTTAATTTCATGGCTACAGTCACCATCTGCAGTGATTTTGGAGCCCCCCAAAATAAAGTCTGACACTGTTTCCACTGTTTCCCCATCTATTTCCCATGAAGTGATGGGACCAGATGCCATGATCTTTGTTTTCTGAATGTTGAGCTTTAAGCCAGTGTTTTCACTCTCCACTTTCACTTTCATCAAGAGGCTTTTTAGTTCCTTTTCACTCTCTGCCATAAGGGTCGTGTCAACTGCGTATCTGAGGTTATTGATATTTCTCCTGGCAATCTTGATTTCGGCTTGTTTCTTCTAATCCAGCATTTTCTCATGATGTACTCTGCATATAAGTTAAATAAGCAGGGTGATAATACACAGCCTTGACGTACTCCTTTTCCTATTTGGAACCAGTCTGTTGTTCCATGTCCAGTTCTCACTGTTGCTTCCTGACCTGCATAGAGGTTTCTCAAGAGGCAGATCAGGTGGTCTGGTATTCCCATCTCTTTCAGAATTTTCCACAGTTTATTGTGATCCACACAGTCAAAGGCTTTGGCATAGTCAATAAAGCAGAAATAGATGTTTTACTGGAACTCTTGCTTTTTCCATGATCCAGTGGATGTTGGCAATTTGGTCTCTGGTTCCTCTGCCTTTTCTAAAACCAGCTTGAACATCAGGAATTTCACGGTTCACATATTGCTGAAGCCTGGTTTGGAGAATTTTGAGCATTACTTTACTAGCATGTGAGATGAGTGCAATTGTGAAGTAGTTTGAGCATTCTCTGGCATTGCCTTTCTTTGGGATTGGAATGAAAACTGACCTTTTCCAAACCTGTGGCCACTGCTGAGTTTTCCAAATTTGTTGGCATATTGAGTGGAGCACTTTCACAGCATCATCTTTCAGGATTTGAAATAGCTCAACTGGAATTCCATCACCTCCACTAGCTTTGTTTGTAGTGATGCTTTCTAAGGCCCACTTGACTTCACATTCCAGGATGTCTGGCTCTAGATCAGTGATCACACCATCGTGATTATCTGGGTCGTGAAGCTCTTTTTTGTACAGTTCTTCTGTGTATTCTTGCCATCTCTTCTTAATATCTTTTGCTTCTGTTAGGTCCATACCATTTCTGTCCTTTATCGAGCCCATCCTTGCATGAAATGTTCCCTTGGTATCTCTGATTTTCTTGAAGAGATCCCTAGTCTTTCCCATTCTGTTGTTTTCCTCTATTTCTTTGCATTGATCGCTGAAAAAGGCTTTCATATCTCTTCTTGCTATTCTTTGGAACTCTGCATTCAGATGTTTATATCTTTCCTTTTCTCCTTTGCTTTTTGCTTCTCTTCTTTTCACAGCTATTTGTAAGGCCTCCCCAGACAGCCATTTTGCTTTTTTGCATTTCTTTTCCATGGGGATGGTCTGCATCCCTGTCTCCTGTACAATGTCACGAACCTCATTCCATAGTTCATCAGGCACTCAACCTATCAGATCTAGGCCCTTAAATCTATTTCTCACTTCTACTGTATAATCATAAGGGATTTGATTTAGGTCATACCTGAATGGTCTAGTGGTTTTCCCTACTTTCTTCAATTTCAGTCTGAATTTGGCAATAAGGAGTTCATGGTCTGAGCCACAGTCAGCTCCTGGTCTTGTTTTTGTTGACTGTATAGAGCTTCTCCATCTTTGGCTGCAAAGAATATAATTGATCTGATTTAGGTGTTGACCATCTGGTGATGTCCATGTGTAGATTCTTCTCTATTGTTGTTTGAAGCGGGTGTTTGCTATGACCAGTGCATTTTCTTAGCAAAACTCTATTAGCCTTTTGCCTGCTTTGTTTATTACTCCAAGGCCAAATTTGCCTGTTACTCCAGGTATCTCTTGACTTCCTACTTTTGCATTCCAGTCCCCTATAATGAAAAGGATATCTTTTTGAGGTGTTAGTTCTAAAAGGTCTTGTAGGTCTTCATAGAACCGTTCAACTTCAGCTTCTTCAGCGTTTAGGTCTACAAGTTTTACTCATATCACGTGACATAAAAGCAATATAAAAGAATGAATTGCCAGTATCTTCACTAGGTTTCACTTCCCTCTTGTTCTTTTACCTCTTTCAGCAAATTTTCTGAGGCTTCTTGGCTATTTATTTTTATCTCCCAGGTCTCAAAGTTGTCACACCTCAGAGCTCAATTCTGAATTTTTTACTGTATATATTGTCTCCCAGTTAGTCTCATCCAGTCTTGTGACTTTCAATACCACTGACATGTTAATGATTCCTAAATTCATACCATTTCAGATTGGAACTCCAGACTTATACATCCAACTGTCCAGTTGAATTCTCTGTTTATGCCTATTAGACATTTCAAATGTAATATGTCTAAAATTAAACTTCTAATTCTCTCCTCCTTCCCATATCTGCTCCATCCAGTCACTCAGTTAATGGTAAGGTCCAAATATCACAGTCATATTTTATCTTTATTTTTCTTACATCCACAGTCCATGTTCCGGCAAAAATCAATGACTTTAACTTCAAAATACATCTAGAATATGATCATATCCTGTTATTTCCACTGACCCAGTGACTTAGTCCATTTGAGCTGCTACAACAAGGAGTTGTTAGCAGTCTGGGTAGCTTACAAGCAATAGGAATTTATTCCCCTAGGTTCTAGAAGCAAGAAGTCTGAGATCAGAGTGCCAGTCTGGTCAGGTGAGATCCCTCTTCTGTTTTGCACACTTTTCATTATATCCTCACATAGTGAGAGGGGCTCGGGGGCTCTGTGGCATCTCTCTCATAAAGCACAAATTCCATTCATGAGTGATCTACCTCATGATATAATCATCACTCAAAGGACCCATCTTCTAACAGTATCACATTGAGAGGTAGGATTTCAAAATGTAGATTTGGAAGGAACACAAACACTTAATTCACAACATCCAGGTTCAAGCCAGGCTTACTGAAATAGCCTCCTCACTGCTTTGAAACACTGGCTTATCTATTCACGTCAGGAGAACAAGTATTTCTCAGTGTTCAAAAACATATGAAAACATGTTTGTGAACTTATACAAATAAGTCATATGCAAATGTTTTATGTAAATAAGACACAATTATTATTGCTAGTTGTATTAGTTTCCATTTACTGTGTGCCTGCCATTCCAGTATACAAGGATCAAACCATCAGCCACTTCAGTTGCCCCCGCCCCCCCCATCCCATACACACACATACACACAGCCCCAACAGTACACCATGAAGGAAAGTCAGGGTAGAGAAATAATTTGAAGCATTATGGTTATGGTTAGCTAAGATACATACCTAAAGAATAATTTGAATGAACCCAGACTCTTATAGCTTCCTGTACATACAAAAGCACTAAAAGCATTAACTCGAGAGTCTGTTTCTATGATTAAAAGTAATCTTTTGATGTTCAACTCAATTTTTTTCAAGCAAAAAAAAAAAAAAAAAATCCTGTATATCCTTGCTGCTCCCTTACCTCTTTGGAGCAGTTCCTCAGAGATACTTGAAAAGCTGTTTCCAGGGCTATAGTTTTCAGAAAGGTCTCTAAATAAAACTTACATAGCAAATTTCAAGTTGTGCATTTTACTTCAGCCAACAACTGGTATAACAAATTTCCAAAACCAAAGTGCTTTCAGATCAGATCAGATCAGATCAGTCGCTCAGTGGTGTCCGACTCGTTGCGACCCCATGAATCACAGCACGCCAGGCCTCCCTGTCCATCACCAACTCCCGGATGTCTCTCAGACTCACATCCATCGAGTCAGTGATGCCATCCAGCCATCTCATCCTCTGGCGTCCCCTTCTCCTCCTGCCCTCAATCCCTCCCAGCATCAGCATCTTCTCCAATGAGATAACACTTCGCATGAGGTGGCCAAAGTACTGGAGTTTCAGCTTCAGCATCATTCCTTCCAAAGAAATCCCAGGACTGATCTCCTTCAGAATGGACTGGTTGGATCTCCTTGCAGTCCAAGGGACTCTCAAGAGTCTTCTCCAACACCACAGTTCCAAAGCATCAATTCTTCGGCGCTCAGCCTTCTTCACAGTCCAACTCTCACATCCATACATGACCAGAGGAAAAACCATAGACTTGACTAGGCAAACCTTTGTTGGCAAAGTAATGTCTCTGCTTTTGAATATGTGATCTAGGTTGGTCATAACGTTTCTTCCAAGGAGTGAACGTCTCTTAATTTCATGGCTGCAGTCACCATCTGCAGTGATATTGCAACCCCCCAAAATAAAGTCTGACACTATTTCCACTGTTTCCCCATCTATTTCCCATGAAGTGATGGGACCGGATGCCATGATCTTCATTTTCTGAATGCTGAGCCTTAAGCCAACTTTTTCACTCTCCACTTTCACTTTCATCAAGAGGCTTTTTAGTTCTTTTTCACTTTCTGCAATAAGGGTGGTGTCATCTGCATATTAGAGGTTATTGATATTTCTCCCGGCAATCTTGATTCCAACTTGTGTTTCTTCCAGTCCACTGTTTCTCATGATGTACTCTGCATATAAGTTAAATAAACATGGTGATAATATACCACCTTGACGTACTCCTTTTCCTATTTGGAACCAGTCTGTTGTTCCATGTTCAGTTCTAACTGTTGCTTCCTGACCTGCATATAAATTTCTCAAGAGGCAGATCAGGTGGACTGGTAAGATGTCCTTTTCATTATAGGGGACTGGAATGCAAAAGTAGGAAGTCAAGAAACACCTGGAGTAACAGGCAAATTTGGCCTTGAAATACAGAATGAAGCAGGGCAAAGACTAATAGAGTTTTGCCAAGAAAATGCACTGGTCATAACAAACACCCTCTTCCAACAACACAAGAGAAGACTCTATACATGGACATCACCAGATGGTCAACACCGAAATCAGATCAATTATATTCTTTGCAGCCAAAGATGGAGAAGCTCTGTACAGTCAGCAAAAACAAGACCAGGAGCTGACTGTGGCTCAGACCATGAACTCCTTATTGCCAAATTCAGACTGAAATTGAAGAAAGTAGGGAAAACCACTAGACCATTCAGGTATGACCTAAATCAAATCCCTTATGATTATACAGTGGAAGTGAGAAATAGATTTAAGGGCCTAGATGTGATAGATAGAGTGCCTGAAGAACTATGGAATGAGGTTCGTGACATTGTACAGGAGACAGGGATGCAGACCATCCCCATGGAAAAGAAATGCAAAAAAGCAAAATGGCTGTCTGGGGAAGCCTTACAAATAGCTGTGAAAAGAAGAGAAGCAAAAAGCGAAGGAGAAAAGGAAAGATATACGCATCTGAATGCAGAGTTCCAAAGAATAGCACGAAGAGATAAGAAAGCCTTCTTCAGCGATCAATGCAAAGAAATAGAGGAAAACAACAGAATGGGAAAGACTAGAGATCTCTTCAAGAAAATCAGAGATACCAAAGGAACATTTCATGCAAGGATGGGCTCGATAAAGGACAGAAATGGTATGGACCTAACAGAAGCAGAAGATATTAAGAAGAGGTGGCAAGAATACACAGAAGATATACAAAAAAGATCTTCACGACCCAGATAATCATGATGGTGTGATCACTGACCTGGAGCCAGACATCCTGGATTGTGAAGTCAAGTGGGCCTTAGAAAGCATCACTACAAACAAAGCTAGTGGAGGTGATGGAATTCCAGTGGAGCTATTCCAAATCCTGAAAGATGATGCTGTGAAAGTGCTGCACTCAATATGCCAGCAAATCTGGAAAACTCAGCAGTGGCCACAGGACTGGAAAAGGTCAATTTTCATTCCAATCCCAAAGAAAGGCAATGCCAAAGAGTGCTCCAACTACCGCACAATGGCACTCATCTCACACACTAGTAAAGCAATGCTCCAAATTCTCCAAGCCAGGCTTCAGCAATATGTGAACCGTGAACTTCCTGATGTTCAAGCTGGTTTTAGAAAAGGCAGAGGAACCAGAGATCAAATTGCCAACATCCACTGGATCATGGAAAAAGCAAGAGAGTTCCAGAAAAGCATCTATTTCTGCTTTATTGACTATGACAAAGCCTTTGACTGTGTGGATCACAATAAACTGTGGAAAATTCTTCAAAAGATGGGAATACCAAGTGATTTACACAACACAAATTTACTTTCTTATAACTCTATGATTTAGAAAACCAACCCAGACCTCACTGGACTAAAATCAAGGTGTTCACAGGCCTGCCTGCCTCATTCAGACTCTGAGAATCTGTTTCCTATTCTTTTCCAGATTCTGGAGGCATTCTACTTTCCTCGATCTGTGATTTCATTCCTCCATTTTCAAAGCCAGCAGTGGTGAGTCTAGTCTTTCACATATCCCATCTCTCTAACCTCCACTTCCATTTCATTTCTCTACTTTTCAGGACCCTTGCAGTTACACTGGGCTCACCTAGATGACCCAGGAAAAATACCTTACCAAATGATTAACAATCTTAATTTCATGAGTGTGTTAGTTGCTCAGTCATGTCCAACTCTTTGTGACCCCATGGACTGTAGTCTGCCAGGCTCCTCTGTCCATGGAATTCTCCAGAGAAGAATACTAGAGTGGTGAGTCAGTTCAGTCACTCAACTATTTGCAACCCCATGGATTGCAGTATGTCAGGCTTCCCTGTCCATCACCGACTCCCGGAGCTTGCTCAAACTCATTTTTATAGATGAGGACATGATTTTTCTGACTATCATACTAATCAGAGATTTTTCTTGTCCAGTACTAAAATATTGATAATTATTTCTTCACTCCTCTGATTTAATTTAAAACTAACATTTGAGATTATATATTTATAAAATAAAACAATAACAACAAAGGAGAATCTTTTATCATAAAAAGAACATTGACATTTAAACCATATTTCATGGGAATGTCTTTGTTTTTAAAAAAAAAAACAAATCAAATAAAGGAAAAATAGTATTTTGAGATGAAATATATTACAATACCCATGCTAATGTAGAAAACTGAGTAATATTTCAACTGACTTCTTGTTTGATCCATCTGCCTGCTTTTCCATACTTTCACTCATTTAAGATAGAATAACAATAATCATTTGAGTGCCTACTCTGTGCTAGCTTCAGTTTTAAGTGATTTAATCCATGATTCATTAAATTTGCATGGCATTTTGAGAGAGGTGTTACTCTCTTCTTACAAATAATAGAATTGAAATTTAGAGTGACTTGAATGCCATAATAAGAGACAGAGTGGACATTTGAACTAAAACAAGAAAGCCTGAGAGGTTTAAGTGACTTCCCATGGGAAATTCAGAGAGGCAGTAGCAGAAACATATCTGGAAAAGACAAGTCTCAAATTCAATCCAGTCAATTTGTCACTAATTAGGCAAAAGATTCAGGTTATGCTGATTACACTTTCTCTCTTTTTTTTTTTAAGGGCCTCTTCTGCTTGAGAGAACAAGCAGTTTGGGAAAAGCCAATTTCCAGTTGGCATGTTTACCATGTTCTTCATTTGAAGAGAGCATCCAATTCCAGGAATATTTTTTGCCAGTAATAAATTCACTTTAATCTGAAAAGTTACAGAGGATTATCTTAAGTGCCTGCAGAGCAGAAATGACAAGCCAGAGGAACCATCCATTACGTTCACTGGTAATTGGATACAAAGTGCTGACTCTAAAAGACTGTACTCCAATAATGCAATTATTTGCCAAAAATTCTTAATAAAAAGCACATTTCTTTTCATGCTTTTCAGAGGCAAGTCACTTTAAAAATCCCAAACAGAGTCAAATGCAGCAATTCAGAGTACTTGAGGTTTTGGTTATATACCTCATCTCTGATCTTCCTGTGCTAAGATGATGAATGCAAATGGTGCTGTCAGGACCAAAACAATGCTAAACGTGACACCATAGACCATCTGTATTAGTAAATGTAGTGTCAGGTTCTCATATATTTCATACTATTTTAAATTCCCATTTAATTGTTTCATACTGTGATTGAATGGATCCTGGTGGTTTGATATAGCAGGTGGGTCAATAGTCAAATCAATTTGTCATGACTGGCCAAACTCCCAAGAGCATCTTGGAGGCTTGCCTTACAGTTCCAGGCTGCATCACTTTACTTGTTTCCCCAATGGTTGAACTGATGGTACCCCTTTTCTTACTCAACAGAAAACTCCTTTTATCTGTTAAAGGTTATTTTACTATTGGAGGTTGTACATACATGCTTAGTCAGTCAGTCATGTCTCACTCTTGGTGACCCCATGGACTGTAGCCTGCCAGGATCCTCTGTCCATGGGATTCTCCAGGCAAGAATACTGGAGTGGATTGTGGTTTCCTTCTCCAGGGAATCTTCCCAACCCAGGGACTGAATACTTGTCTCGTGCATTGGTAGGCAGGTTCTTTACCACTGAGCCACTTGGGAAGCCCTGGAGGGTGTGAGGATTGGCTAAGACTGCACATGTATCCTTCACTGTTCCTACCATCTGGGTAGGTGCTGGGTGTCCCGCTCCTCTCATAAACCAGAATGACAGCATGACCTTTCACTCCAAAAGTTCATTCTTCCTTTAAAGACCCCTGAGTTGCACAACCAAATTTCCTTGCCTTTTATAGTTAAAGGTTGAGATCTATCAGGGGACCTCAGCCATAAGCAGCCTCAGGGTTCTCTAGAAATTGTATGCAAAATTTTATGTGTATAAGGGGGAAGTACATGTTTATCAGGGAGAAGAATTCATCAGACTTTAAAAGCCAAAAATAAAACCAAGCCAAAATAAAACAAACAGACAAAAATGTCGTGTGACCTATAGTAGCTTAAAAACAACCAATAAAGAGGATTGATAAAATCTTTTCTGTTTTACAGCTACTGATGGATATTGGTGCTTGTTCCTGTCAGACTTGATGTAAAACAAGGTGATACATAAATAAATACATAAATAAAGAGAAAAACAAACAAATTAGGTGCTTGTGATAGACAATTAAGGCGACAAAATTCCTGAAATCCACAAACTTATTGTGAAAACAATAGGACTGCCTATATCTACATCCATAGAACATCTACGTTTTGTGCTATCAAAGGCCATGGAAGAGCATCACCTACAAACACTTTTGCCATAATTAACCACAGCTGGTTCCTTCCTTCTATACTATTTCCTTTTATATATGGGTATCACTGAAAATACAAGACAAAAGCTACTATCAGACTAAGCACAGAATGTTTGAGCAGTTACAAGAAGCACCTAACTTAGTTTAAGGATTGAATGGACACGGGAAGGCTTTTCAGAGGAGTTGAAAGCTAAGTTTAATATTCAACTGTAAGGTCATAATTGGCTAGGCAAAGAATTGATGTTACAGCTAGGGAGAAAGAATACCCCCTGGAAAAAAAGAATAGGATATTCCAAACCCCAGGGACTATACAGAACATATTATCTTTGACAAACAGAAAGAAGTTCCAAATGGCTGGAAATTAGAATGGGAGGTATTGGGCTTTCATGATCACACTAACCAAATAACCAGCTCTCAACCACCAGTGAACTCTCATGTCATATCCTTTATATTATATATTGCCATCTGAAATTCCTTTATTCAGTCATTCATTCAACAAATATCAACTGACCACCTCACTATGTTTAAGATCTCATTCTTGTTGCTGGAGATAGAGCAGAAAACAGGACAGATCATATTCCCATGAAGCTTAGTATCCACTTCATTTACTTATGTATCTAATCATATATTTCCTTCAAATCCAATAAACTGTCCATTCCATGAAGACAGGAGCCTCCCATGTCTTGTACAATATTCTCTGCTCAGTATCTAGGACAGTGCTTAGAATGCAAGAGGTGTTTAACAAGCTTTCTGAATGAATTAACTATGAAGGGTATAATAAGAGATGAGATTGGAGAAATGACTAGAATTCAGTGCACTGACATTCCTGATAAACCAGGCTAGGAAGACTGAATTTTATTTTATATGCAATGTAGATATTTTAAGGAGGAATATAATATGATCGGACTTTTGCTTAAGAAGAATGTTCTGGCTATATTATGGAAAATGGGTTGGTATGAGAAGATTATAGACAGAATAACTGTTTTACATTATTGCTTTTTCCATGAAGCATGTTGTTTTTTGTATTTCAGGTCATCATTATTACCTGATCTTCCTCCTATCTCAGTTGCAACTCCTGCTGATTTCTCCTCCTGTTCCTCTTAACATTGGAAACTTAACTCTTCCCCCATACCTTGGATGTTTGATTTCTCCATTTCACTTCTTACTTAGTTTATCTCATTTCATCCCTTGGTTTTAAATACCATTTATATGCTGACAATTCCTCATATTTATCACCAGAGGGATCTCTTTGAATTCTAGATTTGCTTTACATATATCACATTAACTGGTTCTCTGCTTAGAATGTTCCTACAATAAATTCATATAATTTCTTCTCTCATCTCTTTTAAATCGTTGTTAAAATTTCACCTTCTTAGTGAGGTTTTCTCTGATTTCCCAGTTTAAAATGGAAACCTCCTCTTCATTACTCCCTATATGTTTTGGCTGCTTTTATTTTTGCCTATAAAATGTCTTTGAACTGTGGTGTTGGAGAAGACTCTTGGGAGTCCCTTGGACTGCAAGGAGATCAAACTAGTTAATCCTAAAGGAAATCAATCCTGACTATTCACTGGAATGACTGATGCTGAAGCTGAAGCTCCAATACTTTGACCACCTGATGGCAAAGAGATGACTTGTTAGGAAAGACTCTGATGCTGGGAAAGAGTGAAGGCAGAAGAAGAAGGGGACGACAGAGGATGAGATGGTTGTATGGCATTTCCGAATCAATGGACATGAGTTTGAGCAAGCTTCAGGAGATGGAGAAAGACAGGGAAGCCTGTCATGCTGCAGTCCATGGGGTCACAAAGAGTCAGACACAACTGACTGACTGAACAACAACAATATAATTTATTACCTTCTAACATACTATATCGGGGAGGGCAATGGCACCCCACCCCCAGTACTTTTGCCTGGAAAATCCCATGGACGGAGGAGCCTGGTAGGCTCCAGTCCATGGGGTCACTGAGAGTCGGACATGACTGAGCGACTTCACTTTCACTTTTCACTTTCATGCATTGGAGAAGGAAGTGGCAACCCACTCCAGTGTTCTTGCCTGGAGAATCCCAGGGACAGGGGAGCCTGGTGAGCTTCCATCTGTGGGGTCGCACAGAGTCGGACACGACTGAAGAGACTTAGCAGCAGCAGCAACATACTATATGATATCTTATTTTTATTGTTTTCTTCCCTGAAATATAATGTAAGTTCTTAGAGGTAAGGAGCTTTTGACTATTTTGTGCACACAGACAAATGCACACACATATTCATGCACACAAACACACATACTAATGATTTAAGTTAGTGTTGTCAGTAATAATCTGCAACAAAATGTATACCAACATAATACAATTGTGATAGCTGTGGTAGCTCAGTTATAAAATACTGAGCACTACAGTGTGCCGGAGGAAGCCAGACCCTAAAGATGTAAAGATGAATATCATCATTTTTGATGTAACAGACTTTAATGTATCTTTCTGTAGGGATATATACTCATTCTAGCAGCAAATAATAAAATAGCTGCATAGTAAACATTTTTCTGACTCCTGACTCAGAATACGCTTTTACTATTTTTCAATTGGACTATACACAAGGAAACTCAGAAAGAGAGTCACATATACCTATTATTATATATAAAATAGATAACTAATAAGGGCCTACTATATAGCACAGGGAACTCTATTCAGTATTCTATAATGATCTATATGGGAAAAGAATCTAAAAAAGAGAGGATATATTTATATGTACAACTGATTCACTTGACTGTACAGCAGAAACTAACAACATTGTAAATCAACTATACTCCATTTTTTTTTTTTTAATTTAGGCTTAGTCACTTTAGGTTTTATATAGAAAAGAACTTAAAGGGATGGTGTGTGTGTGTGTGTTTGTGTGTGAAGTTAAGTTTGCAGCATTCTTACATTATTAACTGTAATTTGAAAAAAAGAGGTTTAATTTCACTCTTTTACTTTTTGGGTAGTTTTGCATAGTGGTGGCACCCCACTCCAGTATTCTTGCCTGGAAAATCCCATGGATGGAGGAGCCTGGAAGGCTGCAGTCCATGAGGTTGCTGAGGATTGGACACGACTCAGCGACTTCACTTTCACTTTTCACTTTCATGCATTGAAGAAGGAAATGGCAACCCACTCCAGTGTTCTTGCCTGGAGAATCCCAGGGACGGAGGAGCCTGGTGGGCTGCCATCTATGGGGTCGTACAGAGTTGGGCACTACTGAAGCGACTTAGCAGCAGCAGCATAGTGTTTAAGCATTAAAAAGTCTGAGTTTCTGTTCAAGCCCCACAGCTATGTGAGCTAGGGCTGATAACCTGATCTGTCTGAACTTCAGTTTTATTATTTGTAAGACTGAAATAACATCACTTATTGGATGTTTTGGTGGAAGGGGGGTGGTAAGGACTAATTGGGATAATATCTGTTAAGCTCTTACAGTGACTGGTACCTAGTGAAGATTTAGTTTCCTGACATTCAACTAATGTCAGACATGTATCTACTAGATACCTGGCACTGTCTTTAGTTTTGAATATACGGTGATACAGAGCAGGCATCTTCCGTATATTAATTATTGTTATCACTGTTATTATGAGGAGGTACAATCTTCTCATTAGCCTCTGACTTGTAACTTTCCTTTCTTTTTTCACTCTGACAATTCAACTCAAGACGTTAAATTTATAGAGCAAATATACTGTGCTACTCTAGTATGGAAACAGATTCAGTATGGTTTGGCCACAGTGTATATCCATGTTCACTTGGTTGAGAATCATGTCCTTCGGGACATGTCAGTGACCTGGAGCCTTCATACAGTGCCAGCATCTCCAAGGTCTCCAAAAAAGATAACATGGGAGTTGTTTTTACGAAATGGATTCAGTTTCCTGAAGATATTTTATAATCTCATAAAAGAAGAGCAATATCCCAGTCCCTTGGGAGACAGCTTTTTCATCTCTGAGATAACATACTCTGTAATAGACTTAGTAAGGGCAGGGGCTTAGGGTGGACTGAATTGAAGGAGGTGGAGGTCTGCTCTACTTTTGCATCACTGCCAGATTTACACCGATAATGATGAATTGATTTGCTGACTAAAGGAATCAAGTGGCTAAAAACAAGCAAGCAAACAAACAACAAAGGCTTTCTGCCAAGGAAATAAAATACTGGATTTTAAACCTCAACACTCAAGGAAGACCTTCAAGATGATAAGTCTTTAGTTTAAGATAATCAGCTTACACTTCCTTAAAGTCATCCCAGCCTGAGTTATTCTCCCTCTCTCTTTCCTAAGAGAAAAATATTGACAATACATATATTTGATAGAGGACTTGCATGCAGAGTTTATAAATAGCTCTTACATTCAATAAGACAAAAAACCCAATTTTAAAAAAATGGATGAAGGCTTTGAACTGCTTCTCCAGAGGAGAAGATAAACAAATGCTCATTAAGCACATGGAAAGATGGTCAACATCCTCACCAAGAAAGGGAAGGCAAATTAAAACCTCAATGAGCTACCACTGCACACCATTAGAGTAGCTAAATGACAGTGATAATAAAAAAGAAGCAATAATACTGAGTAAAGGTAAAGATGTAGAGCAATTGGAACTCTCATATATTGCTGGTAGAAAATGTAAAATGGTCCTATTGCTTTGAAAACTATATGGCTGCAGTTTTCAGCAAAAGTAAATACAGACTTAACATATGAACCAGCATTCTAATACTTGACATTTACACAAGAGGAATGCAAACTTATCTGTACTTTGGTATCATTGGGAGCTTGTTAGAAATGAAGAATCTCAAGCACCATCCCAGACTGATGGAATCCAAAGCTACACTTTTACAGCATCATTATGAAGTTTGCACACATATTACAGTTTGAGAAGCACTGTCCTGAGAAGCATTAAGCTCTTTCAAGGGAAGATGTTTCTTTCACATTCTTCAAGTGAGAATTCTCAGATTTTCATGATTCAGTCATTCAAATTCCCCTAGATCGGTAAATGACAGCACTTAAACTAGTGGGCCATTGATGTCACTTAGAATCACAGCCAGAGAGCTTTTCAACCCCATGTAATTTTGAGGGTTTATAGTAGGAAATTTATTCTATTGCCGGGTACCCAAACACATCAGCAGAATAACCTTAAGAGATAGATATATAGCTACAGATATATAGTTTCCCAGGTGGTTCAACAGTAAAGAATCCTGCAAAGCAGAAGACACAGGAGATGTGATCTCAGTCCCTGTGCCAGGCAGATCCCCTCTTGTAGAAAATGGCAACCTAATTCAGTATTCTTGCCTGGAGAATCCCGTGAACAGAGGTGCCTGGCCGGCTACAGTAGTATTGGATCACAAAGAGTCAGACACGACTGAAGAGACTTAGCATGCACGCATGTATACTGTATTAATATTTATGCACACACATCTGTACAGAATAACAGTTGTAAGCTTAATAGAAGATTATAATAACAGTACAAATTTTAAAGTTTGCTAATAAGATTTACTATGTGCCTGACACTGTTGTATATATGTAAAAGAATATATGTAATAATTTATATCTGATCACAGTCCCTAGGAGGTCAGTATTATTATTATTCTCAGTAGCCTGAAAGAGGGTATGATTTTCATAGAATCTATTACTGAGAACAAAAATAAAGAGTTAAAGAAAACTATCTGAATTTTTTTTTTTGACAAATAGATTAGAATGCAATAAAGGCCTCACTGTAAATAAAGTAAAATCCAAACCATATAACTTGCTTAAAAGAAAGGGAATTTGCTTTACAGTTTAATTGATTTGAAGGTAGAAATTGCTGAGTGGGTACTGATTACCTTGCTGAAGATGCAAGCAATTGGCAACAATCATACCGATTATAAGCCATTTAAGCAACCTCAATTAAATTAGTGGTAATTCTAAACTACTTCATCTTGCATAGAGATTGGTTTAATTTTTATGTAAATTCAAATTCTGGTTGTACAAATCCTAATTGTCTAACAACAAATCAAGCTAGGTTATTCCCATTAGTCTTTGCAGAAATCTGAAAGCTGCCTTCCAAACTGTGGTAGGTGTACACAGAGACCAATACTATCTCTGCAAAAATATCCTGTGAAGGAGACTCAAAGATCAAGTCCATTTTGCTGACTTAACATTGACAATTAGGCAGGCTGAATGAAATGAGAAAGTGACAGATTGAAGATCACCAACATTTAAGAGCACCATAGAAAAGAAAATGCACTGCACCAGGGGTTTATAGCCCTAACTCAATTCTGATTCTGCCAAACATTTACTGTGTAATCTTGAGAAAGTCTCTTTCTATTAGTTAGCTATTACCATGTGATAAAAAACAGCACACTTTCAATGGACTTTTTAAAAAAGTGATTTATTTCTTAAGAACCTGAAGGTTGGTTGGGGTTTGGCTGATCTTGGCTGACCTCACCTGGGCTTGGCTCCAAACTCTCATCTGAGACCATGTCTGCTCCACTTGTCATTCATCCTCCTTGAGCCAGGATTACTGAAGGCACGTCCTATCCATGGCTAAAAGCAAGAATGCAAAAGGGCAAGTTCAACCACGCAAGCTCATTTCACGTCCTGGTGTCATGTCTATCTGCCAAAGCAAAACACAAACCAAGTTTAAGTTGAAGGGGGAGGGAAGTCTACTTCATTACCATGAGGCTGTGACACAGGTGTGGATGACCAATAACTCAAGTTATCATGTGCTTTCCCTTTTATTTAGCTTCTAAAGCTGTAATCAAAAACAGTAGATTACTATCAGGACACTTACAACTCTTAACAAATTCTGCAAATGTAGCAGAAATTCCATGTGATTCTATAAAACTATTTATAAACTACTGTCCTGCAGGCTGGATTCAGACATGGTTTAGATTATCTGCTGAGAATTTTAAAATAATCTTAATTGGCTGAAATTATTTTTAAAATCAGGATATTTCACACGAAAACCCAGAATTCAGATGTTTCTTGTGGGCTCATAATATTTGGCAGTGGTGATACTGACTAGAAGCAGCCCACTCTACACAGCACAGATCTCTGTAGATCCTCACTGCTCCCCTACTTGTCCTCTACACTCTCTCTATTATCACATATCCACCCCACTTCACTTATTTATTTGCCTCAACAGTGGCCACTTTTTCATTTCTATTTTGGGATTTCAGTTTTGAGTTCCTGCTCTTCAATTGCCAGCTACTCACATTCCAAATAAGTCACTTTACAAACCTGAGGTATATTTTTCTCATTTCAAATAGAAAAAGGGAATTCTGGAAGTCTTTAAGGAAATCCCCTGCTCTTCCATTCTATAATCTAAAGACATAAGATCAAAGACTATGACATATGTCAAGATATCTCATAAAGAAAGGAAAGAGATCCATTTCAAGAGCTGACCAGTGGCTTTCCAAATGAAGATACACTGACCAAGTTCTGGAAACTGAAAGCCAACAGAGTAATCAGGAGTGGTGCTTGCACAGTGGGTCTCAAAGGAGCCCATGAAAGCAAAGGACCAATTAGAGGAAAAGATAAATTGTTGAGTTGGGCTGAATATTAGCAAGGTTTTCCTAATAGGCAAGTCTTTAAACTGGCATGCCTTCCCAGGAGAAGTGGCAGAAAGTTATTTAAAATAGGGCTGAAAAAAGCATTTAAATTCTGTAAACAAAATTCTCACTTAAACCAGGGCTATGGACTCAAGGATACAATGTTTCTTTCCCATCATTTCCTAAGTTGATTTTAGACTACAACTAAAATAAATAATGTTTGCTGTGGGTTTGTCATATATAGTTTTTATTATGTTGAGGTATGTTCATTCTATTCCTGCTTTCTGGAGGGTTTTTATCATAAATGGATGTTGAATTTTGTCAAAGGCTTTCTTTGCATCTATTGATATAATCATATGATTTTTATTTTTCAATTTGTTTATGTGGTATATTGTATTGATTGATTTGCGGATATTGAAGAATCCTTGTCCCTAAAGTCAGGAAAAAAACAAGGGTGCCCATTCTCACCACTACTATTCAACATAGTTTTGAAGTTTTGGCCACAGCAATCAGAGCAGAAAAAGAAATAAAAGGAATCCAGATTGGAAAAGAAGAAGTAAAACTCTCACTGTTTGCAGATGACATGATCCTCTACGTAGAAAACCCGAAAGATTCCACCAGAAAATTACTAGAGCTACTCAATGAATATAGTAAAGTTACAGGATATAAAATTAACACACAGAAATCCCTAGCATTCCTATACACTAACAATAAGAAAACAGAAAGAGAAATTAAGGAAATACTTCCATTCACTATTGCAACCCTAACCCTAACCCTAACCATCAGAAGAAATGGAGTGGCCATCATGGTCAACAAAAGAGTCCGAAATGCAGTACTTGGATGCAATCTCAAAAATGACAGAATGATCTCTGTTCGTTTCCAAGGCAAACCATTCAATGTCACAGTAATCCAAATCTATGCCCCAACCAGTAACGCCGAAGAAGCTGAAGTTGAACGGTTCTATTAAGACCTACAAGAACTTTTAGAACTAACACCCAAAAACGATGTCCTTTTCATTATAGGGGACTGGAATGCAAAAGTAGGAAGTCAAGAAACACCTGGAGTAACAGGCAAATTTGGCCTTGGAACACGGAATGAAGCAGGGCAAAGACTAATAGAGTTTTGCCAAGAAAATGCACTGGTCATAGCAAATACCCTCTTCCAACAACACAAGAGAAGACTCTATACATGGACATCACCAGATGGTCAACACCGAAATCAAATCGATTATATTCTTTTCAGCCAAAGATGGAGAAGCTCTATACAATCAGCAAAAACAAGACAAGGAGCTGACTGTGGCTCAGATCATGAACTCCTTATTGCCAAATTCAGACTGAAATTGAAGAAAGTAGGGAAAACTACTAGACCATTCAGGTATGACCTAAATCAGATCCCTTATGATTATACAGTGGAAGTGAGAAATAGATTTAAGGGCCTAGATCTGATAGATAGAGTGCCTGATGTACTATGGAATGAGGTTCGTGACATTGTACAGGAGACAGGGATCAAGACCATCCCCATGGAAAAGAAATGCAAAAAAGCAAAATGGCTATCTGGGGAGGCCTTACAAATAGCTGTGAAAAGAAGAGAAGCAAAAAGCAAAGGAGAAAAGGAAAGATATAAACATCTGAATGCAGAGTTCCAAAGAATAGCAAGAAGACATAAGAAAGCCTTCTTCAGCGATCAATGCAAAGAAATAGAGGAAAACAACAGAATGGAAAAGACTAGGGATCTCTTCAAGAAAATCAGAGATACCAAAGGAACATTTCATGCAAAGATGGGCACGATAAAGGACAGAGATGGTGTGGACCTAACAGAAGCAGAAGATATTAAGAAGAGGTGGCAAGAATACACAGAAGAACTGTACAAAGAAGAGCTTCAAGACCCAGATAATCATGATGATGTGATCACTGACCTAGAGCCAGACACCTTGGAATGTGAAGTCAAATGGGCCTTAGAAAGCATCACTATTAACAAAGCTAGTGGAGGTGATGGAATTCCAGTGGAGCTATTCCAAGTCCTGAAAGATGATGCTGTGAAAGTGCTGCACTCAATATGCCAGCAAATTTGGAAAACTCAGCAGTGGCCACAAGATTGAAAAAGGTCAGTTTTCATCCCAATCCCAAAGAAAGGCAATGCCAAAGAATGCTCAAACTACCACACAATTGCACTCATCTCACACGCTAGTAAAGTAATGCTCAAAATTCTCCAAGCCAGGCTTCAGCAATATGTGAACCGTGAACTTCCTGATGTTCAAGCTGGTTTTAGAAAAGGCAGAGGAACCAGAGATCAAATTGCCAACATCTACTGGATCATGGAAAAAGCAAGAGAGTTCCAGAAAAACATCTATTTCTGCTTTATTGACTATGCCAAAGCCTTTGACTGTGTGGATCACAATAAACTATGGAAAATTCTGAAAGAGATGGGAATACCAGACCACCTGATCTGCCTCTTGAGAAATCTGTATGCAGGTCAGGAAGCAACAGTTAGAACTGGTCATGGAACAACAGACTGGTTCCAAATAGGAAAAGGAGTACGTCAAGGCTGCATATTGTCACCCTGTTTATTTAACTTATATGCAGAGTACATCATAAGAAATGCTGGACTGGAAGAAACACAAGTTGGAATCAAGATTGCTGGGAGAAATATCAATAACCTCAGATATGCAGATGACACGACTCTTATGGCACAAAGTGAAGAGGGGCTAAAAAGCCTCTTGATGAAAGTGAAAGTGGAGAGTGAAAAGGTTGGCTTAAAGCTCCACATTCAGAAAACGAAGATCATGGCGTCTGGTCCCATCACTACATGGGAAATAGATGGAGAAACAGTGGAAACAGTGTCAGACTTTGGTTTTTTGGGCTCCAAAATCACTGCAGATGGTGACTGCAGCCATGAAATTAAAAGACGCTTACTCCTTGGAAGGAAAGTTATGACCAACCTAGATAGCATATTCAAAAGCAGAGACATCACTTTACCAACAAATGTTCGCCTAGTCAAGGCTATGGTCTTTCCTGTGGTCATGTATGGATGTGAGAGCTGGACTGTGAAGAAGGCTGAGCGTTGAAGAATTGATGCTTTTGAACTGTGGTGTTGAAGAAGACTCTTGAGAGTCCCTTGGACTGCAAGAAGATCCAACCAGTCCATTCTGAAGGAGATTAATCCTGGAATTTCTTTGGAGGGAATGATGCTGAAGCTGAAACTCCAGTATTTTGGCCACCTCATGCGAAGAGTTGACTCATTGGAGAAGACTCTGATGCTGGGAGGGATTGAGGGCAGGAGGAGAAGGGCACAACAGAGGATGAGATGGCTGGATGGCATCACTGACTTGATGGGTGTGAGTCTGGGTGACCTCCGGGGGCTGGTGATGGACAGGGAGGCCTGGCGTGCTGGGGTTCATGGGGTCGCAAAGAGTCGGACACGACTGAGCGACTGATCTGATCTGATCTGATTGCAACGAAAAGAATACAATACTTAGGAATATATCTGCCTAAAGACACAAAAGACCTATATATAGAGAACTATAAAACACTGGTGAAAGAAATCAAAGAGGACACTAATAGATGGAGAAATATACCATGTTCATGGATTGGAAGAATCAATATAGTGAAAATGAGTATACTACCCAAAGCAATCTATAGATTCAATGCAATCCCTATCAAGCTACCAACGGTATTTTTCAGAGAACTAGAACAAATAGTTTCACAATTTGTATGGACATACAAAAAAAACTCGAATAGCCAAAGCAATCTTGAGAAAAAAAAATGGAACTAGAGGAATCAACCTGCCTGACTTTAGGCTCTACTACAAAGGCAATGGCACCTCACTCCAGTACTCTTGCCTGGAAAATCCCATGGATGGAGGAGCCTGGTAGGCTGCAGTCCATGGGGTCGCTAGGAGTCAGACACGACTCGATGACTTCACTTTCACTTTTCACTTTCATGCATTGGAGAAGGAAATGGCAACCCACTCTAGTGTTCTTGCCTGGAGAATCCCAGGGACGGGGGAGCCTGGTGGGCTGCCGTCTATGGGGTCACACAGAGTCGGACACGACTGAAGCGACTTAGCACAAAGCCACAGTCATCAAGACAGTATGGTACTGGCACAAAGTCAGAAGTATAGATCAATGAAACAAAATAGAAAGCCCAGAGATAAATCCACACACCTATGGACACCTTATCTTTCACAAAGGAGGCAAGAATATACAATGGAGAAAAGACAATCTCTTTAACAAGTGGTGCTGGGAAAACTGGTCAACCACTTGTAAAAGAATGAAACTAGAACACTTTCTAACACCATACACAAAAATAAACTCAAAATGGATTAAAGATCTAAATGTAAGACCAGAAACTATAACACTTCTAGAGGAAAACATAGGCAAAACACTCTCCAACATAAATCACAGCAGGATCCTCTATGACCCACCTCCAAAAATACTGGAAATAAAAGCAAAAATAAACAAATGGGACCTAATAAAACTTACAAGCTTCTGCACAACAAAGGAAACTATAAGCAAGGTGAAATGACAGCCTTCAGAATGAGAGAAAATAATAGCAAATGAAGCAACTGACAAAGAATTAATCTCAAAAATATATAAGCAACTCCTACAGCTCTATTCCAGAAAAATAAATGACCCAATCAAAAAATGAGCCAAAGAACTAAACAGACATTTCTCCAAAGAAGACATACAGATGGCTAACACACACATGAAAAGATGCTCAACATCACTCATTATCAGAGAAATGCAAATCAAAACCACAATGAGGCACAATTCACACCAGTCAGAATGGCTGTGATCCAAAGTGTATAAGCAATAAATGCTGGAGAGGGTGTGGAGAAAAGGGAACCATCTTACACTGTTGGTGGGAATGAAAACTAGTACAGCCACTATGGAGAACAGTGTGGAGATTCCTTAAAAAACTGGAAATAGAGCTGCCATATGACAGAGCAATTCCACTACTGGGCATACACACCAAGGAAACCAGAATTGAAAGAGATACGTGCACTCCAATGTTCATCGCAGCACTGTTTGTAATAGCCAGGACATGGAAGCAACCTAGATGTCCATCAGCAGATGAATGGATAAGAAAGCTGTGGTACATATACACAATGGAATATTACTCAGCCATTAAAAAGAATACATTTGAATCAGTTCTAATGAGGTGGATGAAACTGGAGCCTATTATATAGAGTGAAGTAAGCCAGAAAGAAAAACACCAATACAGTATGCTATGCTATGCTATGCTATGCTATGCTATGCTAAGTCACTTCAGTCGTGTCTGACTCTGTGTGACCCCATAGATGGCAGCCCCCCAGGCTACCCCATCCCTGGGATTCTCCAGGCAAGAACACTGGAGTGGGTTGCCATTTCCTTCTCCAATACATGAAAGTGAAAAGAGAAAGTGAAGTCGCTCAGTCATGTCTGACTCTTAGCGACCCCATGGACTGCAGCCTACCAGGCTCCTCCATCCGTGGGATTTTCCAGGCAAGAGTACTGTAGTGAGGTGCCATTGTCTTCTCCACCAATACAGTATACTAACACATATATATGGAATTTAGAAAGATGGTAATGATTACCCTGTATGTGAGACAGCAAAAGAGACACAGATGTATAGAAAAGTCTTGGACTCTGTGGCAAAGGGCGAGGGTGGGATGATTTGGGAGAATGGTATTGAAACGTGTATATTATCATATATGAAATTAATCACCAGGTCCAGGTTCAATGCATGAGACAGTGTGCTTGGGGCTGGTGCACTTGGATGACCCAGAGGGATGGGATGAGGAGGGAGGTGGGAGGGGTGTTCAGGATGGGGAACACATGTACACCTGTGATGGATTCATGTCAATGTATGGCAAAACCACTACAATATTGTAAATTAATTGCCTCTAATTAAAATAAATAAATTTATATTAAAAAATAAAATAAATAATGAAAAAAAGATCACAACCTAGGATGGGGCTTGGAGACATAATCCTTGTTACACTCGCATGCATTCCTCAGGCCTTTTAGTTTAATGCAGATGGTTAAGACATCTCTAAAACAATGATCTATTTTCCACCAGCAATGTATGTTAAATGCTCATGCACAAAACATGAATGCAGACACACTGTTTTATACACTGTTATGAATGGAAGGTTTCAGGCTGTCACTCAGTTTGTCCTAAGAAAGGAAGATATTTTTGTTTTCCTCCTTTTCTGCTATACATATTTTTGGAGGTATTTTGGGATAAAAGTGCTTGTTATTCAATTATTTAAGACAGAGTGTTTGCTGACAACTCAATATTCTATTTTTTCCTTTCTTCTCTTTGAATAGGAAAGTGCAAAATGGGTAAACGAAGATAACTGGCTTGGCTTGGGAATGGGTGAGGAAAACAAACAAACCTAAAGCAAGGAAGGCCCCCATCCCCACCACACTGTCCCATCTCATTAGCCAAGGTATTAAGGGTGACCAAGGAAAAAGCTTGCAAAAACACTTTGAAGTGCTACAGCAAATACATGCTCTCCTAGAGGATTAACATAATGAGAGCAAGCAGGCCCCTGGAATTAGCTCATTGTCATAAAGGGCAAATTTGATTAGAGGCATACAGGAATGTGAACTGATTACATTTGTAATAATCCGTTATCCAAAAGCGGTACCATATTCATTCACTAAACAAACATTTACTATGCATCAGAGTTATTCTCCTAAAAACTAAAAGACTAGCCAAGGTTGTTTCCTACATGCCCCCACCTCTCCCATTCTGTTTCTAGAACTTTAAACGCAGTAACTCCTCTGGCATTCTTGTGCTGTCAGGGAATCATCTGACATTCATGACAGTTCTCTGATAAATGTGCTAAGGATTAAACAAATTCTACCTTGTGGATCCAAAGAAGGAACTGATTAGAACAATGACGTGAATCATTAATGAGGACTATAATGGGGAAAATCTAGGTGAGAGAAAAAGGAATATTTCACAGGAGAAGAATACTTCAAAAGTTTCAAGTTTTCTCTTTTTTTTTTAATATAAATTTATTTATTTTAATTGGAGGCTAATTACTTTACAATATTGTAGTGGTTTTACTTCAGGGAATTCATGGAAATAGACACAAACCACCAAAAACTGTGAGCAAAGGGATTTGCCTCACAAATTTCCAAGAAAGTACAAAATAAAATATAATTTAAATTATTTAATTGGAGGAAACACAATAAAACATATGAGAAGTTGGGAGGAAATAGTTATCACCACACATTCTGGTAGACTGTTAATTAGTTCAGCATGTTGGAGGCAATTCTGTCACATCTGAATTAATGTTAAGTGTCTATCTTCCATGATCTAACAGTTTCACATCCTAGTATCTACTTTAGAGACACTCATTGGTCCTTAAGAGAAGGCATGATCAAGCAGTATTTATATTAGCAAAAACTTGGAAGCAAATTAAATATCCACCAACAAGGGAATAGTTCAATTTGGATATTTGTATGAAATCCTCCAACTTAATAATATTGTAAACTAACCTAAATGTATTAAAAACAAATAAACATATATGCAAATAATAAGCAAATTACCGTACAGGTCAAACAAAATGTGGCTATAGGCAAAATTCAGCCCAAGGACCCTCAACACACAAGCTCTGCTTCAATAATTATTCAAATCTTATATGTTCTTTAATTCAAAATGAACCTTTTTAGAGTGAATAATACCAAGCAATAAATATAACCTTTCTGAAAATCTATTAGGTATAGATTACTATGTCTGCTGCTAAGTCGCTTCAGTCGTGTCCGACTCTGTGCGACCCCATAGACGGAAGCTCACCAGGCTCCCCTGTCCCTGGGATTCTCCAGGCAAGAACACTGGAGTGGGTTGCCATCTCCTTCTCCAATCCATGAAAGTGAAAAGTGAAAGTGAGGTCGCTCAGTCGTGTCTGACTCCCAGCGACCCCATGGACTGGAGCCCACCAGGCTCCTCCGTCCATGGGATTTTCCAGGCAAAAGTACTGGGGTGGGGTGCCATTGCCTTCCCCGACTATGTCTAGGGTTTTATATATATATCCTTGTCCTTGCAGAAAGCATGCAATATAGTTATTATACTTTTTCAATGTTAAAGGTAGAGATGGTTTGGGAATTTCTATTTACAAAAGACAAGCTGTCTATGTCAACAGTCTAATCTTGAAATAGTCTCAGCCAGAGTGGGGCTGAGTTTCTGTTTCCAGAGAAGAGGGTTCAGTTAACCAGTTTACAACTGAGCAAATTTAGAAAGACATCATAGCATGTTTGTAGCCGTTTTTACTGTGCACACAAAGACAGTGCCTAGGGGAAATGTTAGGTGCATCTCTTATTGGCTGACCAAGATGGACTTAACACTCCATTCAGGGCCATTAAACTCAGACAGTCTTTTTCTTTTCACTGACCTCCTTTTCTTGAAGAAATTTTTAAGTATAATTATTTCCCTGCTCCTTCAAGATACAAATCTTTTTAAAAGCCTTCTGCCCCTTGGAACTGTCTTTCTCAAGGACTTGGGAGCCTCTGAGATGTAAACATTAAGGGAGATATCACCCCAGTCTCCTAGTTTGCATGGTAGGGAAGGAGCCTAACTTTGGTGTCCTAAATGTTCCAAGTTGTAAAACTACCTCTTGTCAGGAATATACAAGAAAGTTGACTTTTCCTTCTGGTAAGACCAGTTAGCAAACACACATGGCCTGTATCTAACTCCCATCTGTCCCTCACTCACTGACCCCCCAGCTCTTAAAAACTCTCTAGTCCATTGCTTCAGTAGAGTTGATTTTAGACCCAGTTCTGGTCTCTCACCCCTATGGAAATCCCCTTGAAAAAAAAAACTGTACTTATGTGTTTAAGTTTGGTGCAATTTTTGCTTTGACATAATCTATTTTGTATTTTTCAAGTGATTGAGGGAAGCTCAGAGATGAGATATATCAAGGAAAAGAGGTTAAGAGAAAAGGATAGAAGAGTTTGTTTAATATATAGTAGGCAGCAGCTCCTCATTCCTGTCATGTTAAGAAAACAAACAAACTTTCTGAAACATATATTAAAGTCAATTCTGGCAGGTTATATAAAAGTTACATTTTATATTTATTTAGCATTTAATATTATTTAGGTACTTTTGCATTTCCCAAACTCTGTTTGACTGTCCAAGTCTCTCTTTCAATTAAGACTTGTTCTTTAAAAGTGACAGAGGAGCTAATTCAAACGGGCTTAAGCATAAAAGTAGTTTGCTGTATCAATAATTTAAAAGTTTATGAGTATTCAGGTCAGGTTCTCAACAGTATCTTCAGTGGTTGTTCTCTGTCTTTAAGCCCTGACTTCCTCCTCCCTGCCTTCATTTTTAAGTTTGAGCTCCCTTTGAGGTTATGAAGTTCAGTTCAGTTCAGTTCAGTCGCTCAGTCGTGTCTGACTCTTTGCGACCTCATGAATTGCAGCACGCTAGGCCTCCCTGTCCATCACCAACTCCCGGAGTTCACTCAGACTTACATCCATTGAGTTGGTGATGCCATCCAGCCATCTCATCCTCTGTCGTCCCCTTTTCCTCCTGTACTGGCCCTCTTTAGGATTAGAGACTATGCAGTGGGAAAAGAGCACTTTTCTCATGTAGTTTCATCCAAAGATCTAGAATTGGCTTATAGTTAAACAAATTTGCATCATATGATCTTCTGTGACCTTGTCAATGAGGAATGCCAATGTTGGAAATGGCCTGAGTCAGAAACTATCCCATTAAAGTTGCAATCATTAACAGCTAGGAAGAGGATTCTTTCAGAAGAAAAGCAGGGTATGCTGCCCAAAAAAGAAGAAATGAAAACTATACTAATCAGCCTGCATCAACAAATTTCCACTGCAAACGGATACAGTCAGCTCCACGGATGAACAAAATGTTCTGTAGCTTCAATCATTTTAACGGAACTTCCTTCAAAACAAGGAAGTTGTTTTATCTCTGTCTTCATATTACAATTTTTCATGGTTTCCTCAAAGCAAAATGAGGTTTATCTTTTCATCTCCAACCCCTATGACAAGTCTGCCATAGGCAAAGGGTAAATGGACCTTGATAAGTTTCTTTGTCTTCCTATATCCCAATTTTTTCATCCTCCCTGAGAGTAATCATATTCATTTCTATTCAAGCATTGATTTACTCATTTAAAAATATTTATCCTTTATAATAACTAAAACAACAACCAAGGCAACATCAGCAGCTAACATTTATCACATGGTTACTATGTGTCAACCAGGATTTTTTTCTTTTTTTTTTTTTTTAACTTGCCTGCATCGGGTCTTAGTTGCAACACATAGACTCTAGTGTTTGGGCATATGGGCTTAGTTGCCCCACAGCATGTGGGATCTGAATTCCCAGACCAGGGTTCGATCCTGCATGCCCTGCATTGGAAGGCAGATTCTTAACCACTGGACCCCCTAAGGGAAGTCCCTGTCAGTCAGGATGTTAATTACCTTTGAACCCCTTCCTCTGTCTACCATTTTATTGCCTATAATATAAACTCTTGCTGTCCCCTGGTGACCAAAGCTCTTTTCCATGACAGAGACTTTCTGAACCCTATGACTAGAACATTCTATCCTCAGCTTTTCACGTGGATACTTCCTTTTTCTCATTCAAATATCAGCTTAAGTATTTGGTCTATAGAGAGGCCATACAAGAACACTCAATATTCATTACCCATCTACCCAAACCTACCTGCTCTTCACACATTAACCTTTTTCTTCTTCTTCCTTCTCCTATTTTCCTCTCAATTTCACTTGTCACTTCTTAACTTCTTTTGGGTATTTGTCTCTCATTGCCCTTTGTTCATCTTCTCCTTGGAGTATGAATGTATAAGAGCTAGGATCTCTTTCTTGTTTACTGCCATATCTATCCCAGTATTCAGAAACATGCATGGCACAGAGCTGCCAGTGCTCTGGTTTACAAATGTATCTCTTTTAACCTCCATAATGATCCTATAAGGTAGATACTATTAACCATCCTGTCTTTATACAAAAGAAAACTAAAGCCAGAGAAGTTAAGTGCCTTGTCCTAAGTCACACAGCTAGTAAGTGGCAAAGCTAGTATTTGAACTGGGGAATTCTGACTCTTACACTCAGCGTGGAAACCAGGGTCCTAAACTCCTGTGGCCAGATTCTATGCAGAGCACTTAGCATAGACACATGAACAAAACAGACAGGGCCCCATCATTCATGGGATTACAGTCTGGATGTAGCTATACTTCCACAAGAAATCAAATAACTATAAAATTGCAATTGGATAGAAAGCATAGGAAGCAAAAGCATAGGATTCAATGATGAACACATAAAAACAAGACCTAATCCATGAGAAAGTCAGGGAATTTAAGACCTTAAGGATAATAGCTTTCAGCCAGGGGAAAGCGAAAAGGCAGACTACAGATGCATGGGATGGCACTGGTAAATCCTTGAGACATTTACTAGTTCTGGGAAGGATGCAAGAACTGAGAATACAAGTAGAATACAATGTTGTTTTCCCCTTTGAGGTACTTTAGTTGATGATGTGAAAAAAGAAAACAGATGTCAAGAAGTATAGGAAACACAATATTAGGAAGAGAATTCAAAAGTCCTTCCAATTTTTAAAAGATCAAGTAGTCCATAAATGATTTAAAAACAGGGAAAACAATTAATTAGGTTGATTTATAGTTATATATTGAATTTCTCTAGCTACAAACTAAGACTAAACCTTCTTTTAAGGACCCACTGAATATCTGCAAAATTTTGCCTTGTATTATTCCAGAACCATAATTCCAATCAATAAATCAAGAGCCAAGTAATGTTACAGTCCACATTCTCCATAATCAATGTCATAAAGCTACAAATTAATAATATCAGCATAAACAGATCAATTCAAATAACTTGGAAATTAGAATAATAATAGCTCACATTTACTGGATGTTTACTACATACTTTCAGAGTGCTGAGATTTGCCTTAATCAGCTCATTTAATCCACACAAAATCTTTATTAAGTAGATACTGCTATTATTATCATTTTGCAAGTGAATAAGCTTATGACAAGAGAGAGATTATGTAAAATGAGCCAAGTTATTCAGCTAGCAGCTTATATATGAGGGATTTAAAATGAGCAGCCTAATTACAGCACGCGCGCACGTGTGTGTGTGTGTGTGTGTGTGTGTGTGTGTGTGTGTGTAACCATTTTGATAGTCTGCCTCTCCAAATTAGTTTTAGGGTTAAAGATTGAATTAAGGGCACGATAGTACTGAGAGGAGAAAATAATGATAATATAAGCAAACTAAGAAAAGCTAGAATTATGAGCAGAACATATTGATAATTGTTGAAAGCATAAGTGGGTACATAAGAGTTTGTTGTGTTGATTGTCTATTTATGTATATGTTCAGAAGTTTCCATGATATAAAGTTGTAAATAAAAGATAAGAGCAGAGATCAATAAACTAAAAATAATCACTTAGCATCGACAATACTACAACTTCACCTTTCTTGTAGAGTTCACTGTTCACTCCATTTTTTTATAAATATTTTTATCCAAAGCTCTTACGTAAATAGTTACTCTTTATAGACTTCCTGTTAATGATTCCATATATTATTGTATTTAATTCTCACACAACACTATGCAATACACATTATTATCTCTATTTCACAGATGAAAGAAAGAGGGCTCAAAAAGTTTTATTAACTTAGTAAAGGTCTCAGTTTGGAATTGAAAAATAGAAATTTGAGCTTGAATTCATTTTGTCCTGAAGTCTTTACTCAGTACACTATACTACATGACCACAATTATATAATTATAAGCTTTCTCCCGGTAGGTCACTTTTAAAACTTATTTTTTTTTTAATTTCTATAGCATCTAACTGGCTTTTCATAAACACTTCATGAGAGGAATGAGGGAGACAAAAAAATGAAAAAGAACAGAGAGTATCTTACAATACACTTATAGAAACACTATCAGTAAAAATTCACTGAGTTTGCCCAAGGTTGAACAGTTTTACTAATATATTTTTAAAATATTTATTTGGCTGGGTCAGGTTTTAGTTGCAGCATGGCGGAGCTTTCCTTGCAGAGCACCGACTTTCTAGTTGTGGCACAGGCTTCGTTGCTCTGTGGCATGTGGGATTTTAGTTCCTCAACCAGGGATTGAACCAGTGTCCCTTGCATTGGAAGGCGAATTCTTAACTACTGGACCACCAGGGAAGTCCTAAATAGTTTATTTTTGATGGGTTTAAAACTCTAGTCATTTCAAATTATGCACAATTCTCTGGAAAGGAACTGTTTCTTTCATTGAATGCGACTGTATGATGGGAGCCAAGTGAGGCTGGTCTTAATGGGAACTTCTGTAAGATTCCAAGTTTGTAAATTTTTAAATTTCTATTAATGTTTCACATTCACATCAAAAAGGCTTTGATTGTATACTCATTTTTCCTCCCTAGTGCTGAGTCATTTGAAAAACATAGCTTTTGTCCAAGTAACTGATAAAAACTTTATAAACACAAACCACTAAGGAATGACCTTAGAGACATTTTTCAAAAGAACTTAAAAAAACTGGTACTGAACACATCATCATACCCACAGACACAGCAAGAATGAATTTGTCAGAATTATTGACTGCTTTTTTTTCTGTTAAACCATGTTGATGAAATTCACATCATTTGCAAGTTTGGAAAAACAACTTGAAAATTAGACTGTTGATAAGTATGATTTGTTTATAGTAGATCTCCATGGGTATCTAGCAGGTACTGCAGTCTTTCCTGTATCCTCACAAGCTGAGCAGTAAATAGCAACTTGTGACTTTTCTTTTGTGATCGAGATTAGGTTTGTTGGTCTTTAAATTTTGAAATTATTTTTTTTCTAAGAAAACTGGCACAATATTAATCTATATTCAAGTTCTGATAACTTGTCTATTTTGGAATGCTCTTCACACATTCTGAACTGTATTTCGCTATATGTAAGAATTAAAAGAAAACAAAACCATCTACCAAAATAGGGTTCATTTTCCTTTGAGCACTTCTCATACCATATTCTTCTTAAGAGTATCATGAAGACTGACTGCTAGTTTAGTCTCTTGTCGTGTCTGACTCTTGCGACCCCATGGACTGTAGCTTGACAGCTCCTCTGTCCATGGGATTCTCCAGGAAAGAATGGAGTGGGTTGCCGTGTCCTTCTCCAGGTGATCTTCTTGACTCAGGAATTGAACCCGGGTGCTTGCATTGCAGGCTGGTTCTTTACCCACTGAGCTAAGAGGGAAACCCCAAAAGACTGACTAGAGTCACTTTTTTTTTTGCCTTAAATTCCTAAATTATACGCCTTGAGTGCTTTCAATTTTCCTACATCCACTGTAATGTCTACTTCATCTGATGATAAATGTCATTGAAATATCTTCATTTATCTCATTTTGACACATTTCTCATTTTCAAGATACATCCTGCAAATATATGCTTAAGCTTTTGCTGTGATGTAGGCAAAGAACACTCTGGCCTTTAAGATATGTACTAGCATTTAAGTGGCTTTAAGAAGTTTAAAATGCTATATGGCTCATTATTAATATAAAAAGAATTATAATACCAACCCAGCTAAATATCCATTATTAATTCTGTCTGAAGATTAGAAAAAGTTGGCAACAATTCTCTAGTATGCAGCATGTGTTTATTTGTGTTTGCTGGAAATTTGAAATAATCTTAATGTCCAACATTATAATATATAAAAGTATAGTTTATTAAAGTAATGGAACACTGTGTAGAATTTTAAGAATAATGAGTTCTCTGTGTAATGACATGTAAAAATCTCTAGGTCATATTGTTGAGCTAAGCTGAATCAGATAAAATTAAAAATACATATTTACATACCTATATACACAGATGTAGGTAAAAATTTAAATAAGTCTAAGAGAATAATGCCAAATCATAGAAGTATAAAATTATGAGAAGGATATGCTTTCTATCATATTAACTTTTTCTCCTACATTTTACCACAAGCATATATTAACCTTATAATTAGAAAACACTAATTGACTTTTCTACTTTGGGCAAATACTGTATTTTTAGATTATTTTTGAACCATCTTACTTCCTACTGATGTTGTTCTATGTTTTCATAGGTAATTTGGTATTTTTGACAGCACAATAATATTTTCTTCTAATAGAAGAACATTACAAGTCTACAACAGTGGTAATGGCAATGAAAACCAACAATTGTAATATTTGATTGACTTAGTATATACTAAGCCCTCCATATATTATCATATCCAATCCAAAGCACGTTACTTTAGGGAAAATGTTATTATCCATATTTTACAAATAGGGCACATCTGAGAGTCAAACCTTACTCTCTTTGACATCAAAGCTCATGGCCTCAGATTAACTATTACATTAAACCATGTCCCAGATAAAGTAAATGAGTGCAAAACCAATAAACATTTTCCAGAATTCAAGCCTATAAATTTCTTACACTTCTTTTGGATAGAGTTGGTAGAGTCACCAAATAGTAAGAATGAAAAGAGTGCTTAATAGAGAAGGGACACGATTCCTGTTTGCTCAGGTCTACAGCTGTCAGATCTATTTCCTTAATGAAAATGATGAAGCTGCAGAGCATAATATCTATGTGAGGCATCCCATTCTCCTCCCAGAAGCCTGGGGATGCTGTGCTATACTGCAGTGTCCCATTCTCAGGCCAGTCCACACTTTGACCTTCACTTTCTTTCAGTTCAGTTCAGCTCAGTCGCTCAGTCGTGTCAACTCTTTGCAACCCCATGGACTGCAGCATGCCAGGCCTCCCTGTCTATCACCAACTCCTGGAGTTTATTCAAACTTATGTCCATTGAGTCAGTGATGCCATACAACTATCTCATCCTCTGTTGTCTCCTTCTCCTCCCGCCTTCAATCTTTCCCAGCATCAGGGTCTTTTCAAATGAGTCAGTTTTTTGCATCAGGTAGCCAAAGTATTGGAGTTTCAGCTTTACTCTCTTTAGGAACACCTAAATCCTTAGGAGGGCTTTCAAGAAAGCTCAGTGGTAAAAAAATCACCTGCAATGAAGGAGACCTGGGTTCACTTCCTGGGCTGAGAAGATCCCCTGGAGAAGGAAATGGCAGTCCACTCTGGTATTCTTCCCTGGGAATTCCCATGGTCAGAGGAGCCTGGCATACTACAGTCCATGGGGTTGCAAAAGGGTCAGATAAGACTCGGCTACTAAATAACAACAAAAGTCCTTAAGAATTGCATTTTCTGTAACTAGTTGGGAGTCTCTAAAGAAAGGTTTGATTTTGAGCAGTGTCTAAAACTGCCAAGAATATGCTATAATGACAACTGCATTCTGACAGTAACATTCTTTCACCAATATACTGTTTATAGTAAAGAGAATACTCTCCAGGTGAGTCGTCCAAAAAATTCCCCCTGTATAATTACTCTCTAAAAATCACATTCATTGCTACTCTTCTGAATGCCTTCAGCAGAGAGAGAAATAAGGAATTCAGTATCATATAATGCTTTATTCAGAGTTTGAAGCTCCAGTGATTAGGCTGTTTTTTCTTTTTTTTTTTTTCTCTGAAATATTTGGTATCTTTGTCACCAATTGAGTATCCTTTGTATAAGTGGAGTCCATACTGACTGGTTAGTTTAGATTCAAAGTCAGACTTTATGGTTTCTTTATAACTTTTCTTTGGTTATTTTGCTGACTATATCCCAAGGATGATGAGTTAAAATTGATAGTGGTTTAAGAAATTCTTTAAGTTATCTAGTTAAAAATGTATTCATCCATACAGAGATGCACTTGGAAATTTGCAGAATATCTGCTTATGAAAGTTCCATTCCTTTGTCCACTAATACTCATCATTTGTTTTAAATAAGCCTAGTTTCTGTTTGTTTGTTTAAGTATGATATGACAAAATTCCTCCTCTTGGGCCTCAGTGCTCCAATGGTCTAAAAAGATTAAAGCTTTACATGTTTGTACTGAAGCAATATGAGACAATTCTAAACACTTTCCTAAGTTAGACACTTGCACATTGATGGTTTCTAAGATGCAAACAACAATAATAAAATGGTCTAGATGACAATGAGACTTTGATTATAACTATTTAAGTTTTTTAGTTTATGCTCAGTCTAACAATTTTGAAAAAAAAAAAAAAGCTTGTGTGGAAATGATAAGCTATTCAGCACTTCTCAGGAGATAATCTTATAAATACAAGTTTGGTGCACTTGTTTGAAAACTACCCAGAGTGGAAATAAATAGTGTAACTTACATGGCTCTTGAAAGCACATCAGTTTAATTTTTTAAAGAAATAAGAGATTGAAATTGGATAATGTAAGGATTGTTGGAAAATCTGAAGTCTAACCTCTGAGAAGTCATGTATGTGTGCACTTTTTTGTATATGTGTGCATGTATGTATTTGTGTGTACATGCACAGTATATGAGTCAGGCTCTAGGCATTTAATCAAAGTGTAGATGTATGTGTGTCTGTACACATGTAAGCATCAGCAATACACTTCTGAGAGCTTCAACATAAGGATGGATCTCATACCTAGAAAACTATGCATTAAGGTATGAGAAGTGTTTAATTATTTAAAGATCTAAGATCTGCTTATTTTTACAGCCAGAGTTTATTTTGATACATGAAGCTCCTTTAATCCTATGCAAAGTTGAACAATAAAGTGATAACTGTCTCTCTTTATTACCCTAGTCTCTTAAACTTTACCCTAGTCTCTTAAACTAAAGAGACTAAAGGCAACTAAAGGCTGATTAATTGGCCAGTAGTCAATTTCCAACTAAAGTTTGTTCTCTCAAATCAGTTGTACAAAGCACTGCATTTAGTCAAATAATTCAGACTGAGGTTTTGTTTGGGAGAGGGGGGACAAAATGAAGATGGTAACACTTTAACGAGCTGTTGAACAGAAGTGACTAAATGTCTTCTCTTCAAATCTTAACACTTTCTAGGAGTAAAATTCTCAGCTTCCAGCTGCCAAGCAAGGAGTCATTTCACACCTCCAGTCCTCAGTATCAAGAACTCCCTCCCTCAGACCTCCTCAGTTCCTGAGGTGGTCTGAGCTGGTTGCCTGACCTCACATTTGTGGTCAACTTTGTGATGTTTGGCAAGCCTTCCAGTGGAGGCTTTCCAGAAAAAGTATTCTGACAGCAACTTGTAAGAGGGGACTTTTCATATCTTTCTCATAAAGTCCATTTCTCTGAATTCCTTATGTTCATTCCTGTTGGACCTGGAAGATAAATGTGTCCATTCAACAACAAGACGTTTCTCACCTGCTATATGCTTCGCATTTATAAAATTTTGATGGGGTGGTTCTAGTTACTTACTGTTTTATACCAAACTACCCTAAAACTGAATATCTGAAAACAGTAATGCATTATTGTCCCTTTCAGTCCTGAGGGTTGACTAAGCTCACCTGGACAGTTCTCACTAAAGGTCTCTCATGACATTGCAGTCAGATGGCAGTGGGCACTGGAGTCACCTTGAGGCTCATCTTGGTTCAAAGCCAAGAAGACTTCCTCCCTCACAGATCTGGCTTCCCAGGGTTTCCTCTTTCCTTCTCTCTACATAGTCTCTCCTCTTCTGTGGGCCTCTCCATACGTATCGTCTTCTGACATGATCTTGGGCTTAAGATAGCAAATAGTCACACTTCTTCCATGGTGCTTGACTTTCAAGAGAGAAGAATGAAACTGCTGGGTCCGTTGAATTTGTTGTAACTTCAGGAAGTCATGCCTGACTCTATGACCCCATGGACTGCAGCACATCAGGCTTCCCTGTACTCCACTGTCTCTCAGAGTTTGCTCAAATTCATGTCCTTTGAGTCGATGATGCTACCTAACCATCTCATCCTCTGCTCCCTTCTTCTCCTCTTGCCTTCAATCTTTCCCAGCATCAGTTTCTTCTCCGATGAGTTGGGTCTTCACAACAGGTGGCCAAAATATTGGAGCTTTAACTTCAACATCAGTCCTTCCAATGAATATTCAGGTTGATTTCCTCTGGAATTGACTGGTTTGAACTTGTAGTTCAAGGGACTCTCAAGAGTCTTTTCCAGCACCAGAATTCAAAAGCATCCGTGCTGGGGCCAGTCTCCCTAAAAATTGGCACAACATCTATTCAGCTGTATTCTAACATTCAAAGCAGTCCCAGGGCCAGCTCAGATTTCAGGGTACAAAGTGAGACTCTTTTATTTTTGTGAAGGAGTGACAAAACCACAGAGCAGAAGAATGCTGGAACAAGCAATATGACAACTATCTTCAGAAAACACAATATGTCCCATTTGCTGTCTCATGGGTGGAGGGCACATTCCTACTCTCTATTTCCACTCCAGATTGCATTTTCAAATCCTCAAAGTCTTCAGGTAGAGTATTTCTTCTCTGTTTCTGTAATTCCCCCTCCCTGTTTCTCTTCCATCAAACTTGATTGAGTTCCTACAAATGGGTAGCCTCTCTATTACAGTCACATCCTTGAAATCAGATAATAGGGTCAGTTACACCATGTTGTACTAAAATGTTCTCTTTTAACAGATAGTTACTCTGTTTTTTAGAAGAAGGAAAATAATTGTGGTTAATATGGAATAGAATAAATAATACAGGAATAACCCTGCCATGTTAAGGGGTTAGTCCCTACTCCTGATAATTTGGGGTAATGAATGATAAGAAGCAACCATTTGTCTATTTATTTATTGATAGCTCTTATACTACATAAGGCTATTATGTAGCTCCATCAGTAAATAATCTGCCTGAAATGCAGGAGACCCAGGTTTAATTCCTGGGTCGGGAAGATCCCCTGGAGAAGGAAATAACACACTTCAGTATTCTTGCCTGGAGAATCCCATGGACACAGGAGCCTGGCAGGCTACAATTCATGGGGTCACAAGAGTGGGACACAATTTAGTAATTAAACCACCTATCTGTACTGGAAATAATGGGGGTACAAAACAGGTCCATTTGTAGGCTGATTTCTGTACTCCACCCCCAAATTTATATGGTGAAATCCTAATCCCCAGCCCACCAGAATGCAATTTTATCTCAAATTACGGTCATTGCATACACAATTAGTTAAGATGAGGTCATAAGGATGAGCTTTAATCCAAGATGACAGGTATCCCTATAGAGAGAAAAAATGTGGACACAGACACTTGTGCACAGAAGGAAGATGATGTGAAGAGACACATGGAAAAGACGGCCGACTCCTAGCCAAGCAGAGAGGCCTGGAAAAGATCCTTCACTCAAAGTCCTCTAAAGGAACCAACCCTGCCAACACCTTAATCTCAGACTTCCAGCCTCCAGATTAGTGAGACAATACATTTCTGTTGTTTACAACATTCATTTTTATGATGCCCTAATATGGGCTTCCCAAGTGGCACTAGTGGTAAGAAACACACCTGCCAATGCAGGAGACACAGGAGACACGAGCTTCATCCCTGGGAGATCAAGGAAAGATCCCCTGGATGAGGTCATGGCAACCCACTCCAGTATTCTTGCCTGGAGAACCCCATGGACCAAGAAGTCTGGTGGGCTACAGTCCACAGGGGTTGCAAAGAGTCAGACAAAACTGAAGTGACTCAGCATACACAGTAAACTACTATAGTCCTAATTCATAGAGCTTATCAGCCAGACATTAATCAAATAATTAAAAATAAGAAGCATATAATTACAAAATTGAACTCAGAAACATTAAACAAAGAAATGCAATTCAATGAGAGCAGAGACTAGAAGAATCTTTCTGAGGCTGGTGGATCAGAGAAAGTTTTCATGAGGAAATGATGCTGAGGTGGAAGACGAAGAGCGATGAGGAGTAAACAGAGAAAAAGCAAGACAAGCATGTCACAGGTTGGGAGAGGTGATGTGGTAACAGCACCTTCAGAGGTCTTTGTTAACTGACATAGGACACAACTAAGATACCAAAACAAAGGAAGTGTGGCTTTAACAAAGGGAATGGGAGGGGCAATAATGTAAAATAAGACTGGGAAACTAGGAAGAATAGCCATGCCTTCGCAGACCTCATTAAAGAAATCTTTCAGTTTTACAGATCACTCAGATCAGATCAGATCAGTCACTCAGTCGTGTCTGACTTTTTGCGACCCCATGAACTGCAGCACGCCAGGCCTCCCTGTCCATCACCAAATCCTGGAGGTCACTCAGACTCACATCCATCGAGTCAGTGATGCCATCCAGCCATCTCATCCTCTGTCGTCCCCTTCTCCTCCTGCCCCCAATCTCTCCCAGCATCAGAGTCTTCTCCAATGAGTCAACTCTTCGCATGAGGTGGCCAAAGTACTGGAGTTTCAGCTTTAGCATCATTCCTTCCAAAGAAATCCCAGGGCTGATCTCCTTCAGAATGGACTGGTTGGATCTCCTTGCAGTCAAAGTCCAAGAGTCTTCTCCAACACCACACTTCAAAAGCATCAATTCTTTGGCGCTCAGCCTTCTTCACAGTCCAAATCTCATATCCATACATGACCACAGGAAAAACCATAGCCTTGACTAGGCGAACCTTTGTTGGCAAAGTAATGTCTCTGCTTTTGAATATGCTATCTAGGTTGGTCATAACTTTCCTTCCAAGGACTAAGCGTCTTCTAATTTCATGGCTGCAGTCACCATCCGCAGTGATCTTGGAGCCCAGAAAAATAAAGTCTGACACTGTTTCCACTGTTTCTACACCTATTTCCCATGTAGTGATGGGACCAGATGCCATGATCTTCGTTTTCTGAATGTGGAGCTTGAAGCCAACCTTTCCACTCTCCACTTTCACTTTCATCAAGAGGCTTTTTAGTTCCTCTTCACTTTCTGCCATGAGGGTGGTGTCATCTGCATATCTGAGGTTATTGATATTTCTCCCAGCAATCTTGATTCCAGCTTGTGTTTCCTCCAGTCCAGCATTTCTCATGATGTACTCTGCATATAAGTTAAATAAACATGGTGACAATATACAGCCTTGACATACTCCGTTTCCTATTTGGAACCAGTCTGTTGTTCCATGACCAGTTCTAACTGTTGCTTCCTGACCTGCATACAGATTTCTCAAGAGGCAGATCAGGTGGTCTGGTATTCCCATCTCTTTCAGAATTTTCCACAGTTTTTTGTGATCTACACAGTCAAAGGCTTTGGCATAGCCAATAAAGCAGAAATAGATGTTTTTCTGGAACTCTCTTGCTTTTTCCATGATCCAGCGGATGTTGGCAATTTGATGTCTGGTTCCTCTGCCTTTTCTAAAACCAGCTTGAACATCAGGAAGTTCACGGTTCACATATTGCTGAAGCCTGGCTTGGAGAATTTTGAGCATTACTTTACTAGCGTGTTAGATGAGTGCAATTGTGCGGTAGTTGGAGCACTCTTTGGCATTGCCTTTCTTTGGGATTGGGATGAAAACCGACCTTTTTCAATCTTGTGGCCACTGCTGAGTTTTCCAAATTTGCTGGCATATTGAGTGCAGCACTTTCACACCATCATCTTTCAGGTTTTGGAATAGCTCCACTGGAATTCCATCACCTCCACTAGCTTTGTTCGTAGTGATGCTTTCTAAGGCCCACTTGACTTCACATTCCAGGATGTCTGGCTCTAGGTGAGTGATCACACCATCATGATTATCTGGGTCGTGAAGCTCTTTTTTGTACAGTTCTTCGGTGTATTCTTGCCACCTCTTCTTAATATCTTCTGCTTCCGTTAGGTCCATACCATTTCTGTCCTTTATCGAGCCCATCTTTGCATGAAATGTTCCTTTGGTATCTCTGATTTTCTTGAAGAGATCCCTAGTCTTTCCCATTCTGTTGTTTTCCTCTATTTCTTTGCATTGATCGCTGAAGAAGGCTTTCTTATCTCTTCTTGCTATTCTTTGGAACTCTGCATTCAGATGTTTATATCTTTCCTTTTCTCCTTTGCTTTTCGCTTCTCTTCTTTTCACAGCTATTTGTAAGGCCTCCCCAGACAGCCATTTTGCTTTTTTGCATGTCTTTTCCATGGGGATGGTCTTGATCCCTGTCTCCTGTACAATGTCACGAACCTCATTCCATAGTTCATCAGGCACTCTATCTATCAGATCTAGGCCCTTAAATCTATTTCTCCCTTCCACTGTATAATCATAAGGGATTTGATTTAGGTCATACCTGAATGATCTAGTGGTTTTCCCTACTTTCTTCAATTTCAGTCTGAATTTGGCAATAAGGAGTTCATGGTCTGAGCCACAGTCAGCTCCTGGTCTTTTTTTTTTGCTGACTGTATAGAGCTTCTCCATCTTTGGCTGTGAAAAGTATAATCAATCTGATTTCGGTGTTGACCATCTGGTGATGTCCATGTATAGAGTCTTCTCTTGTGTTGTTGGAAGAGGGTATTTGCTATGACCAGTGCATTTTCTTGGCAAAACTCTGTTAGTCTTTGCCCTGCTTTATTCTGTATTCCAAGGCCAAATTTGCCTGTTACTCCAGGTGTTTCTTGACTTCCTACTTTTGCATTCCAGTCCCCTAGAATGAAAAGGACATCTTTTTTGGGTGTTAGTTCTAAAAGGTCTTGTAGGTCTTCATAGAACTGTTCAACTTCAGCTTCTTCAGCATTATTGGTTGGGGCATAGACTTGGATTTCTGTGACATTGAATGGTTTGCCTTGGAAACGAACAGAGATCATTCTGTCGTTTTTGAGATTGCATCCAAGTACTGCATTTCGGACTCTTTTGTTGACCATGATGGCCACTCCATTTCTTCTGAGGGATTCCTGCCCCCAGTAGTAGATATAATGGTCCTCTGAGTTAAATTCACCCATTCCAGTCTATTTTAATTCGCTGATTCCTAGAATGTCGACATTCACTCTTGCCATCTCATTAGACCACTTCCAATCCCTTAAAGCAGTGGTCCCCAACTTTTTGGTACCAGAGACTGGATTCACGAAGACAATGTTTCCCCAGACTGGGTGGAGGGTTGGGGTCAGGATTATTCAAGCGCATTACATTTATTGTGCACTTTATTTATGTTATTATTGTAGCAGTTCCACTTTAGATCAGCAGGCATTAAATCCCAGAGCCAGGGGACCCCTGCCTCAAAGAGTTATAAGTTGAAGGAGGTATGATCATATTTGAGTTGTAAAAATACTTCTTTTGGAAAGAACTTGTTGGAAAGTGCTTGGGCCAGGGACAGGGAAGGAAGATCTGGACTCAAGATGGAGTGCAATGGCCTGTAGGTAGGAGGTTCAGAGGGGTGGGAGAGAAGGCCAGCTGAATCCGGAAAAGGGTCTGGGAGACAGAAAAACCTACTTGTGCTGTGTGACATATTTAGGAAGATAAAAGTATAAGATTTGCTGATGGGAGGATCAGAGATGAATGTGGCTATTTCTCTGTACCATCACTCAGAGTTGCTATTAGAAGACTCATTTTGAGGGGGATGCTTATGGACTTCTCATGTTTTATGGGCACTGGGGAGCTGCAAGTTGAGAAATCAAGAAGACAATTGCATATACATGGAGCTCAAAAAGTGAACTCTGTGTTAGATATATAAATTTGAGGCTCATTAGCAAACAGATAGGAATTGGAGCTTTGCATGTGATTGGGATTGCTATGAAAAAGGGTACAAAGTAGGAAGAGACCACGGCCTAGAATGGAGAGCTAACTAACTAAAATTTTTACTTGTCTTTTTTTAAAAATTTTCCTATTATTTCGCAAGGAAATGATATAAGAGTTAGTATCCTGTTCCTCCTGACAATTTGCATTTTTTAAAAAGTTTTTTAAAAATTTCTGAGGCCTCTGAAACCACAGATCTCCAAGTTACAGTACAACTTTGGGAAATTGTTAATCATATATGTTTTCATTTAAAAAAAAAAAAAAAAAGCCACTGCAGTTGTTTTTGTTTTTTCCGTTTCAAATTACAGAAGGAGAGAAATGTTTTGATAAGTATTTTAGATAAAAATAAGCAAGAATTGATTTTGCTTTTCATAGCTTAACGAAAAAAAAGGTATCTTTAAAAACAACCTTTTGCCCATAAGGAGAAAGAGGCCTTATCTGATTATAATGATGATTAGATTTTTTGTACTCATTGACATTTGGTCCAGACACTATCTTTGAATCATTCCAATTCTAGCAGCATCACAACATTATTTGTGAGTGTTCATGCTGCGATTCATAGGGTCGCAGAGTCGGACATGACTGAGCAACTGATCTGATCTGATTGCCTTTGTTAAAGCAGAAAGATACATACGTGTGTTGTTTCCTTTTTAAAAGAAACTCACTGGGTTGTGCCATTTCATTGGCCCTCAGAAACTGTTAAATTATTTCTTTGTTAGTATGGACAGAAATATGAGCATGCTTACTTCATTACCCTTTTAGATTTCCCTTATCAAACTTGCAGATGTTCGTAGCTGCTAACTCTAGCTATGAAATGAGCATAGCTGGAAACAAAATAGGCAATTAGAAGGGTCAACAGAGTAAGCAATGATACTCTACCATTGGGGTCAGATTGTCATACACACAAGTGAAATATGTGCTGTGAATCTGTATGTGCACTTCATTATTTTTAATAATGATACCAGTGATAGTGAGAATAGAAGAAAGTGTTGATTCTTTTTAAATTTGACAATAACTCTATGTTACTTTATTAATATACCATTATATATTAAAATCTGCATACCATGGGATACAATTTTATTACTAGAACCTAAAAAAAAATTCATCATGAAACTCTGAAAGGTTTAATCTATAAGAATATTCATTTCTATTTGGCTCTGAGAAGCATAAACTTAAAACCACAGAACATAAGATAAAATGGTAAGGTCCATCTATATGATGAAATAACTCACAGCTATTACAATTAGAATACTGAAATATAATGAAATGGAAATGGTCAAGATATAAGGACAGTGTAAAAATAATTATATGGAATATCACTTCTGTGCATGCATGTGAAAAATGGCTATTTATAAAAAAAAGTTTGAAGTAGTTTACACTGTTGGTGGGAATGCAAACTAGTACAGCCACTATGGAGAACAGTGGGGAGAGTCCTTAAAAAACTGGAAATAGAACTGCCATATGACACAGCAATCCCACTGCTGGGCATACACACCGAGGAAACCAGAATTGAAAAGGACACGTGTACCCCAATGTTCATCGCAGCACTGTTTATAATAGCCAGGACATGGAAGCAACCTAGATGTCCATCAGCAGATGAATGGATAAGAAAGCTGTGGTACATATACACAAATGAAGTATTACTCAGCCATTAAAAAGAATACATTTGAATCAGTTCTAATGAGGTGGATGAAACTGGAGCCTATTATACAGTGAAGTAAGCCAGAAAGAAAAACACCAATACAATATACTAACAAACACATATATATGGAATTTAGAAAGATGGTAACAATAACCCTGTATGCAAGATAGCAAAAGAGACACAGATGTATAGAACAGTCTTTTGGACTCTGTGGGAGAGGGAGGGGGGATTATTTGGGAGAATGGCATTGAAACATGTATAATATCATATAAGAAACAAATCGCCAGACCAGGTTCAATGCAGGATACAGGATGCTTGGGGCTGGTGCACTGGGATGACCCAGAGGGATTGTATGGGGAGGGAGGTGGGAGGGGGGTTAAGGATGGGGAACACGTGTATACCTGTGGTGGATCCATGTTTATGTATGGCAAAACCAATACAATATTGTAAAGTAATTAGCCTCTAATTAAAATAAATAAATTTAAATTAAAAAAATAAAAGATAAAAATTTAAAAAAAAATAATAAAAATAAAAATATCTGGAAAAAATAGTTTACACTGAATTCTTAAGCTTAATAAAATTTAATTTTTAAGTCTGAATGCTAAATATAATGTTGATACATTTTCATATTTGTGGCTTTTTGTATATTCCAAATGTTTCTCAATGAGTGTGACTTTTTCCAGATACAGAAAAAAACCAATCTAAAATTATGATTACCTTATCCAAAAAGATAGCTATTCCTTTATCCCTCATCTACTTGCTAATATTTGACATCCTAAAACTAGAGATGTATTCATCTTCAATCCTGCAAAAATATTTCCTAGAGAAGAGAATTTAAAAAGCAGTAAAAGCATTTTCATTTAAGCTTAAATAAGCTCACTGACTCCTTCCAGAAATAGAAGTTTTATGGCTACAAAAGATCTCCCTCATAGAACAACAGGATCCCCATCAGGAAGGTGAAGTGCACTCAGGAAGGCTCACTTTGCGCATGGGAACCTGTGACTTTTCACATTTTACGAATCTAGGAGAAGTTGCTGAGAAGGCAATGGCAACCCACTCCAGTACTCTTGCCTGGAAAATCCCAAGGACGGAGGAGCCTGGTGGGCTGCAGTCCATGGGGTCGCAAAGAGTCGGACACGACTGAGCACCTTCACTTTCACTTTTCACTTTCATGCATTGGAGAAGGAAATGGCAACCCACTCCAGTGTTCTTGCCTGGAGAATCCCAGGGACGGGGGAGCCTGGTGGGCTGCTGTCTATGGGGTCGCACAGAGTCAGACATGACTGAAGCGACTTAGCAGCAGCAGCAGCAGGGAGAAGTTGACCAGTCTAGGGAAAAGCAATTTAGTAATGTAACAACTCCGGTCCAGGTCTTGGCATTTAACAATTTTATCAATGAATAAAAGTGTTTGTAAATTATTATTTGGTTTTATGCAGATTCAGATGGACACTTTACTTCCCACTACCTTAAAGGTAAAAATAAATACAGATCTGAGATACATTCATGTATTGCCTAGGCTCTGGCACGTAATTCTGTTTGTTTTCATTATACATTTAAAATAACCTGGACTATTGTGCGTCTCTTCCTTCTTAGACATGTTCATCCTTTATTCATTTACATTGTGAAAATTCATTTTTGAGCAGGATGGCATTCAAACAACATACATACTAGGTTTAGACAGCAGATTAAAGTAGAACTAGGCTACATCATTTTAAAAACACCCTATTTCTAATACTTTTATTACTACTGATACTACTATGAAGTGGAAAGCATTTTTTGACCATCTCTTAGGATTAAGGTACTTTCTATAATTAAATTACATATTAAATATTTCATATATATTTATATAAATTAATTTAATTGAAAAAGCACTCCTTTGAGGTCCATAATTTGTTCTTGTTTGACAGATGACAAAGCTGAAATGTAAAGACTGTAAGTAATTTGCCTTACTTCACACAGCTATGAAGTATCAAACTGGATTCAAACTTTAGTCTATTCAACATTAAGATTCTACTTTCATCCAGTGTGCTATACCATCTACCTAGATTTTTAGAAGAAAAAAATAGAGAGACCCTCCACACTACTACTTTCATTGGAATAACCACCACTATTACCACCAACTAGAATGGGATGTTTAGAAACATTTTCAACAATAAGATGCATCACTGTTGCCAAGCTGTTTGACAATCCCAACAGTTTTTTAATGACAAAACTTGAAGTCAATCATAGGGTATCTGGATGCAGGATGATCTGTGTTATCTAAAGCATTCAAACAGCCCCAAAGCCACTTGGAATTCTCAGTTTTCCTGGCATAGCTGTCAGTTCACAGTTGATTTTATTTCCACTGTCTATCCTAGAATCTTGCAATCAAGTTATTTTAGACAATTGATGATAAAGTACTACTCAGGTCATGATTTTGGATAATTTGAGGCACTTAATTATCTCTTGGTAGACTTTTTAAGTAGCCTGTAAGCTTATACATATAAATGACAACCTGGGTTGAGTATATTTTCACCACACTTGACAAGCTCACTGGACCAAAAGTGGACTAGACTAGACTCACCTCTAGTCTGGGTGGAAATAAGCATGCTGAAATGTCTAAATTACTTAATCATATTTCCTCTCAATCAGAAATGTGAGTTCTCACCAGGCTTGCTGAATGCAATTGGCCATTTTAGTTAAGGCCCATTGAAAGAAAAGGGAAAATACCATTTTAAAGACTAGATGAATAATCTTGTTGTCATACCTGCACCCTCAGACAGGCATTTTTGGTGGAGCTGAGGGAGAAAAAACAAGGAGACTAGGGATAGCCAAAGGAAAAATATATTTATATTTTTATACACAGTATGTTATATAATATACACATTAAAGGAAAGATAAACCCATCTGAATGCAGAGCTCCAAAGAACAGCAAGGAGAGATATGAAGGCCTTCCTAAGTGAACAATGCAAAGAGATAGAGAAAAAAAAAAAAAAAAAAGAATGGGAAAGACTAAAGATCTCTTCAAGAAGATTAGAGATACCAAGTGAACATTTCATGCAAAGATGGGCACAATAAAGTACAGAAAATAGTGTAGACCTAACAGAAGCAGAAGATAAGAAAAGATGGCAAGAACACACAGAAGAACTGTACAGAATAGATCTTAATGATCAGGATAACCATGATGGTGTGATCACTCACCCAGAGCCAGACATCATGGAATGTGAAATCAAGTGGACCTTAGGAAGCATTCCTACAAACAAAGCTTGTGGAGGTGATGGAATTCCAGTTGAGCTATTTCAAATCCTAAAAGATGATGCTGTGAAAGTGCCGCACTCAATAAGCCAGCAAATTTTGGAAAACTCAGCAGTAGCCACAGGACTGGAAAAGGTCAGTTTTCATTCCAATCCCAAAGAAAGGGCAATGCCGAAGAATGATTAAAACACCATACAATTGCCCTCATTTCACATGCTAGCAAGGTAATGCTCAAAATCCTTCAAGCTAAGATCTAACAGTATATGAACCAAGAACTTCTAGATATACAAGCTGAATTTAGAAAAGGCAGAGGAACCAGATATCAAACTGTCAACATCCACTGGATCATAGAAAAAGAAAGAGAATTCCAGAAAAATAACTACTTCTGCTTCATGGACTACACTAAAGCCTTTGACTATGTGGATCACAAAACACTGTGGAAAATTCTCAAAGAGAAGGGAATACTAGACCAGCTTACCTGCCTGCCCCCCACCCCACAAGAAAACTGGATGCAGATCAAGAGACAACAGTTAGAACTGGACATGGAACAATGTACTGGTTCAAAATTGGGAAAGGAGTGTCAAGGTTGTATATTGTCACCCTGCTTGTTTCACGTAAATGAAGAGTACATCATGCAAAAATCCAGGCTGGATGAAGCTAAAGTGGAATCAAGATTGACAGGAGAAATATTAATAACCTCATATATGCTTATGCTGCTGCTGCTGCTAAGTTGCTTCAGTCGTGTCTGACTCTATGCGACCCGATACACAGCAGCCCACCAGGCTCCCCCATCCCTGGGATTCTCCAGGCAAGAACACTGGAATGGGTTGTCATTTCCTTCTCCAATGCATGAAAGTGAAAAGTGAAAGTGAAGTTGTTCAGTCGTGTCTGACTCCTAGTGACCCCATGGACTGCAACCTACCTGGCTCCTCCGTCCATGGGATTTTCCAGGCAAGAGTACTGGAGTGGGTTGCCATTTCCTTCTCCAATATATCCTTATGACACCATCCTATGGCAGAAAGTGAAGAGGATGTAAAAAGCCTCTTGATGAGGGTGAAAGCCTCTTGATGAGGGTGAAAGTGAAAAGACTGGCTTAAAACTCAACATTCAAAAAATGAAGATCATGCCCTCTGATTACATCACTTCATGGCAAATAGATGGGGAAACAATGAAAGCAGTGAAAGACTTTATTTCCTTGGGCTTCAAAATCACTTCAGATGGTGATTGCAGCCATGAAATTAAAAGACACTTGCTCCTTGGAAGAAAAGCTATGACCAACCTAGACAGCATATTAAAAATCAGAGACATTCCTTTGTCGACAAAGGTCTGTCTAGTCAAAGCTGTAGTTTTTCCAGTAGTCATGTATGGATGTGAGAGTTAGACCATAAAGAAAGCTGAGTGCTGAAGAATAGATGCTTTTGAACTGTGGTGTTGGAGAAGACTCTTGAGAGTCCCTTGGACTGCAAGAAGATCCAACCAGTCAATCCTAAAGGAAATCAGTCCTGAATATTCATTGGAAGGACTGATGCTGAAGCTGAAAAGCCAATACTTTGGCCACATGATGCAAAGAACTTATTGCAAAAACCCTGATGCTGGGAAAGATTGAAGGCAGGAGGAGAAGTGGACAACAGAGGATGAGAGGGTTGGATGGCATCACCAACTTGATGGGCATGAGTTAAGCAGGCTCTGGGAGTTGGTGATGGACAGGTAAGCCTGGCACGCTGCCGTACACTGGGTCACGAAGAGTTGGACATGACTAAAGGACTGAACTAAACTCAGCTCAGTGAGTTCCCATTTCCCAGGGAGGATAATTGACACTCAGAGAGGCTAAATAAGGAAATCATTCAAATGTACATGCCAAGTAAATAGCAAAGACGAGATTATATGTACAGATTCTTTGGCTCCACAGTGATGATCCTAATCTATATACTATACTTTCTCCATATCCTTGACACATCTCAGAATTTTTCAAATTGTGCCTGATGCCATATATATCAGGCTCACCTGGGAGAATATGCTAGAGCACAATTTCTACAGTCTTTTACTCACTTTCCAAGTTAGAGTCTCTGGGAAAAAAAAAGAAAAAGTGAGTGAAAGTGTTAGTCGCTCAGTTATGTCTAACTCTTTGTGACTCCATGGACTGTAGCCCACTAGGCTCCTCTGTCTATGGAATTCTCTAGGCAAGAATACTGGAATGGGTTGCCATTCTTTTCTCCAAAGGAACTTTCCAACCCAGGATTGAACCTAGTTCTCCCACATTGCTTCTTTACCATCTGAGCCACCAGAAAAGCAAGTCCCAAAGACCTAAATTTTTAATTTACTCCAATGATAAATTTTTAAAAATGGTACGATTCGAGAATTGGTGTGGCTAACAGGTAGGCTCATGATTTTGAGAATAATACAGTAGAAAGACTGTGATGTCATAAATCAGATGACCTGGCTTTTAATCCCACCCTGCAATGGACAAGTTACTTTACCTTTTTGGTCTATGTAATCCCATTTGTAAAGAGATTGTATTAGATCAGATGCCCACTGTAACATTTTGCAAGCGTTTGAAATAGATCCCCACAATATAGGCAATATTAGTTCACTAAGACTAATTGTTTGCAGTGCTGGCTACTGTATTTCAAAGAGACTTTCACTCTGTGGAATAGAGTCAAAGCTGGATAGCACCACAGCCAGTCAAGAGCATGTGGGTCCTTCCCTGGCTTTCAGCTCTCTTCTAGGTATAATTAAAGATGGGTGAGTGAGGGCTGCCATTCCAAACGTGCCACGGTTGAAGCACGGAGGTAGATTCTTCTAACCAGCAGCTTATTTCATGGAAGATAAGTGATATTTTCTATTTGAGAAAGCAGGGACTTTTAGAACTGACAGCAACAGCTCCCTAATCTATTTCAGCTAAGAGGTAATCATTTCCAGTCTCAGAAACCATTCCTGCAAATCCAACAGCATGCATTTCATTTGTGGCTCACACAACTGTACTGGCCTTTATAAAAGAAGTAAATAGGTCCTCAGTGGCTGCTTTGTATTGCCAATTAGCTAATCTGTTGGCAGAATCTTGTATCTGCATATGCAAATACATGTTTAGCAACACACCGTAGTATGCTGGGACACATTTCATTTTGCAGACATTATTTTGGGAGCCTGGAAGAAAATGCGGTCTTTATTTTAATTTGCAGTGACTTGTCCAGTGTTTTCCATACCAACATGTTTACTAAACAGGTGTTTGATATGTAGGTCCCAAAATAAACAGCTAATGAATATTCAGGTGTGATGAACGCAATCACAGAAAGAGCCAAGAATAGACCATCAGAGTGCAGACTCCTACGTCCCATCTGTAACCATTAGGATAACAGGACTACACTGCCACAAGTGAGGCACAGAGTCATTCATTTAACAAATAGCTATCACTGCACATTATGTACGAGCTACTGAAATAAACAGCAGTTTTTAATTTCAAGGAGGAAAAAATTACCTGAAAGTAGAGAACAATTGCTTAGCAGTATTTAGTCAACAAATATTTATTGAGTACATACTTCATATGTGTGAGATACTGATACAGGCACTGAAGATTCAAGCAACAATTTTTTTTTTTAAGTGCTAAAAATCATTTTCCTTGCAGAGTTTATGTTTGAGGAAGACAAACAAAGATTAAATAAAGATGAAATGTAGAGTATGATAGATTGTGATGAGTACTAAGAAAGGATGGAAGGAAGGATGGGACCAAAAGAAAAGAGTGGTGCTGGTGAAAGGAGACTGACTTAAGATCAGGAAAGTCCTATCAGGAAGATAAAAATTAGAACGTAGATTTGATAAAGATAAGAAAGTGAGTCAGGGGGATGTCAGTGGGAACAGTGTTATAGCCAAGGAAAATTGTTAAGTGCAATGTGTTAGGTGAGTGTCCAGTAAATTCTAAGAATAGATGGGAGGCTCTGGCTAACATAGAATAAACTTTAAGAAAGGAGTCAGATAACAGTATGCCCAATCATGAAAGGTTTTATAAACCATAAAAAATCTTTGACTCTGAGTGAGATGGGAAGCCACAGGAATTTGAGAAAAAGGTGATATCACTGAACTTTTATTTTAAAAGAAAGATATTAGCCATTGAGCTGAAAGTAGACTAGCACAGAAAAGGGCAGAAGAAGGAAATTCAATGGCATGGATGTTGCTATTAACAAGTCTATGAATGATGGAGGCATGGATTAGGGTAGCAGTGGTGAAGCTGGTGGGATATGGTTGGATTTTGGATGCTTTACATGCAGAGCTAACATGATTTCTAGGATCACCTAATTTTCATGTTGGAATATAATATACATGTACGTAAAACATAAATGTAACATCTACCAAATATGTAAACACCAGGTATCCCCCACCCAAGTTAATAAACACAACACTACCAGCAGTCTAGACATCCGACTCTTTGTGACCCCATGGACTGTAGCCTACCAGGCTCCTCCCTCCATGGGATTTTCCAGGCAAGAGTACTGGAGTGGGTTGCCATTTCCTTCTCCAGGGGATCTTCCCAACCCAGGGATCGAACCCGGGTCTCCCGCATTCCATGCAGACGCTTTAACAAAACATAAATGTAACATCTACCAAATATGTAAACACCAGGTATCCCCCACTCAAGTTAATAAACACAACATTACCAGCACTCTAGATGTTCCATATAGTTAGCACACGGGAAGAAGGACTGAGTGTGCTAAGTAGAAGCAAGGGCAATATAAAAGAGACCCAAATCAAACGTTGTTTCTATTGTTCAGTGACTCAGTTGTGTCCAACTCTTTGTGATCCCATGGGCTGCACCATACCAAGCTTCCTTGTCCTTCACTAGTGCCCAGAGCTTGATTTATAAAACAAATCTATAAAGATGAAAATTAAGGTTTTAAATAAAAAATTCACTAGATAGGATGAACAGTAGAATAGACATTGCAGAGTAAAAGAGAGATGAACTTTCCAGATGACATCTTTAATGAAAAGGGATGGAACTACATTCTTGAGAAATATGATGGACATCTTCCAATAGAGGTAAAAACTGTTCCTGCAGACTCTGTCATTCTCAGAGGAAGTGTTCTCTTCACAGGAGAAAACACAGATTCAGAGTGTTCCTGGCTAAAGAACTAGATTGAAATGATTCTTTTTCAGTCCTGAAATCTAATCACAGTAGCTACAAATGCTAGAGAGCAGACAAAAATATGGGCCAAATATTTATTGCAAACTTCTGATAACCTAGAAGGTATGGTATACGAGTTATGTGACTTTGGCTACAGTGGAGTCTCTTTTTAAAGGCCTGCTAGCACTGGAGCTTCTGCTCACTTGGTTAATGTCAAAGGAATAGATGGAGTAGCAGGAATTGCTTTAATTAAAAATATTATGGAACAAAAGATCCTGTGCCAGGCTATTCTGTTCTAGTGGTAGAACACAGTACCGTAACAGCTTGAGGTGAAGATCATAAAAGGATGCTTTTGAACATAGAGAAATAGAGTTTTTATCAGTACCTAGATCTGTGGTCTGCAATAGCTATAACATTTATAATCTGTGAAAGAAAACAGTAGTTAAGAATCTAAGACATTTAATTGTACTGAAGTGTGCAGCAGCACCACTAACAATCATAACTGGTTCTTGAAATCTTCTTGACTCTGGTAGTAAAGACTAGGATATTTTAGGTAGGAAGTTCCACTACTGAGAACTCAAAGAGCTGTAGGTTGCTTCCAACCTCATCTTAGAATTAGTGAATCTGTTGTTTTGTTGTTGTTCAGTCACTAAGTCATGTCTAGCTCTTTGCAACCCCATGAACTAACTACAGCATGCCAGGCTTCCCTGTCCCTCACTATCTCCCAGAGTTTGCTTAAACTCATGTCCATTGAGTCAATGATGCCATCCAACCATCTCATCCTCTGATACCCCTTTCTCCTCCTGCCCTCAATCTTTCCCACATCAGGGCCAATGGGATGGTACAGATATAGTAGCTTAAAAGAGACTGTGAAAGGTGAAATAAAGGAAGGTGAAATAAAAAATCAGAAAAAAAATGGAGTATTGAAAATGTTTTCTTTAGTTTTGGTGGAAACTTTGCTACAGAAAATAGCAAGGTAAAATACTTGAATTTTTCCTTCAAGTATAGTAATTTTTAATTACTTGGGCTTGGGATTAATGTCTCTAAGGATCCAGTTGCTGCTTCCAACAAATGACCCAAATTATCTTTGCAAAGGACACCAGCAGGGCATTTTTATAAAAAGTAAAGGCTACCCTGAAGAATAAGGTCAAGATTTTCTCCATATTGTCTTCAAGAATGAAATGACAACAAAAAGCTATTCATTTGGTGGAGTAATAAAAAATGCAAAGCTCGATATGGAATTAGAAACAGCATCTAATTAGGCTTTAAGACTGGAAATATATGTGTATGAATCAGATCAGATCAGATCAGTCGCTCAATCGTGTCTGACTCTTACAGATACACATACACATGCATGGATCTGTATAGTTTCTTTGTATTTTATGATACATTGCAGTGAAATCTATTCATTAGTTTATGGATATATTGCCCTTTCATTTTCCCTTCAATGTTTGCTGCTAAGTTGCTCCAGTTGTGTCCAACTCTGTGCGACCCCATAGACTGCAGCCCACCAGACTCCTCCGTCCCCGGGATTCTCCAGGCAAGAACACTGGAGTGGGTTGCCATTTCCCTCTTCAATGCATGAAAGTGAAAAGCGAAAGTGAAGTCGCTCAGTTGTGTCCGACCCCCAGCGACCCCATGGACTGGAGCCCACCAGGCTCCTCCATCCATGGGATTCTCCAGGCAAGAGTACTGGGGTGGGGTGCCACTGCCCTCCCCACCTTCAATGTTTAGGTGATCTCAAATTAGGAAATTCTACATTTAATCATGTAAAAGATTAATGCTAAAGTAAGCTTTTTGGTCTTTGCCAATAAATAGTAATTCAATCCAGTATTGATCTTTTTACAAGTAACAGAGTGGAAAAATTTCTGTATATAACTGAAGACTATAAAATAGACTTGCATAAAATTATCACGACTGCTTCATGTTTATATTTAACTTATATTTTTGTACAAGCAAGATTTTATAAGATATATTTAAAGTTTCAATGTTTTAGCAATTTTTCCAACTTTTTCATGATTTTTAGGAATACAAACTTTTAAGAAAATAATGAAACTAAATTATTGCCTTTTGCCCATTAGCCACCAAATAAAATATGGCCTTAACAAAACTGTGTCATTGCACAGTTTGAAAATTATGTCAGGACATAAACAATAGAATTACTAACCTCGATGCCACTTGTAGAATACATATTAATCTTTCTACATTAAAGAAAATAATGGCTGTGAATAGAAAGCCAAGTCACTACATAGTGATTATATATGCTGGCTGTGATATTCTACCCCTGGGACATCAAATTTGAAATGCAATTTTATATGACAGAAATTGCTTATGGCTCTAATATGCCAAGAGTTTTAAGAGATAATGTTTTTTAGAGAGAAATTCTGCTTCCACTATAGATTATGTACATAAATGTAAAATTTGACAACAGTAGAAGCAGTGTGTTTTAAAGTAATTGAACTTCTGAATTTATTATCCATATTCTATAGTCAACATGACTACAATGAGTTACTGGAATGTTTAGTAAGTGTACTTGTTTTAAATGTTTTGATACTATTATATTTTTCATTAAGGATTCTAAAAATTAAATTGGATATTAAATTAAAAAATATTACTGAGCTTGAAGATATAGCAATAGGAATTATTTTAAATAAAATAGAGAAAAAGTACTGGAAAAAATAAAAAGCATCAGGAAGCAGTGGGACAACTACATGTACCATTGTATATAAACATTTAGAATTAGTCTCTACAGAGAAGAGAGTAAAAAAAGGAAAAAAAAAAAAACATGTATTAGAAAAAGATAGCTGAAAATTTTGCGGAGTTGATAAAAACTGTATACCCATAGATTCAAGAAGCTCAACAAAAAGAATACATTTGAATCAGTTCTAAGGAGGTGGATGGAACTGGAGCCTATTATACAGAGTGAAGTAAGCCAGAAACAAAAACACAAATACAGTATACTAACACATATATATGGAATTTAGAAAGATGGTAAAAATAACCCTATTTACGAGACAGCAAAAGAGACACTGATGTATAGAACAGACTTTTGGACTCTGGGACCGGGAGAGGGTGGGATGATTGGGGAGAATAGCATTGAAATATGTATAATATCATATCTGAAATGAGTCAGTTCAGGTATGATGCCCTATAACAGATGCCTGGGACTGGAGCACTGGGATGACCTGGAGGGATGGTGTGGGAAGGGGGGAGGGAGGAGGGTTCAGGATGGGGAACACGTGTATACTGGTGGCGGATCCATCTCGATGTATAGTAAAAGCAATACAATATTGTAAAGTTAAGCAAAAAAAAAAAAAATAAAATTTAAAAAAAAAAAAAAAGAAGCTCAACAAAACCTAAGCATGACCTATGGGCACTGCCATGTGTAAAACAGATAGCTGGTGAGAACCTGCTGGACAGCACAGGGCACTCAGATTGGTGCTCTGTGATGACCTAGGTGGGTCAGATCAGATCAGATCAGAGCAGTCGCTCAGTCGTGTCCACTCTGCGACCCCATGAACTGCAGCACGCCAGGCCTCCCTGTCCATCACCAACTCCCGGAGGTCACTGAGACTCACGTCCATCGACTGAGTGATGCCATCCAGCCATCTCATCCTCTGGCGTCCCCTTCTCCTCCTGCCCCCAATCCCTCCCAGCATCAGAGTCTTCTCCAATGAGTCAACTCTTCGCATGAGGTGGCCAAAATACTGGAGTTTCGGCTTTAGCATCATTCCTTCCAAAGAAATCCCAGGTCTGATCTCCTTCAGAATGGACTGGTTGGATCTCCTTGCAGTCCAAGGGACTCTCAAGTGTCTTCTCCAACACCACAGTTCAAAAGCATCAATTCTTCGGCGCTCAGCCTTCTTCACAGTCCAGCTCTCACATCCATACATGACCACAGGAAAGACCATAGCCTTGACTAGGCGAACCTTTGTTGGCAGAGTGATGTCTCTGTTTTTGAATATGCTATCTAGGTTGGTCTTAACTTTCCTTCCAAGGAAAGCGTCTTTTAATTTCATGGCTGCAGTCACCATCTGCAGTGATTTTGGAGCCAAGAAAAATAAACTGACACTGTTTCCACTGTTTCTCTATCTATTTCCCATGTAGTGATGGGACCAGATGCCATGATCTTCGTTTTCTGAATGTTGAGCTTTAAGCCAACCTTTTCACTCTCCACTTTCACTTTCATCAAGAGGCTTTTTAGTTCCTCTTCACTTTCTGCCATAATGGTGGTGTCATCTGCATATTTGAGGTTATTGATATTTCTCCCAGCAATCTTGATTCCAGCTTGTGTTTCTTCCAGTCCAGCATTTCTCATGATGTACTCTGCATATAAGTTAAATAAACATGGTGACAATATACAGCCTTGACGTACTCCGTTTCCTATTTGGAACCAGTCTGTTGTTCCATGACCAGTTCTAACTGTTGTTTCCTGACCTGCATACAGATTTCTCAAGAGGCAGATCAGGTGGTCTGGTATTCCCATCTCTTTCAGAATTTTCCACAGTTTATTGTGATCCACACAGTCAAAGGCTTTGGCATAGTCAAAAGCAGAAATAGATGTTTTTCTGGAACTCTCTTGCTTTTTCGATGATCCAGTGGATGTTGGCAATTTGATGTCTGGTTCCTCTGCCTTTTCTAAATCCAGCTTGAACATCAGGAACTTCACAGTTCACATAATGCTGAAACCTGGCTTGGAGAATTTTGAGCATTACTTTACTAGCATGTGAGATGAGTGCAATTGTGCAGTAGTTTGAGCATTCTTTGGCATTGCCTTTCTTTGGGATTGGGATAAAAACTGACCTTTTCCAATCTTGTGGCCACTGCTGAGTTTTCCAAATTTGCTGGCATATTGAGTGCAGCACTTTCACAGCATCATCTTTCAGGATTTGGAATAGCTCCACTGGAATTCCATCACCTCCACTAGCTTTGTTCGTAGTGATGCTTTCTAAGGCCCACTTGACTTCACATTCCAGGATGTCTGGCTCTAGGTGAGTGATCACACCATCATGATTATCTGGGTCGTGAAGCTCTTTTTTGTACAGTTCTTCTGTGTATTCTTGCCACCTCTTCTTAATATCTTCTGCTTCCGTTAGGTCCACACCATCTCTGTCCTGTATCGTGCCCATCTTTGCATGAAATGTTCCTTTGGTATCTCTGATTTTCTTGAAGAGATCCCTAGTCTTTCCCATTCTGTTGTTTTCCTCTATTTCTTTGCACTGATCGCTGAAGAAGGCTTTCTTATCTCTTCTTGCTATTCTTTGGAACTCTGCATTCAGATGTTTATATCTTTCCTTTTCTCCTTTGCTTTTGCTTCTCTTCTTTTCACAGCTAATTGTAAGGCCTCCCTAGACAGCCATTTTGCATTTCTTTTCCATGGGGATGGTCTCTGCTGGAGAAGGGAATGGCAAACCACTTCAGTATTCTTGCCTTGAGAACCCCATGAACAGTATGAAAAGGCAAAATGATAGGATACTGAAAGAGAAACTCCCCAGGTCAGTAGGGGCCCAATATGCTACTGGAGATCAGTGGAGAAATAACTCCAGAAAGAATGAAGGGATGGAACCAAAGCAAAAAGAATACCCAGCTGTAGATGTGTCTGGTGATAGAAGCAAAGTACGATGCTGTAAAGAGCAATATTGCATAGGAACCTGGAATGTCAGGTCCATGAATCAAGGCAAATTGGAAGTGGTCAAACAAGAGATGGCCAGAGTGAATGTTGACATTCTAGGAATCAGAGAACTAAAATGGACTGGAATGGGTGAATTTAACTCAGAGGACCATTATATCTACTACTGCAGGCAGGAATCCCTCAGAAGAAATGGAGTGGCCATCATGGTCAACAAAAGATTCCGAAATGCAGTACTTGGATGCAATCTCAAAAATGACAGAATGATCTCTGTTCATTTCCAAGGAAAACCATTCAATGTCACAGTAATCCAAGTCTATGCCCCAACCAGTAACACTGAAGAAGCTGAAGTTGAACTGTTCTATGAAGACCTACAAGACCTTTTAGAACTAACACCCAAAAAAGATGTCCTTTTCATTCTAGGGGACTGGAATGCAAAAGTAGGAAGTCAAGAAACACCTGGAGTAACAGGCAAATTTGGCCTTGGAACACGGAATGAAGCAGGGCAAAGACTAACAGAGTTTTGCCAAGGAAATGCACTGGTCATAGCAAATACCCTCTTTCAACAACACAAGAGAAGATTCTGTACATGGACATCACCAGATGGTCAACACCGAAATCAGATCGAGTATATTCTTTGCAGCCAAAGATGAAGAAGCTCTATACAATCAGCAAAAACAAGACCAGGAGCTGACTGTGGCTCAGACCATGAACTCCTTATTGCCAAATTCAGACTGAAATTGAAGAAAGTAGGGAAAACCACTAGACCATTCAGGTATGACCTAAATCATTTCCCTTATGATTATACAGTGGAAGGGAGAAATAGATTTAAGGGCCTAGATCTGATAGAGTGCCTGATGAACTATGGAATGAGGTTTGTGACATTGTACGGGAGACAGGGATCAAGACCATCCCCATGGAAAAGAAATGCAAAAAAGCAAAATGGCTGTCTGGGGAGGCCTTGCAAATAGCTATGAAAAGAAGAGAAGTGAAAAGCAAAGGAGAAAAGGAAAGATATAAACATCTGAATGCAGAGTTCCGAAGAATAGCAAGAAGAGACCTAGGTGGGTAGGAAGCACATATGTATACTTTTAGCTGATTCATTCTTTTTTTGCACTGCAGAAACTAGCACAGCATTGTAAAGCAATTACACTCCAATTATAAATAAATAAGAAAATAAAAAATTTAAAAGGAAATATGAAAAAACCTATTTTTGTTCTTCTGGATATAACATGTCTATTTGCATCAGAAGATTTTCTTTCTTCTCTAGTTTCAGACAACTTGATTAAAATGCACCATGGTTTAGGCTCTTTTATATTTCCTGTTATACGTATTTTGCATAATTAGTAATTATTTTGATTGCTATAAGTAAAATTTTGCCCTATAAGAATAGACACATTGAAGTCCTAACACTGAGTAACTCAGAATGTGACCTTATTTGGAAATAAGGTCTTTACAGAGGTAATCATTAAAATAAAGTCATTACAGTGGGCTCTAATCAAGTATGGTATCTATAAAAAGTAGAAATGTGGACACACAGACAGGAAGGCACAGAGGGAAGACAATGTGAAGACATACAGAGAGAATGTGATACAGAGAATCGGGGTGATGTATCCACAAGCCAGTGAATGTCAAGGATGGACAGAAACTCATCAGAAGGTAGGAACAAGCAAGCAGATATTCTCCTCCATGTTTCAGGGGAGAAGGGCCTTGCTCACACCTCTTCATTCTTAGTAGCCTCCAGGCATTTAGCCTGTGTGAGATCCTGGAAGTGCACTGAAACAAGTGAGACCAGGCAGTCCCCAGGAAAGTTGGAGCACTGGATATTCTTGCCAATTCTTTCCCTCTCCAGAGAGAAGCCAGGAACTGAGGCCTTTCACTTATTTGTTTTGTCGGAGAAGGCAATGGCACCCCACTCCAGTACTCTTGCCTGGAAAATCCCACGGACAGAGGAGCCTGGTAGGCTGCAGTCCATGAGGTCGCTAAGAGTTGGATGCAACTGAATGACTTTACTTTCGCTTTTCACTTTCATGCATTGGAGAAGGAAACGGCAACCCACTCCAGTGTTCTTGCCTGGAGAATCCCAGGGATGGGGGAGCCTAGTGGGCTGCCATCTATGAGGTCGCACAGAGTTGGACACAACTGAAGTGACTTACAGTACAGTACAGTAGAAGGGCTGCAGTAATGAGCTACATGCCACATCAAACCACCATCTCTGTTCTTACCAACCTTCCGGTGGCTAGACTATGTTCTTTTTAGACTATGTTTGGCACACTGAGACAAACAAGACAAAAGCCAGCCCTTGAGCAGCTCCTATAAAAGTTGGTGCATTTGCCATGTGGTCCAACTCTCTTTCCCTTCCCAGGGAAAAGCTGTGAGTTGGGGTTTTTCATGCCCTTACTCTGTGCTAAGCCAGAAAGAGAAGTTATGCAGAGTGCTAGCCCAAATTACCATCTGTGTTCCCGTTCTTGCAGCTAGAGCATCCCAGGTCCCCTAAGGGTTACATGACCAGCAAAACACAAGCTAGTCCTTCAGAATCTCCTGGAAAAGTTGAAGCAATGGACTATAGTCCAACTCTTTCTTTCTCCAGTGAGAAGCTAGGAGTTGCAGTGTTTCCTTCTGATCAGTTGGCACCATACCAGAGGTAGGGATTTGGCAAGAAGGTGTCTTGGATTTCTCTTCTGGTTTCAATGGGTCTGATTTTATACTTTCCCAAGGTATAGGAACCTCTCAACTAGCTTCTGATTTTTCCACCAAGGGATTTTTCTCTGAATGGTTGTTGAATCAGCATGTTTATGGGTAGAAGGAAACTCCAAGACTTATTTATTCTCCCATCTCGCTGACATTATCCTCTAAGAGCCAATGTTCTTAAGCAGCTCTAATTCACCACATAGAGTTTCTAAAAATACTTAAGGAAACTTTAGTTTTCTGCTAAGGATCCTAAAGAAGTATTGACAAGACTATTGGAGTACAGATTATTATTGCCAGTCTAATTCCATTTCCTATTCTGGAAGTATAGAGAAAATCAGATTACAAACCAGTAACATGTGGGAAATGTTTGGAAAAGGCCTAGTAGGGCATGCTCACTGATTGAATTCTAGTTATGTAGCATTTGGCTATACTCTAGGTGGCAAATACACTTTACAAAAATGACATTATTCTCCTTAAGCAGGAGGCAGTGGTATAGTGATATGTGTGCATTCTTCCCAACTTCACTTTCAGTGACATCACATTGACAGCTTGAAATCAGCTATGATGGGAGCATTACACCATGGACATTGGCAAATGTATACATCAGGGATTTTTTTTTTTCCTTTGGAAAATCAGCTGTTGATTTACCACTACAATATTTGGAGAACTGTGAGTCTAAAACACTATGAGCTTTGGATGTTGAGACAGAATTTGATTTGGTCCCTGGGGACACAGACCCTGAGGTGAAGATTTTTATAGGATGTTGTATTAACCACATCTTTTATTTTCTATATTTTAATGCTTTGATATCTCTGGCCTTGCAACACTGGAATGACTACCCAGTTTCTAAAGACAGTAAAAAATGCAAACCTAACAATCCAGAACCCTTACCTCCAGCTACTTGTCCTAACCACCAGGGTCAGGTACCAGGCAGTTAAGGGCAGCCTCTATGACCCAGAACCACTGAAATTTTCACAAGACAGCCAATACTAAGCCTGTAGGTAACAAACTATCTTCTTAATGACAATCAATTCCTGACTGCTGGCCTTACCATACCTAAATCATAATAAAATCTCTATGAAAACAGCAGTTATTTGGGAGTTCCCTGGTAGCCTAGTGGTTAGGATTCCAGGCTTTCACTGCTGTGCCCTTGGGTTCAATCCCTGGTTGGGGATCTAAGATCCTACAAGCTGTGTGGTGTGCCCAAACAATCAAACAAAAAACTCCACAGCAGTTCTTTGAGGAAATGCTCTCAAGATAAACACTTTTGAGGAAGAGATAGAAATAAAATTGGAAAGAGAGAGGATTTACCTATGATTGAGTCCAAAGAAAGGCCTGAGTCAACTTCGCAGAAATGGGAAGAAGTGGGATGACCCTTCCATGTGGTTCCCTTTAAGGCAAGGGGCCCAGGTTTCATAACCATATGATCAGGGTAGGGTGCATCCAGATCCTAGAGAGGGGCTTGTCCTTGGGCTTTGAAGCAACTCTTTGGCTGAGAGCATCACCCAGAGAGGGATTCTGCTATTTGGTGTTATATTCTGCTATATATTCTGCTATTTGGTGTCATCAGTATTCTTAGCAGCTGAGGGAAGCTCTTTTGTTCTGAGAGATGGCTGGGGAGTTGTACCCCTGCATGCACTACCTAAATGGAGGATAAACTCAACTACCAAATGCTGTCTACCTTATACGATTCATGAGCTTTCTGACGGAGTCAACATCATTGAGGAGAATAAACGCTGTAGCTGAAAAGGTGCTAAAAGTTCATGTCAAGACTCAGATATGTCCTTTCAACCCTGGTAGAAAAATGAATGTAAAATAAATTAGCCATTTACAACTTTGCAAAACCTAACATGCTGTGAAGATTTATCAGTTGGATGATGAAAAAATATGGACTCTATTCAACAAAGCAATTAAAAATGAACACTGGTGAAACTGAAATCCAAATAAAATAAGCTTCCAGAGTAGACGAAATGCAGAAATAGAAGTTTATTGGATCTCTCTTGCTCTCTTCCTCTCCCTCTCTCCTTTAGAATTCTGTATGCTAATTTAAAAAGCTGCTAGTTTGCTGAATAGAATAAGGCAATTGACAGTGGCTAATAAAGCTCCTCATCCCCCAAGAAGAAGGAACACAAAAGCATGTAACCAGTGTGGATTCTGGTGGATTCTGAGCAGCAGGGTGATTCTAAGGAAATTTTCTATTATTTCCTGGTTGCTTTCTTTCTAGAAATTAGAGACTAAAGCTTGTGAAATCCACAATCACCATTTTTTATTCTAATAACTGATGATAAAAATAAAATATTAAAAAGATATCATAGTTGAGCTACAAAGTTCTATGGATTGTTCTGTCAAATGAATGGGAGACAAGCAAAAGAGAATGACCTGTATTCAAAGAAAAGTTAGCAAATGCATACAGAAAAGGCAAACACTCAGATTTCATAAGAATTCAAGGAAACTACTGCAGAGGAAGAGAGGGAGCTAGTCAGGGGAGCAGTGAGAAGTGAAGACACTTCACCATGAAGAGTTGAATATGTGGAGGCTTCTCTAGGGACAGGGCTTCCTTTGTGGCTCAGATGGTAAAGCATCTGTCTACACTGCGGGAGACCTGGGTTCGAGCCCTGGGTCGGGAAGATCCTCTGGAGAAGGAAATGGCAACCCACTCCAGTACTCTTGCCTGGAAAATCTCATGGAGGGAGGAGCCCTGTAGGCTACAGTCTATGGGGTCACAAAGAGTCAGACACAACTGAGCAACTTCGCTTCCCTTCTTCCTTAGGGACACATCTTCTTTAAATAAAACATGTTGTTTAAGTGCAGTGGCTTAGTTGCATCTTGATGCTTTCCTTCCACACTGTTTCAAATATCTGTGTACCTACAGTGTCCCTTACTTGGATCTGCACAATCCAGCACACATTTATTGTTCTGGTTCTATTCTTAATGAAAATGAAAGTCAAAGTGTTAGTAGTTCAGTCATATCCAACTCTTTACGACCCCATGAACTGTAGCCTGCCAGCCTCATCAGTTCAAGGGATTCTTTAGGCAAGAATACTGGAGTGGATAGCCATTCCCTTCTCCAGGAGATCTTCCTGACCCAGGGATTGAAACTGGGTCTCCCGCTTTGCAGTAGATTCTTTACCATCTGAGTCACCAAGGAAGCCCTATCCTTGCTTCACCTTGAGGAAGGTGAAGAAACAAAATTCACTATTAAAAATAGCTAACATAAACGACCCAATCAAAAAATGGGCCAAAGAACTAAATAGACATTTCTCCAAAGAAGACATACAGATGGCTAACAAGCACATGAAAAGATGCTCAACATCACTCATTATCAGAGAAATGCAAATCAAAACCACTATGAGGTATCATTTCACACCAGTCAGAATGGCTGCGATCCAAAAGTCCACAAGCAACAAATGCTGGAGAGGGTGCGGAGAGAAGGGAACCCTCTTACACTGTTGGTGGGAATGCAAACTAGTACAGCCACTATGGAGAACAGTATGGAGATTCCTCAAAAAACTTGGAATAGAACTGCCTTATGATCCAGCAATCCCACTGCTGGGCATACACACTGAGAAAATCAGAATAGAGACATGTGTACCCCAATGTTCATAGCAGCACTGTTTGCAATAGAATGTGGAAGCAACCTAGATGTCCATCCGCAGATGAATGGATAAGAAAGCTGTGGTACATATACACAATGGAGTATTACTCAGCCATTAAAAAGAATACATTTGAATCAGTTCTAAGGAGGTGGATGGAACTGGAGCCTATTATACAGAGTGAAGTAAGCCAGAAAGAAAAACACAAATACAGTATACTAATGCATATATATGGAATTTAGAAAGATGGTAAAAATAAACCTATTTACGAGACAGCAAAAGAGACACTGATGTATAGAACAGACTTTTGGACTCTGGGACCGGGAGAGGGTGGGGTGATTGGGGAGAATAGCATTGAAATATGTATAATATCATATCTGAAACGAGTCGTCAGTCCAGGTATGATACCCGATAACAGATGCCTGGGGCTGAAGCACTGGGACAACCTGGAGGGATGGTGTGGGGAGGGGGGAGGGAGGAGGGTTCAGGATGGGGAACACATGTATACTGGTGGTGGATCCATCTCGATGTATAGTAAAAGTAATACAATATTGTAAAGTTAAGCAAAATAAAAAAAATAAATAAATAAAAATAGCTAACATATTTTGAGCATTTACTATAAACTAGACTCAGCAAAAATCTCTTTATACTGTCACCACAGTTTTTTGGTGAGGAACTTACTATTATTTCCACATATGGATGAAAAAGGTGAATTTCAGGAACATTAAGTAATGTGCCCATGGGTATGAGTCTGTAAACTAGTAAAAAAGATTAGAACCATAGTCAATTTAACTGCAGAGTTTTAAATCTTTTTTCTGCTATTGTTTAATCTATAAGGAGAGATTCATTATTACTAATAGAATTCAAGAGGAAGGAGAAATTGATATTGTCATTGAATGATTAGCTGGAAATAGAGTTAAAAATGGTATTTTTAAGGAGGGAAAATATTTGTACAAAGGCTGGATGGCATCACTGACTCGATGGGTATGAGTCTGGGTGACCTCCAGGAGCTGGTGATGGACAGGGAGGCCTGGCGTGCTGTGGTTCATGGGGTCGCAAAGAGTCGGACACGACTGAGCGACTGATCTGATCTGATCTGATCTGATAAATTCAGAGTATTGTATTCTGTTCCAAACAGCTAATGCAAAAAAGTGTGTGCTTTTCTCCTGTTTATTGGCATACTTTGGGTACACAAGTGGATACTGTATCAGGAATTAATAGAAGATAGGATTAATGCAAATTATTCAATTCAATATATTCACCTTTCCCTTTGTTTTAGTTACTGGACTTTCTAACCAGAGGAAAGTCTTGGTTCATAGCCCTTAAGCATGTCCCTAAGTGAGGAACTGTCCCAAAGGAGATAAGAAACAAGATAAAGTTATTGTCTTAGAAATTATTGATCTTTAGGGTTATCTCTCCTCCCTGAATCTCCCAAAATATTCTCAGGACTAATGGTGCCACTCAGGAGAGCCAGAAATCAGGTTTTTTATCATGCTAGCCAAATCTCTGACTTAACTGCTTACTCAAATCATCCAATGTTAAAAAGGTTGGGGGTCATTTTGAGTGGGAGGTTCTTTAGCTAGCCTGAGTGATACAAAGGGATTTCTGGAGTCTTGACCAGGATACGTAAGTAGACCAATACGTAATCTTAACTTCTGATGTCCTTTCTAAGCTGCCTTCATATGGGTCACATGTTCCTAAATACTACAGACAATCCAGCATGGAGAGAGAAAGAGAATATTTGAGGCAGTTCAATTCCAGACTAGAAAGTAACAGAGTGACTTTTACTCCACACAACATCTCTGCTGTACTTTATCTCCTCGTGCATGCATGCTGTTGTTTCAGTCATGTCCGACTTTGCAATTCCATGGACTGGAGTCCGCCAGACTCCTTTGTCCATGGAATTATCCAGGCAAAAATATTGGAGTGGGTTTCCATGCCCTTCTCCAAGGGCTCTAGGGATCGAACTCACCTGTTTTATGTCTCCTGCATTGGCAGGCAGGTTCTTTACCACTAGTGCCACCTGGGAAGCCCTTTATTTTCTCAGAATACACATACACACAAACACACACACACACACAGACTAAATCTAATCTTCTCCTTAACAGGTAAAAAAGGTTAAATTTGTTCTCAGCAAACTATAAAAAGCAACTTAGAGGAGAAGTGAAACAGACATTTTTTGATTGCTTCTCCAACATTTATCTCCCCAAGAGTACCACTTTCATAGAAAGTGTTTCTGTTCTCAGCAAGGGTTTTGAATGGAATTGATATCATTCTTAAGGCAATTATCCTGTGACAATCCTCTGGTCACAGAAATTGTTTAATGGGTGAGTATGAAACAGTAGCAACACACATAATTACCAAAGAAACATTAATTCCTAGAAGAAAACATAGGAAAAAAAACCTTCTTGACATTGGTTTTCACAATGACTTTTTGTATATGACATTAAAAAGCAAAAGCAACAGAAGCCAAAGTAAAGTGGCACTATATCAAACTATAAAGCTTCTGCACAGGAAAAGAAACAATCAACAAAATGAAAAGGCAACCTACAGAATGAGGCAAAATATTTGCAAATTACAGATCTGATAAGGGTTAATATAAGGAATGTATACATCTCAGTATTGAAAAATCAACTAATCTGATTCAAAAATGGGCCAAGAATCTGAAAAGACACTTTTCCAAAGTGTATATACAACTGGCCAACGGGCAATGAAAAGGTGATGGACATCACTAATCATCAGGGAAACATAGTTCTTAACTATAATGAAATATCACATCAGACCTATCAGAATGATAATTATAAAAAATTATAAGAGCTAATAAACATTGGTGAGGATGTGGAGAAAAGGATATCTTTGTGCACTGTTGGTAGGGGTGCAAACTGGTACAATCCTTACAGAAACAGAATGGAGGTTCCTCAAATAATCAAAAATAGGACTACCATATGAACCAACAATTCCAGTCTGAGTGTAAAATCTATCCAGGGAAATGAAATCACTGTCTCAAAGAGGTACCTGTACTGCCGTGCTCACTGCAGCATCATTTGCAATAGCAAGATATGGAGATAACCTAAGTGTCCATCAACAGATGAATGGGTCTGTGATACACACACATACATGCACAGAAATATTATGCCATATAAAAAGAAAAAATCCCTGCTCTTTGTGACGATATAGATAACCATGGAGGACATTATAATCTCTCTTATATGTGAAATAAAAAAACGGTATTCAGGGACTTCCCTGGTGATCCAGTGGTAAAGAATCCACCTGCTAATGCAGGGGACATGGGTTTGATCTCTAATCAGGGAAGATTCCATATGTTGCAGAGCAGCTAAGCCCGTGCACCACAACTACTGAGCCTGAGCTCTGGAGCCCCTGAGCCACAACTACTGAAGCCTGCGCACCCTAGAGCCCGTGCTCCACAGCAAGAGAAGCCTCTACAGTGAGAAGCCTGCACACCACAACTAGAGAGTAGCCCCCACTTGCTGCACCTAGGAAAAGCCTGCACACCACAACTAGAGAGTAGCCCCCACTTGGCGGCACCTAGGAAAATCCTGCACACCACAACTAGAGAGTAGCCCCCACTTGCTGCACCTAGGAAAAGCCTGCACACAACCATGAAGACCCAGCACTGACAAAAATGAATAAACAAAAAAAAAAAAAAAAAAAAACAACAACAAAAATGAACTCATAGAAAGTATTGCTTGATAGGGATTGAAAGTAAGGCTGGGAAACGAGTAAATGTGGTCAAAGCCTAATCATGCTAGTTTTAAAATGAATAAATTCTCATCCAGTACAGCATGGTGACAATAGTTACTTGAATACTTGAAAGTTTCCAGGAGAGTAGATCCTAAAAGTTCTCAACACATACTCACACACACACACACACACATAAACATAAAAACACACAAGGTAACACTGTGATGTTACAGATGTAACTAACCTTATTATGGTAAATACATCTATATATATGTATAGTGTGTGTGTGCATGTGTGTATATTGTTATATATATATATATATATATATCACACTGTATATCTTAAATTTATACAATGTTATATTTCAAAGAGAAAACCATAATTCAAAAACATACATGCACTCCAATGTTCACTGCAGTACTGTTTACAATAGTCAAGACATGGAAGCAACTTAAATGTCCATCAACAGAGGAACGGATAAAGAAGAAGTTGTGTGTGTGTGCTTAGTCACCTAGTTGTGTCCAACTCTTTCCAATCCTTCGGACTATATCCCACCAGGCTCCTCTGTCCTTACGATTTCCCAGGCAAGAATACCAGAATGAGTTGCCACTTCCTTCTCATCCAGGGATTGAACCTGCCTCTCCTGTGTCTCCTGCATTGCAGGAAATTCTTTACCCACTGATCCTTCAGGGAAGCCCTGTGGTATATGTATAAAATGAAATACTATTCATCCATTAAAAAGAATGAAATAATGCCATTTGTAACAAAGTGGATGGACTTAGAGATTGTCATACTCAGTGAAGTAAGACAGAAAGGGAGAAATACTGTATGACATCCTTTATACACAGAATAGAAAAAAATGATACAAATGAACTTATTTACAAAACATAAAAAGATTCACAGACTCATAGTTGAGGGGGAGGAGTAGAGGAGTTAGTGAGGGAGTTTGAGATTGACATCTACACACTGCTATATTTAAAATGAATAAACAACAAGAACATACTGTATAGCACAGGGAACACTGCTTAAGGTAATGTGGCAGGCTGGATGGGAGGGAAGTGTGGGGGAGAATGGATACATTTATATGTATGAATCAGTTGTTCTGCTGTACACCTGAAATCATCACACATTGCTAATTGGTTGTACTCCAACATGAAATAAAAAGTTTTTGTTGTTTTTTTTTTTTAAATGACACTCCCTCAGCTAGCTCAGGTATCCTTACTATAAACAATCATTGCACCCTCTACTTTGCATTTAGAAGCCATATGATATTTTGTGTTTATTTATACATCAGATCAGATCAGAACAGATCAGTCGCTCAGTCGTGTCCAACTCTTTGCAACCCTGAGAATCGCAGCACGCCAGGCCTCCCTGTCCATCACCAACTCCCGGAGTTCACTCAGACTCACGTCCATCAAGTCAGTGATGCCATCCAGCCATCTCATCCTCTGGCATCCCCTTCTCCTCCTGCCCCCAATCCCTCCCAGCATCAGTCTTTTCCAATGAGTCAACTCTTCGCAGGAGGTGGCCAAAGTACTGGAGTTTCAGCTTTAGCATCATTCCTTCCAAAGAAATCCCAGGGCAGATCTCTTTCACAATGGAGTGGTTGGATCTCCTTGCAGTCCAAGGGACTCTCAAGAGTCTTCTCCAACACCACAGTTCAAAAGCATCAATTCTTCGGCGATCAGCCTTCTTCACAGTCCAGCTCTCACATCCATACGTGACCAGAGGAAAGACCATAGTCTTGACTAGACGAACCTTTGTTAGCAAGGTAATGAAGGTAATGTCTCCGCTTTTGAATATGTTATCTAGGTTGGCCATAACTTTCCTTCCAAGGAGTAAGCGTCTTTTAATTTCATGGCTGCAGTCACCATCTGCACTGATTTTGGAGCCCAGAAAAATAAAGTCTGACACTGTTTCCACTGTTTCCCCATCTATTTTCCATATAGTGATGGAACCAGATGCCATGATCTTCGTTTTCTGAATGTTGAGCTTTAAGCCAACTTTTTCACTCTCCACTTTCACTTTCATCAAGAGGCTTTTGAGTTCCTCTTCACTTTCTGCCATAAGGGTGGTGTCATCTGCATATCTGAGGTTATTGAGATTTCTCCCAGCAATCTTGATTCCAGCTTGTGTTTCTTCTATTCCAGCATTTCTCATGATGTACTCCGCATAGAAGTTAAATAAACGGGGTGACAATATACAGCCTTAACATATTCCTTTTCCTATTTGGAACCAGTCTGTTGTTCCATGTCCAGTTCTAACTGTTGCTTCCTGACCTGCATACAGATTTCTCAAGAGGCAGGTCAGGTGGTCTGGTATTCCCATCTCTTTCAGAATTTCCCAGTTTATTGTGATCCACACAGTCAAAGGCTTTGGCATAGTCAATAAAGCAGAAATAGATGTTTTTCTGGAACTCTTGCTTTTTCCATGATCCAGCAGATGTTGGCAATTTGATCTCTGGTTCCTCTGCCTTTTCTAAAACCAGCTTGAACATCAGGAAGTTCATGGTTCACATATTGCTGAAGCCTGGTTTGGAGAATTTTGAGCATAACTATACTAGTGTGTGAGATGAGTGCAATTTTGCGGTAGTTTGAGCATTATTTGGCATTCATTGCCTTTCTTTGGGATTGGAATGAAAACTGACCTTTTCCAGTCCTGTGGGCACTGCTGAGTTTTCCAAATTTGCTGGCATATTGAGTGTAGCACTTTCACAGCATCATCTTTCAGGATTTGAAATAGCTCAATTGGAATTCCATCACCTCCACTAGCTTTGTTTGTAGTGATGCTTTCTAAGGCCCACTTGACTTCACATTCCAAGATGTCTGGCTCTAGGTCAGTGATCACACCATCGTGATTATCTGGGTTGCGAAGATCTTTTTTGTACAGTTCTTCTGTATATTTTTGCCATCTCTTCTTAATATCTTCTGCTTCTCTTAGGTCCATACCATTTCTGTCCTTTATCCAGCCCATCCTTGCATGAAATGTTCCTTTGGTATCTCTGATTTTCTTGAAGAGATCTCTAGTCTTTTCCATTCTGTTGTTTTCCTCTATTTCTTTGCATTGATCTCTGAAGAAGGCTTTCTTATCTCTTCTTGCTATTCTTTGGAACTCTGCATTCAGATGCTTATATCATTCCTTTTGTCCTTTGCTTTTTGCTTCTCTTCTTTTCACAGCTATTTGTTAGGCCTCCCCAGACAGCCATTTTGCTTTTTTGCATTTGTTTTCCACGGGGATGGTCTTGATCCCTGTCTCCTGTACAGTGTCACGAACCTCTGTCCATAGTTCATCAGGCACTCTATCTATCTTATCTAGGCCCTTAAATCTATTTCTCACTTCCACTGTATAATCATAAGGGATTTGATTTAGATCATACCTGAATGGTCTAGTGATTTTTCCTACTTTCTTCATTTTCAGTCTGAATTTGGCAATAAGGAGTTCATGGTCTGAGCCACAGACCATGTTTTTGTTGACTGTATAGAGCTTCTCCATCTTTGGCTGCAAAGAATAGAATCAATCTGATTTCGGTGTTGACCATCTGGTGATGTCCATGTATAGAGTCTTCTCTTGTGTTGTCGGAAGAGGGTGTTTGTTATGACCAGTGCATTTTCTTTGCAAAACTCTATTAGTCTTTGTCCTGCTTCATTCCGTATTCCAAGGCCAAATTTGCCTGTTACTCCAGGTGTTTCTTGACTTCCTACTTTTGCATTCCAGTCCCCTATAATGAAAAAGACATCTTTTGGGGTATTAGTTCTAAAAGGTCTCAGGCGTGGGTTGCTCCTTCCGGCCGCCGCCCCTGGCCTGGGGCTTGGGAGCGTGGGGTTGTGGGGTAGCTCCTCCAGCCAGCCGCCCCGGCCTCAGGCTTAGGGGCTTGGGGTAGCTCCCCCTGGACTCCGCCCGACTTCGGAAGTGGCGCAGCTCCTCTTGGCTGTTCCTGTGCCGTGGCAGTCTGGTACTCTCGGCCCTTATTTATACATACTTGGATATAATTGTGTGATGCCTTGGTTATCTTACTAAACTAAGCTTATCAAGGGAGAGGACTTTACATGTTTTTGTTTTGTTTTGTTTTGTTTTATTTTTTTTACTTTAAATATTGTATTGGTTTTGCCATACATCAACATGCGTCTGCCACGGGTGTACACGTGTTCCCCATCCTGAACCCCCTTCCCATCTCCCTCCCCATACCATCCCTTTGAGTCATCCAGCGCACCAGCCCCAAGCTTCCTGTATGCTTCATCGAACCTGGACAGGTGATTTGTTTCTTATATGATATTATACATGTTTTAATGCCATTTTCCCAAATCACCCCCCACACACAGAGTCCAAAAGACGGTTCTATACATCTATGTCTCTTCTGCTGTCTCGCATACAGGGTTGTTGTTACTATCTTTCTAAATTCCATATATATGCATTAGTATACTGTATTGGTGTTTTTGTTTCTGGCTTACTTCACTCTATACAGTAGGCTCCAGTTTCATCCACCTCATTAGAACTGATTCAAATGTATTCTTTTTAATGTCTGAGTAATACTCCATTTGTGTATATGTACCACAGCTTTCTTATCCATTCATCTGCTGATGGACATCTAGGTTGCTTCCATGTCCTAGCTATTATAAACAGTGTTGCGATGAACATTTGGGTACATGTGTTTCTTTAAATGCTGGTTTCTTCGGTGTGTATGCCTAGCAGTGGGATTGCTGTGTCATATGGCAGTTCTATTTCCAGTTTTTTAAGGAATCTCCACACCGTTCTCCATAGTGGCTGTACTAGTTTGCATTCCCACCAACAGTGTAAGAGAGTTCCCTTTTCGCCATACCCTCTCCATCATTTATTGCTTGTAGACTTTTGGATCGCAGCCATTCTGACTGGCGTTAAATGATACCTTGTGGCTTTGATTTGCGTTTCTCTGATAATAAATGATGTTGAGCATCTTTTCATGTGTTTGTTAGCCATCTGTATGTCTTCTTTGGAGAAATGTCTATTTAGTTCTTTGGCCCATTTTTTGATTGGGTCATTTATCTTTCTGGAATTGAGCTATAGGAGTTGCTTGTGTATTTTTGAGATTAGTTGTTTGTCAGTTGATTCATTTGCTATTATTTTCTCCCATTCTGAAGGCTGTCTTTTCACCTTGCTTATAGTTTCTTTTGTTGTGCAGAAGCTCTTAATTTTAATTAGATCCCATTTGTTTATTTTTGCTTTTATTTCCAATATTCTGGGAGGTGGGTCATAGAGGATCCTGCTGTGATGTATGTCAGAGAGTGTTTTGCCTATGTTCTCCTCTAAGATTTTTATGGTTTCTGGTCTTATGTTTAGATCTTTAATCCATTTTGAGTTTATTTTTGTGTATGGTGTTAGAAAGTGTTCTAGTTTCATTCTTTTACAAGTGGTTGACCAGATTTCCCAGCACCACTTGTTAAAGAGATTGTCTTTTCTCTACTGTATATTCTTGCCTCTTTTGTGAAAGATAAGGTGTCCATAGGTGTGTGGATTTATCTCTCGGCTTTCTATTTTGTTCCATTGATCTACATTTCTGTCTTTGTGCCAGTATCATACTGTTTTGATGACTGTGGCTTTGTAGTAAAGCCTGAAGTCAGGCAAGTTGATTCGTCCAGTTCCATTCTTTCTCAAGATTGCTTTGGCTATTCGAGGTTTTTTGTATTTCCATACAAATTGAGAAATTATTTGTTCTAGCTCTGTGAAGAATACCGTTGGTAGCTTGATAGGTATTGCATTGAATCTATAAATTGCTTTGGGTAGTATACTCATTTTCACTATATTGATTCTGCCAATCCATGAACATGGTATATTTCTCCATCTATTAGTGTCCTCTTTGATTTCTTTCACCAGTGTTTTATAGTTTTCTATATATAGGTATTTAGTTTCTTTAGGTAGATATATTCCTAAGTATTGTATTCTTTTCGTTGCAATGGTGAATGGAATTGTTTCCTTAATTTCTCTTTCTATTTTCTCATTATTAGTGTATAGGAATGCAAGGGATTTCTGTGTGTTAATTTTATATCCTGCAACTTTACTATATTCATTGATTAGTTCTAGTAATTTTCTGTTGGATTCTTTAGGGTTTTCTATGTAGAGGATCATGTCATCTGAAACAGTGAGGTTTTTTCTCTTCCCAATTGGATTCCTTTTATTTCTTTTTCTACTCTGACTGCTGTAGCCAAAACTTCCAAAACTATGTTGAATAGTAATGGTGGAAGTGGGCACCCTTGTCTTGTTCCTTACTTTAGGGGAAATGCTTTCAATTTTTCACCATTGAGGATAATGTTTGCTGTGGGTTTGTCATATATAGCTCTTATTATGTTGCGGTATGTTCCTTCTATTCCTGCTTTCTGGAGAGTTTTTATCATAAATGGATGTTAAATTTTATGAAAGGCTTTCTCTGCATCTATTGAGATAATCATATGGCTTTTATTTTTCAATTTGTTAATGTGGTGTATTACATTGATTGATTTGTGGATATTGAAAAATCCTTGCATTCCTGGGATAAAGCCCACTTGGTCATGGTGTATGATCTTTTTAATGTGTTGTTGGATTCTGATTGCTAGAATTTTGTTAAGGATTTTTGCATCTATGTTCATCAGTGATATTGGCCTGTAGTTTTCTTTTTTTGTGGCATCTTTGTCAGGTTTTGGTATTAGGGTGATGGTGGCCTCATAGAATGAGTTTGGAAGTTTGCCTTCCTCTGCAATTTTCTGGAAGAGTTTGAGTAGGATAGGTGTCAGCTCGTCTCTAAATTTTTGGTAGAATTCAGCTGTGAAGTAGTCTGGACCTGGGCTTTTGTTTGCTGGAAGATTTCTGATTACAGTTTCAATTTCCATGCTTGTGATGGGTCTGTTAAGGTTTTCTGTTTCTTCCTGGTCCAGTTTTGGAAAGTTTTACTTTTCTAAGAATTTGTCCAATTCTTCCATATTGTCCATTTTATTGGCATGTAATTGCTGATAGTAGTCTCTCATGATCCTTTGTATTTGTGTGTTGTCTGTTGTGATCTCTTCATTTTCATTTCTAATTTTGATTTGATTTTTCTCCCTTTGTTTCTTGATGAGTCTGGCTAATGGTTTGTCAATTTTATTTATACTTTCAAGGAACCAGCTTTTTGCTTTGTTGATTTTTGCTATGGTCTCCTTTGTTTCTTTTGCATTTATTTCTGCACTAATTTTTAAGATTTCTTTCCTTCTACTAACCCTGGGGTTCTTCATTTCTTCCTTTTCTAGTTGCTTTAGGTGTAGAGTTAGGTTATTTATTTGACTTTTTTCTTGTTTCTTGAGGTATGCTTGTATTGCTATGAACTTTGCCCTTAGCACTGCTTTTACAGTGTCCCATAGGTTTGGGGTTGTTGTGTTTTCATTTTCATTCATTTCTATGCATATTTTGATTTCTTTTTTTATTTCTTCTGTGATGTGTTGGTTATTCAGCAGCGTGTTGTTCAGCCTCCATATGTTGGAATTTTTAATATTTTTTGTCCTGTAATTGAGATCTAATCTTACTCTATTGTGGTCAGAAAAGATGCTTAGAATGATTTCAATTTTTTTTGAATTAACCCAGGCTAGATTTATGGCCCAGCATGTGATCTATCCTGGAGAAGGTTCCATTTGCACTTGAGAAAAAGGTGAAATTCATTGTTTTGGGATGAAATGTCCTATAGATATCAATTAGGTCTAACTGTTCTATTGTATCATTTAAAGTTTGTGATTCTTTTTTAATTTTCTGTTTAGTTGATCTATAGGTGTGAGTGGGGTATTAAAGTCTCCCACTATTATTGTGTCATTGTTATTTCCCTTTTCATACTTGTTAGCATTTGTCTTACATATTATGGTGCTCCTTGATGTTGGGTGCATATATATTTATAATTGTTATATCTTTTTCTTTGATTGATCCTTTGATCATTATGCAGTGTCCTTTTCTCTCTTTTTACAGCCTTTGTTTTAAAGTCTATTTTATCTGATATGAGTATTGCTACTCCTTCTTTCTTTTGATCTCTATTTGCATGGAATATCTTTTTCCAGCCCTTCACTTTCAGTCTATATATGTCCCCTGTTTTGAGGTGGGTCTCTTGTAGACAACATATATAGGGGTCTTGTTTTTGTATCCATTCAGCCAATCTTTGTCTTTTGGTTGAGGCATTCAACCCATTTACGTTTAAGGTAATTATTGGTGAGTATTATCCCATTGTCATTTACTTTATTGTTTTGGGTTCGAGTTTATACAGTTTTTGCGTCTCCTGTCTAGAGAAGATCCTTTAGCATTTGTTGGAGAGCTGGTTTGGTGGTGCTGAATTCTCTCAGCTTTTGCTTGTCTGTAAAGCTTTTGATTTCTCCTTCATATTTGAATGATATCCTTGCTGGGTACAGTAATCTGGGCTGTAGGTTATTTTCTTTCATCACTTTAATTATGTCTTGCCATTCCCTCCTAGTCTAAAGAGTTTCTATTGACAGATCAGCTGTTATCCTTAAGGGAATTCCCTTGTGTGTTATTTGTTGTTTTTCCCTTGCTGCTTTTAATACTTGTTCTTTGTGTTTGATCTTTGTTAATTTGATTAATATGTATCTTGGAGTGTTTCATCTTGGGTTTATCCTGTTTGGGACTCTCTGGGTTTCTTGGACTTGGGTGATTATTTCCTTCCCCATTTTAGGGACGTTTTCAACTATTATGTACTCAAGTATTTTCTCATGGTCTTTCTCTTTGTCTTCTTCTTCTGGGACTGCTATGATTCGAATGTTGTTGTGTTTAATATTGTCCTGGAGGTCTCTGAGATTGTCCTCATTTCTTTTCATTCGTTTTTCTTTTTTCCTCTCTGATTCATTTATTTCTACCATTCTATCTTCTATTTCACTAATTCTATCTTCTGCCTCTGTTATTCTACTATTTGTTGCCTCCAGAGTGTTTTGGATCTCATTTATTGCATTATTCATTATATATTTACTCTTTTTTATTTCTTCTAGGTCCTTGTTAAACCTTTCTTGCATTTTCTCAATCCTTGCCTCCAGGCTATTGATCTGTGATTCCATTTTTATTTCAAGATTTTGGATCATTTTCACTATCATTATTCAGAATTCTTTATCAGGTAGATTCCCTATCTCTTCCTCTTTTGTTTGGTTTGGTGGGCATTTATCCTGTTCCTTTATCTGCTGGGTATTCCTCTGTCTCTTCATCTTGTTTATATTGCTGAGTTTGGGGTGGCCTTTCTGTATTCTGGCAGTTTGTGGAGTTCTCTTTATTGTGGAGTTTCCTTGCTGTGGGTGGGGTTGTACAGGTGGCTTGTCAAGATTTCTTGGTTAGGGAAGCTTGTGTCAGTGTTCTGGTGGGTGGAGCTGGATTTCTTCTCTCTGGAGTGCAATAAAATATCTAATAACGAGTTATGAGATGTCAATGGATTTGGAGTAACTTTTGGCAGCCTGTATATTGGAGCTCAGGGCTGTGTTCCTGTGTTGCTCGAGAGTTTGCCTGGTATGTCTTGCTCTGGAACTTGTTGGCCCTTGTGTGGTGCTTGGTTTCAGTGTAGGTATGGAGGCGTTTGATGAGGTCCTATTGTTTAATGTTCCCTGGAGTCAGGTGTTCTATGATGTTCTCAGGATTTGGACTTAAGCCTCCTGCTTCTGGTTTTCAGTCTTATTTTTACAGTAGTCTCAAGACTTCTCCTTCTATACAGCGACATTCATAAAACATCTCCTTTTGAAGACAATGGGCTGCTTTTCTGGGTCCTCTGCCGGCATTCAGACGTTGTTTTGTGGACTTTACTCAGCATTTAAATGTTCTTTTGATGAATTTGTGGGGGAGAAAGTGATCTCCCCGTCCTATTCCTCCGCCATCTTAGGACTGCCCCCCTACATGTTTATTTTTATGTCCTCAATGCCTAGCACATTGCCTGGCACTTAGTAGACATTGAGTAAAGGTCTCCCCCCACACACACACCCCGCCGCCAATGAAATGACTACATGTTTCTTATATTCTGAAGTATATCAAATGACTGTATATATGTTTCTTATCTATTTTAGAAAAAACAGCAGGATTAGGAACAGTGTGAATATGAACTAGGACTTTCTTTTCATGAACCTTCTTTGCACACCCAGTGGTATTATTTTCTTCTGCTTCCATTCTGGCCACCTGGCCAGCAGAGCTCTGAAAAAGGCAGCTGGGGCAGAATGGGGTGATCTACCAACCCCTGGGCCCAGCCCTTGGCCTTTCTGCTGTTGCTCTTTGAACCTGACTTTAAGCACTCAGGGTAAATGAATTATTCTCTTCCTGTTTAAGCACTTCTGAGAAAGAACAGCTGCAAAGCCAGATGAGTCCTGGAAGATCAAACAAGACTGGATATTCTTGCTGGCTTGTCAGGCCCCATTTCAGAGCTTGTTAAATGCCGGCTAGCATTTGATTATGTTCAGCACAGCCCTCAAGGAAGTATTATCTCTGATTGTCATTTTGAAAGCAAATTATTTTAAATAAAATTCTTCCTTGCCTTTCATTATGAAAAAATCCAGGCCATCTTTGGCTACTCTACCCTTCGCTGTTCTGGTCAAATGCCACTGCCTGTTCCAAAGAATGACTCTTCAATACTATTACTGATAGATGAGTCGGAACAGAAACTGTCCTTTTCTTCTTTCTACCTGCTGGAGCCATAAATCATCTACTCATCCCAGGTGATTGCCACAGACAGTCCACTTAAAGCCATATTTCATGATTTAAAAGGTATAATATTTCTTCAGCAGACTATTTCTAACCATTCTCCCTGAATTCCAGGGACAATTCGACATTTTTTCTTATTTTCAAAGCACCTAAGGGTGCACCAGGTAAGTTGTGAATATTTCCCCCAGCCTCTTCTTTCCAGGAAGAGCAAAGAAAACTACCACACTGGACTTGAACAAGAACTGTTGACTGAGGCACAGTCTGCAAGCTAGACAATCTGTTGTTTTTTTCGGAAAATACCCTGGTTGCTTTCATTTGTTTCACCCTTCAATTTTCACAATATCTGCTAGGTGAAATTTGATTTTAGATTGGAAAAGAGGTTTAAATGGATTTGTCCTTGAATCTCAGCTGTTAAAAAAAGCCTTACAATGTCCACTGACTTTAAGAAAACATAATTTCTATAATTTAGTATGGAGGGGATTTTACTTTTGCTTTTCTAATAAATTACACATGCAGCTTAAAGGATGGTAGGGAGGCTTTTACATGAGGAATATCTTCAACAGGCATGAATAACAAAATATATTTTGCTGCTTACCTAATCTGATTTTATGTTAAAACCTTTAATTTAATTTTCCCATTAATATCCAAAGCTTGACTGTGTGCAAAATGATACAACATTAAGAGTGACTTTTATGGTATTTAAATTCCATGTTCACTACACTTTCACTCATTCATATCAAGAAAACAAATTTCAAATTAAGTAAAAGACAGTATTTAGGCACAGATGAGACATAAGACTAAAACCAAAGCAATGTCACTTGCTACAAAGAGTCCCACACTCTGTAAGCACCCTGAAATTTCTCCTCACTGTTTTTGGAAATGAGGGAATTGAATGTTGCAAAGGAAATTGTCATCATATGCACCCAAGAAGGTGTCTTCCAATTTGTTTCATTTATGCCAGGTTCCCCTTTTGCACCGTCTTAAATCTCATTCACTGAACTAAAAAATCTTTGTCAGTGTGAAGGTCATTAATTTTAATTAAATGGAAATCATTTTTCTTACACTTGCAAGAAAATGAGGATTAGTCTCAGTAACTTTCATTAAATAAATAGAGCAAATTAAAATTTATAATGTATCTCTAGATGGATCTAAAATGGTCTCATCAAAAGCCTATTAGTTGACAAGGAGGGAAGTGTCTCAGTGGATTATGGTTAAAAAAAAAAAAAGTACACTCAGGATCTTGTTTATTCTTCTTTAGTACCCCTTGCCTGCTCCCCATTCTATACTACTTTTGAATATATACATAAGGAAAACTATTTGACAAATAGCACTTCATTAATTACCAAAACTCTTCAATTCATCTCCCTTTTGCAAAGAATTAGCATTACATCACAAAGAAAAGCATAACAAATGTTATTTTATCATGAACATTAAATTACTCATTTATAATTCAATATTTCTAAAACACTTGTTATTTATAGGGCAATCCTGAGTGCTCATTGGAAGGACTGATGTTGAATCTGAAACTCCAACATTTTGGCCACCTGATGCAAAAAGCTGACTCATTTGAAAAGATCCTGATGTGGGAAAGATTGAAGGCAGGAAGAGAAGAGGATGACAGAGGATGAGACAGTTGGATGGCATCACTGACTCAATGGACATGAGTTTGGGTAGACTCTAGGAGTTGGTGATGGACAGGGAGGCTTGGCATGCTGTGATTCATGGGGTTGCAAAGAGTCAGATATGAGTGACTGAACTGAACTGAGAGAAGATTTCAGAGTAAATTATCTAAGACTTCTGTTTTGAAGTCTATTTTTTCTAAAAGTGAAAAAAAGTCAAGATTTGAAAAGATTAAATTACTTAACACAAGATTATAAAGGAAAAGTCTGTTTCCAGGTCTATACATAAGAAAAGACAGTTTTTTCTATCCAACTTTTTGTATGACTTGTTTGAAATGACTACTGTGGAGATTTAATATAGGGTGAGAATGTTACTGAGAATATAAATGTCAGAACTGGGTAGGATACACTTGGTTTGGGAACTCTTTCTTTACTTCTCCTCCCTCTCTCTCTATTTTCTCCCTCCCTCCCTTCTTCCTTCCTATTTTATTCAACATGGGGAACCAATTTTCATGAGAGGGCCCAGAGATGATGATGGTTCAGCCTTCTCTCACAGGGCTTTAAATGTGGACTGCCTTTCAGCTATCTGCTCAAAAGGTACATGAAAAGATGAACAACACTGTTAATTGTAGGGGCTTCCCTGGTGGCTCAGCTGGTAAACATCTGCCTGCAATGCAGGAGACATGGGTTCGATCCCTGGGTCAGGAAGATCCCCTGAAGAAGGAAATGGCAACCCACTCCAGTACTCTTGCCTGGAAAATCCCATGGATGGAGGAGCCTGGTAGGTTACAGTCCATGGGGTTGCAAAGAGTCAGACACGACTGAGTAACCTCACTGGTTAATTATTAGAGAGATGCAAATCAAAAACAACAATGAGATATCACTTTACACCAATCAGAATGGCCATTATCAAGAAGTCTTACAAATAACAAATGCTGGAGAAGACAAGGAAAAAAGGGAACCCTCCTACTGTTGGTGGGAATGTAAATTGATACAAACACTGTGGAAAACAGTATGGAGGTTTCTTAAAAAACTAGAAATAGAACTACAACAAGCTCTAGTAATCTGACTCCAGGGCGTGTATCTAGAGGAAACCATAATGCAAAAAGACACATTCATCCCATTGTCCATTGCAGCACTATTTACAAGAATCAAGACATGGAGCTAACCAAAATATCCATGAATGAAAAAATGGATAAAGAAGATGTGGTATATTTATACAATGGACTATTACTCAGCCATTAAAAAGAATGAAATAATGCCATCTACAGTAACATGGTTGGACCTAAAGATTTATCATACAGAGGGAAGTAAGTCCGAAAGAAAATGACAATACTATATGATATCACTTACATGTAGCATCTAAAATACAAAACAAATGAGCATGTATATGAAACAGAAACAGACACATAGACACAGACAACAGACTTCTGGTTGCCAAGGGGGAGGAAGAATGGGGAAGACAAGTACTGGGAGCTTGGGATTAGCCTATATAAACTATTACATAGGACCTGCTGCTTATTTATGTTAATTTTTTTCTACAGAACAAATAGATATATATAGAAATATAGACAGATAGATAAATAAACAACAAGGTCTTACTGTATAACATCAGATCAGATCAGATGAGATCAGTCGCTCAGTCGTGTCTGACTCTGCAAACCCCATGAATCGCAACACACCAGGGCCCCCTGTCCATCACCAACTCCCAGAGTTCACTGAGACTCACGTCCATCGAGTCAGTGATGCCATCCAGCCATCTCATCCTCTGGTGTCCCCTTCTCCTCCTGCCCCCAATCCCTCCTAGCATCAGAGTCTTTTCCAATGAGTCAACTCTTCACATGAGGTGGCCAAAGTACTGGAGTTTCAGCTTTAGCATCATTCTTTCCAAAGAAATACCAGGGCTGATCTCCTTCAGAATGGACTGGTTGGATCTCCTTGCAGTCCAAGGGACTCTCAAGAGTCTTCTCCAACACAACACTTCCAAAGCATCAGTTCTTCGGTGCTCAGTCTTCTTCATAGTCCAACTCTCGCATCCATACATGACCACAGGAAAAACCATAGCCTTGACTAGATGGAACTTTGTTGGCAAAGTAATGTCTCTGCTTTTGAATATGTGATCTAGGTTGGTCATAACTTTCCTTCCAAGGAGTAAGCGTCCTTTAATTTCATGGCTGCAGTCACCATCTGCAGTGATTTTGGAACCCCCCAAAATAAATTCTGACACTGTTTCCACTGTTTCCCCATCTATTTCCCATGAAGTGATGGGACCGGATGCCATGATCTTCATTTTATGAATGTTGAGCTTTAAGCCAATTTTTTCACTCTCCTCTTCCACTTTCATCAAGAGGCCTTTTAGTTTCTCTTCACTTTCTGCCATAAGGGTGGTGTCATCTGCATATCTGAGGTTATTGATATTTCTCCCAGCAATCTTGATTACAGCTTGTGTTTCTTCCAGTCCAGAGTTTCTCATGATGTACTCTGCATATAAGTTAAATAAACACGATGACAATATACAGCCTTGACGTACTCTTTTTCCTATTTGGAACCAGTCTGTTGTTCCATGTCCAGTTCTAACTGTTGCTTCCTGACCTGCATACAAACTTCTCAAGAGGCAGATCAGGTGGTCTGGTATTCCCAACTCTTTCAGAATTTTCCACAGTTTATTGTGATCCACACAGTCAAAGGCTTTGGCATAGGCAATAAAGCAGAAATAGATGTTTTTATGGAACTCTTGCTTTTTCCATGATCCAGCGGATGTTGGCAATTTGATCTCTGGTTCCTCTGCCTTTTGTAAAACCAGCTTGAACATCAGGAAGTTCACAATTCACATATTGCTGAAGCCTGGTTTGGAGAATTTTGAGCATTACTTTACTAGTGTGTGAGATGAGTGCCATTGTGCGGTAGTTTGAGCATTCTTTGGCATTGCCTTTCTTTGGGATTGGGATGAAAACTGACCTTTTCCAGAACTGTGGGCACTGCTGAGTTTTCCAAATTCGCTGGCATATTGTGTGCAGCACTTTCACAGCATCATCTTTCAGGATTTGGAATAGCTCCACTGGAATTCCATCACTTCCACTAGCTTTGTTCATAGTGATGCTTTCTAAGGCCCACTGGACTTCACATTCCAGGATGTCTGGCTCTAGGTCAGTGATCACACCATCATGATTACCTGGGTCGTGAAGATCTTTTTTGTACAGTTCTTCTGTGTATTCTTGCCACCTCTTCTTAATATCTTCTACTTCTGTTAGGTCCATACCATTTCTGTCCTTTATCGAGCCCATCTTTGCATGAAATGTTCCTTTGGTATCTCTGATTTTCTTGAAGAGATCTCTAGTCTTTCCAATTCTGTTTTTTTCGTCTATTTCTTTGCATTGATCGCTGAAGAAGGCTTTCTTATCTCTTCTTGCTATTCTTTGGAACTCTGCATTCAGATATTTATATCTTTCCTTTTCTCCTTTGCTTTTTGCTTCTCTTCTTTTCATAGCTATTTGTAAGGCCTCCCCAGACAGCCATTTTGCTTTTTTGCATTTTTTTTCCATGGGGATGGTCTTGATCCCTGTCTCCTGTACAATGTCATGAACCTCCATCCATAGTTCATCAGGCACTCTATCTATCAGATCTAGGCCCTTAAATCTATTTCTCACTTCCACTGTATAATCATAAGGGATTTGATTTAGGTCATACCTGAATGTTCTAGTGGTTTTCCCTACTGTCTTCAATTTAAGTTTGAATTTGGCAATAAGGAGCTCATGGTCTCAGCCACAGTCAGCTACTGGTCTTGTTTTTGCTCACTGTATAGAGCTTCTCCATCTTTGGCTGTGAAGAGTATAATCAACCTGATTTTGGTGTTGACCATTTGGTGATGTCCATGTGTAGAGTCTTCTCTTGTGTAGTTGGAAGAGGGTGTTTGTTTTGACTAGTGCATTTTCTTGGCAAAACTCTATTGGTCTTTACTCTGCTTCATTCAGTATTCCAAAGCCAAATTTGCCTGTTACTCCAGGTGCTTCTTGACTTCCTACTTTGGCATTTCAGTTCCCTATAATAAAAAGGACATCTTTTTTGGGTGTTAGTTCTAAGAGGTATTGCAGGTCTTCATAGTACCATTCAACTTCAGCTTCTTCAGAGTTACTGGTTGGGGCATAGACTTGGATTACTGTGATATTGCATGGTTTGCCTTGGAAACAAACAGAGATCATTCTGTCGTTTTTGAGATTGCATTTCAGACTCTTTTGTTGATCATGATGGCTACTCCATTTCTTCTGAGGGATTCCTGCCTGCAGTAGTAGATATAATGGTCATCTGAGTTAAATTCACCCATTCCAGTCTATTTCATTTCGCTGATTCCTAGAATGTCCACATTCACTCTTGAAATCTCTTGTTTGACCACTTCCAGTTTGCCTTGATTCATGGACCTGACATTCCAGGTTCCTATGCAATATTGTTCTTTACAGCATCGGATCTTGCTTCTATCACAGTCACATCCACAGCTGGGTATCGTTTTTGCTTTGCCTCCATCCCTTCATTCTTTCTGGAGTTATTTCTCCACTGATCTCCAGTAGCATATTGGGCACCTACTGACCTGGGGAGTTTCTCATTCAGTATCCTATCATTTTGCCTTTTCATACTGTTCATGGGGTTATCAAGGCAAGAATACTGAAGTGGTTTGCCATTCCTTTCTCCAGTGGACCACATTCTGTCAGATCTCTCCACTATGACCCTCCTGTCTTTGTTTGCCCCAAGGGCATGGCTTAGTTTCATTGAGTTAGACAAGGCTGTGGTCCTAGTGTGATTAGATTGACTAGTTTTCTGTGAGTATGGTTTCAGTGTGTTTGCCCTCTGATGCCCTCTTGCAACACCTACCGTCTTACTTGGGTTTCTCTTACCTTGGGAGTGGGGTATCTCTTCATGGCTGCTCCAGCAAAGCCAGCCATTGTTCCTTACCTTGGGGAAGGGGTATCTCCTCACCGCTGCCCTTCCTAACCTGCCACATGGGATAGCTCCTCTAGGCCTTCCTGCCCCGTGCTGCCACGGCTTCCTGGATGTGGGGTTGGTCCTCTCGGCCACCACCCCTGGCCTCAGGTGTGAGTTTGCTTCTCCCACTGTATAGCATAGGGAATCATATTCAGGATCCTGTGACAAATCATAATGTAAATTTAAATGTAAAAGAAATTATATATGCATAATTGAGTCACTCTGCTATAAAGTAGAAATTAACACATTTTAAATTAACTATACATAAAATAAGCTCAGATATGCAGATGACACCACCCTTATGGCAGAAAATGAAGAGGAACTCAAAAGTCTCTTAATGAAAGTGAAAGTGGAGAGTGAAAAAGTTGGCTTAAAGCTCAACATTCAGAAAATGAAGATCATGGCATCCGGTCTCATGACTTAATAGGAAATAGATGGGGAAACAGTGGAAATAGTGTCAGACTTTATTTTTCTGGGCTCCAAAATCACTACAGATGGTGACTGCAGCCATGAAATTAAAAGACGCTTACTCCTTGGAAGGAAAGTTATGACCAACCTAGATAGCATATTCAAAAGCAGAGACATTACTTTGCCAACAAAGGTCTGTCTAGCCAAGGCTATGGCTTTTCCTGTGGTCATGTATGGATGTGAGAGTTGGAGTGTGAAGAAGGCTGAGTGCCCAATAATTGATGCTTTTGAACTACGGTGTTGGAGAAGACTCTTGAGAGTCCCTTGGACTGCAAGGAGATCCAACCAGTTCATTTTGAAGGAGATCAGCCCTGGGATTTCTTTGGAAGGAATGATGCTAAAGCTGAAACTCCAGTACTTTGGCCACCTCATGTGAAGAGTTGACTCATTGGAGAAGACTCTGATGCTGGGAGGGATTGGGGGCAGGAGGAGAAGGGGACGACAGAGGATGAGATGGCTGGATGGCATGACTGACTCGATGGACGTGAGTCTCAGTGAGCTCTGGGAGTTGGTGATGAACAGCGAGGCCTGGCGTGCTGCGATTCATGGGGTTGCAAAGAGTTGGATACGACTGAGCAACTGATCTGATCTGATCTGATACTTCAATAAAATTTTTTAAAAAGAAAGCAGGGACTATTTCATCTAAACTGTCCAATTTCAAATCTCCACTATTTCTTATCAGGCACAGAAGATTAGACAAGGTAGTTAATCTCTGAGTTTTGGGTTGTAAGAATTTAAAACTGGGAGAATAATGTCACTTTTGTTGAGTTATCCTAGTGATAACTACATGTTAGTTCACACAAAACATCTTACCTCTGTGCTGAACACATAGTAAATACTCAGTACATGTATATCTTTATTAATTTCAGAAAGGTGTTGGGCTCGGGCTGGCTTTTCCACTTAGGAGCAGCCAGACATTGGAAACATTACCTAATCATTCTTTTTTTCTTTAGTTTAAAAATAGAATTTGAAAAGAGAAGTCACATAATAGAGTTTTTATGATTAATAAAATGACATCATACTGAAACACATCTAGGTTTCAATATCTATCAGTATGATTTTTCATTTCACTTTAAATAAAGTTCAGTTTGTGAGTTTAGTTACACAAATTATATTACTAATTAAAGAGCCACATTAACATTCACAAATTCAGTGGCTTTAATCTCTTTTATGAAACAGGGAGGAATTCTGCAAGCAAAACAAAAAAAAAACCTAGATTACTACATGAATCCAACACACTGACATATTAAATGATGAATCATCAACTCAATGGACATGAGTTTGAGCAAACTCTGGGAGATAGTGGAGGACAGGGAAGCCTGGTGTTCTTCAGTCCATGGGGTCGCAAAGAGTCATCAACCATGCAGCAACTGTATAACAACAAGAAGATAGAAGGGGAAACATTTTAAAATTCAATACTCAGACATAACCAATTTATCAATTAAGGTCTAGTTGAGATCTTGACTTTTTTACCATGACTTTTGAAGTTACTAAGCCTGAAGATTTTGGTTTTTAGGCACATTTTGAATTCATAAACTGGAGTTAAATGTGACTGAGCTTCAGTGGATGAAAGAGAGGGTATTACCACCCAACAACTTCGATAAGAGTGTGCTTTGGAACTTTGGGACCTTTGTAAATATGAAAATTAAGAAATGATATCTTGGGGTGGTTCCACACAGAGGAATAGGTTCAAGAGACCACTTTCTCCCCCTAAAATTCATCAAAATATCATTTGAATGCTGAGCAATTTCCACAAAACAACTTCTGAATGCTGGCAGAGGATACCAGGCACCCAGAAAGGCAGCCCATCCTGGTCAAAAGGAGGTAGGACAAAAGACAAATAGAGACAAAAGATTTAGGGACAGAGACCCATTCTGGGGAGAGAGTAATGAAAGAGAAGTTTCCAAACAGTAGGAAATCCTCTCACAGGTGGGTCTGTGGGGAGTTTTGGAATCTCAGAAGGCAACATAACCAGGAAAAAAAAAAAAAGAAAGAAAAACACAAGTAAAACCCCACAGAATATGTGCCTAAATGCAACTGCCACTGGAGAAGTAGCCCAGACGCTTGCCTTGGCTACCAGTGACCAAGGGCTGGACAGGGAGACACAGGCTGCATAATTGGTGCTTAGGGTAAGGACCAGGCCTGAATGCCCTGAGGACAATCTGAGGGAGCTAGCTAGAGGTAGCAACCCAAACTGTGCAATTACTAGAGAGAGAAAAAAAAAAGGGGGGAACTTTACCACGAAAGACTCTAACACTCAGCCTGGTCTGCTCACAGAACAAAGGATTGAGTGAATACCAAAGGAGAGCTAGCCAGCTGTGTACAGGCTCCTACCCCCACCCTGCCAGAGGCAGAGAGGCAGGCATGCAACAGCCAGAGCCAAAAGTCAAGGGGCTACTCCAGTCTCAGCCCCAGAGACCAGCATCCTCCACCAAATGGTGAGCAGGCTCCCAGTTGCTAACCACATCTTCCTGAGATCCTGGAGAGTTGTAATCTGCCAGGAAGGTTGGAGCCTGAAATCAGTTCCCCAGAGGAGACACACATCACACATGAGATGGTGCTCTTGTGGTGCACCCCAGAAACTGAGTGTCTGGGACCAGGGAGGTGAGTAAGATGCACTGCCCATCTGGGACAGTGTGCTCTCCAAACACCTGATCACCTGAGCTGCTCAGACCTGGGACGAGTACAAAATGCATGTCCAGCCAAGTCTGGCAGAATACCCGAGAATCTGAGCAGCTTTGACTTGGGAAGTGCACAAAACATAGGGTCTGCTTTGGACAGTGGCCCTGCAGAGCACCCTGGAGCCTGAGCAGTGTAGACCCAGGAAGTATATGTCACCTTGAGCTGGGGCAAACCCAGTACATTCCATACACTGTAAGCACTCCCCACACATGCCAGCAATATTTGTTTGTAGTGTCCCTCCCTCCCCACAACGCAACTGAACAAGTGAGCCTAAATAAGTGATCACCTTTGCCTCCTTGTGCAAGGCTGGAAATTAGACACTGAAGAGACTTGCAAACAGAGGAAGCCAAAATAAACAAAGAAGAGGGAGCTGCTCTGGAAATGACAGGTGCAACAGATTAAAACCCTGTAGTAGACATTGACTAGGCATTGGAGGGGGCCTATATATCCTGAGAAAAAGTACAAACTGGAACAAGGAACTATCTGAAACTGAACTTACCCCAAACCGCCCACAACAATTACAGAGAAATTCCTAGATATATTTTTACTATTATCACTTTTTATTCTTTTAATTTAAGTTCTTTATTACTCCTTTAATTTTTATTTTTATAACCTACTATTACCTTTCAAAAAAGACCCTATTTTAAGCAAATTTTACATATATATATATATATAATATATTTTTTGTTGTTGATTTTGTTTTGTATTTTTAATAATGCTTTTTTGAGAGTCTAACCTCTACTTTAGATTTTTAACCTTTGCTTTTTGGTATTTGTTATCAGTTTTTACCTTTAAAAATCCAATCTTCAGTCACTTAGGGGTGTGATTACTGGCTTGATTGCTCTCTCCCCTTTTGACTCCCCCTCTTCTCCTCCTGGTCACCTCTATTTCACTCCTCCCTCTTCTCTTCTCCATGTAACCCTGTGGCCCTCTCTGGGTGTCTCTCGCTATGGAGAACTGTTTTATCATTAACCTAGATGCTTTATCATCTGTGCTGTAAGGATGCAGAAGTCTTGAGGCTACTAAAAGAATAAGACTGAAAGCCAGAGGCAGGAGGCTTAACTACAAAACTTGAGAACATCAGAGAACCCCTGATTCCAGGGAACATCAATAGACAAGAGCTCACCCAAAAGCCTCCATACCTACACTGAAACCAAGCTCCAAGCAAGAGCCAACCAGTTCCAGAGCAAGACACACCACACTAATTCTCCAGCAAAGCAAGAACACAGCCTTGAGCATTAAAAGACAGGCTGCCCAAAGCCACGCCAAACCCATAGACACCCCAAAACTCACTACTGCACATTTCATTGCACTCGAAAGAGAAGAGATCCAGCTCTACCCACCAGAAAATAGATGCAAGTTCCCCTAACCAGGAAAGCTTGACAAGCCATTAGTCCAACCCCACCCACAGGGAGCAGGCTATACAATGAAGAGGAACCACAAACTTCCAGCTCAGAGGAAGGGCACCCCAAAGACAGCAATCTAAACAAAATGAAAAGGCAGAGAAATATTCAGCAGGTAAAAGAACATGATAAGTGCCCACCAAACCAAACCAAAGAGGATGAGATAGGGAGTCTACTTGATAAAGAATTCAGAATAATGACAGTACAGATGGTCCAAAATCTTGAAAACAAAATAGAGTTACAGATAAATAGACTAGAGACAAGGATTGAGAAGATGCAAGAAATGTTTAACAAGGACCTAGAAAAAATAGAGCCAATCAATAACACACGATGCAATAAATGAGATCAAAAGCACTCTGGAGGGAATCAACAGTGGAATAAGTGAAGCAGAAGATAGGATAAGTGAGGTGGAAGATAGAGTGATGGAAATAAATGAAGCAGAGAAGAAAAAAGAAAAAAAAATTATTAAAAGAAATGAGGACAACCTCAGAGACCTCTGGAGCAATGCTAAATGGTGCAACATTCAAATCATAGGAGTCCCAGAAGAAGATAAAACAGAAGGTCATGAGAAAATACTTGAGGAGATAATAGTTGAAAACTTCCCTAAAATGGGGAAGGAAATAGCCAGAGAGTCCCAAGAAACCCAGAGAGTCCCAAACAGGATAAATCCAAGGCAAAACCACCCAAGACACATATTAATCAAACTAACGAAGATCAAACACAAAGAGCAAATATTAAAACCTGGAAGGGAAAAGCAACAAATAACACACAATGGAATAAGGATAACAGGATAAGGATAACAGCTGATCTTTCAATAGAAACTCTTCAGATCAGAAGGGAACGGCACGACACACTTAAAGTCATGAAAGAGAAAAACCTACAACCCAGATTACTAGACCCAGCAAGTATGTCATTCAAATATGGAGGAGAAATCAAAAGCTTTACAGACAAGCAAAGCTGAGAGAATTCAGCACCACCAAACCAGCTCTTCAACAAATGCTAAAGGATATTCTCTAGACAGGAAATACAGAAAAGGTTTATGAACTCTAACCCAAAACAACAACGTAAATGGCAAGAGGATCATATTTATCAATAATTACCTTAAATGTAAAATGGGTTGAATTTCCCAACTAAAAGACAAGGACTGGCTGTATGGATACAAAAATAAGGCCCATATATATGCTGTCTACAAGAGACTCACCTCAAACCAAGGGACACACAGAGACTGAAAGTGAAGGGCTGTAAAAAGATATCTCATGCAAATGGAGACCGAAAGAAACTAGGAGTAGCAATACTCATATAAGATAAAATAGATTTTGAAATAAAGACCATGAAAAGAGACAAAGAAGGACACTACATAATGATCAAAGGATCAATCCAAAAAGATGATATAACAATTGTAAATATATATGCACCCAACTTAGGAGCACCTCAGTATGTAAGGTAAATGCTAACAAGTATGAAGGAGAAGGCAATGGCAACCCACTCCATGGACCGAGGAGCCTGGTAGGCTGCATTCCATGGGGTCGCTAAGAGTCAGACACTACTGACTGACTTCACTTTCACTTTTTACTTTCATGCATTGGAGAAGGAAATGGCAACCCACTCCAGTATTCTTGCCTGGAGAATCCCAGGGACAGAGGAGCCTAGTGGGCTGCTGTCTATGGGGTCTCACAGAGTCGGACACGACTGAAGCGACTTAGCAGCAGCAGCAACAAGTATGAAAGGGGAAATTAACAGTAACAATATAATAGTGGGGGACTTTAATACCCTACTCACACCTATGGATAGATCAACCAAACAGAAAATTAGCAAGGAAACACAAACATTAAATGATAAAATGGACAAGTTAGACCTAATTGATATGTATAAGACATTTCACCCCAAAACAATGAATTTCACCTTTTTCTCAAGTGTACATGGAATTCTCTGGGATAGATCACATCCTGGGCCATAAATCTAACCTTGGTAAATTCAAAACATTTGAAATCATTTCAAGCATATTTTCTGATCACAATGCAGTAAGATTAGATGTCATCTACAGGAAAAAATATTAAAAATACAAACATATGAAGGCTAAACAACACACTTCTGAATAACCAAAAAATCATGGAAGAAATATAAAAGGAAATTAAAATATGCATAGAAGCAAAAGAAAATGAAAACACAACAACCCCAAACCTATGGGATTCAGTAAAAGCAGTGTTAAGGGGAAGACTCAGCAACACAAGTTTACCTCAAGAAACAAGAGAAAAATTAAATAAATAACCTTTTACACCTAAAGCAACTAGAATAAGAAGAAATGAACTCTAGAGTTAGTAGAAGGAAAGAAATCATAAAATTTAGAGCAGAAATAAATGAAAAAGAAAAGAAATAAAAGAGATTACAGCAAAAATCAACAAAATTAAAAGTTGGTTCTTTGAGAAGATAAATTAAATAGACAAACCATTAGCCAGACTCATCAAGAAAAAAAGGGAGAAGAATCAAATCAACATAATTAAAAATGAAAATGGAGAAATCCCAATAGGCAACACAGAAATACAAAGGATCATAAGAGACTACTATCAGCAACTATATGACAATGGAATGGACAATTTGGAAGAAATGGACAAATTCTTAGAAAAGTACAATTTTACAAAACTGAACCAGGAAGAAATAGAAATAAAAATTCTTAACAGACCCATCACAAGCATGGAAAAGGCAACATTCTTGCACTGTTGATGAGAATGTAAATTGATGCAGCCACAATGGAAGACGGTATGGAGATTCCTTTAAAAAAAACTAGGAATAAAACTACCATATGACCCAGAAATCCCACTCCTAGACATATACCCTGAGGAAATCAAAATTGAAAAAGACACATGTACTCCATTGTTCATTGCAGCACTATTTACAATAGCTAGAACATGGAAACAACCTAGATGTCCATTAACAGAAAAATGGATAAAGAAGTTGGAGAAGGCAATGGCAACCCATTCCAGTACTCTTGCCTGGAAAATCCCATGGACGGAGGAGCCTGGTGGGCTGCAGTCCATGGGGTTGCTAAGAGTCAGACACAACTGAGCGACTTCACTTTCCCTTTTCACTTTCATGCACTGGAGAAGGAAATGGCAACCCACTCCAGTGTTCTTGCCTGGAGAATCCCAGGGATGTGGGAGCCTGGTGGGCTGCCATCTACGGAGTTGCACAGAGTCAGACACAACTGAAGTGACTTAGCAGCAGCAGCAGCAGTATATATACACAAAGGAATATTCAGTTCAGTTCAGTTCAGTTCAATCGCTCAGTTGTGTCCAACTCTTTGCGACCCCATGAATCACAGCACGCCAGGCCTCCCTGTCCATCACCAATTGCCAGAGTTCACTCAAACCCACGTCCATCAAGTCAGTGATGCCATCCAGCCATCTCATCCTCTGTTATCCCCTTTTCCTCCCAGCATCAGAGTCTTTTCCAATGAATCAACTCTTCACTTATTACTCAGCCATAAAAAGGAACAATGTTGAGTCAGTTCTAATGAGGTAGATGAACCTATAGCCTATTATACAAAGTGGAGTAAGTCAGAAAAAGAAAGATAAATATCATATTCTAACACATATATATGGAATCTAGAAAAATGGTACTGAAGAATTTACTTACAGGTCAGCAGTGGAGAAACAGACTAGAGAATAGACTTGTGGACATGGGAGAGGGGAGGAGAGGGTGAGATGCATGGAAGGAGTAACATGGAAACCTATATTACCATATGCAAAATATATAACCAACAGGGAATTTGCTGTATGGCTAAGAAACCCAAATAAGGGCTCTGTATCAACTTGGAAGGGTGGGATGGGGAGGGAGGTGGGAGAGAAGTTCAAAAGGGAGGGGACATATGTATACCTATGGCTGATTCAGGTTGAGGTTTGACAGGAAAAACAACAAAATTCTGTAAAACAATTATGCTTCAAAAAAAAAAAAACATATTAAAAAAAAGAATTAATCTCAAAAATATACAAGCAGCTCATGCAGCTCAATACCAGAAAACTAAGTGACCCAATCAAAATATGGGCCAAAGAACTAAACAGATATTTCTCCAAAGAAGACATACAGATGGCTGCTGCTACTGCTGCTGCTAAGTTGCTTCAGTCATGTCTGACTCTGTGCGACCCCATAGACGGAAGCTCACCAGGCTCCCCTGTCCCTGGGATTCTCCAGGCAAGAACACTGGAGTGGGTTGCCATTTCCTTCTCCAATGTATGAAAGCGAAAAGTGAAAGTAAAGTCGCTCAGTCGTGTCCAACTCTCAGCGACCCCATGGACTGAGATTCTCCATCCATGGGATTCTCCAGGCAAAAGTACCGGGGTGGGGTGCCATTGCCTTCCCCATACAGATGGCTAACAAACACATCAAAAGATGCTCAACATTACTCATTATTAGAGAAATGCAAGTCAAAACCACAGTGAGGTACCATCTCAAGCCGATCAGGATGGCTGCTATCAAAAAGTCTGCTGCTGCTGCTAAGTCACTTCAGTCATGTCTGACTCTGTGTGACCCCATGGATAGCAGCCCACCAGGCTCCACTGTCCCTAGGATTCTCCAGGCAAGAACACTGAAGTGGGCTGCCATGTCCTTCTCCAGTGCATGAAAGTGAAAAGTGAAAGTTAAGTCCCTCAGTTGTGTCCTACTCTTAGCAACCCCATGGACTGCAGCCTACCTAAAAGTCTGCAAACACTAAGTGCTGGAGAGGGTGTGGAGAAAAGGGAACCTCAACTTCCCACTGTTGGTGGGAATGCAAACTAGTATAGCCACTATGGAGAACTGTGGAGACTCCTTAAAAAACTGGAAATAGAACTGCCATACTACCTGGCAATCCCATTGCTGAGCATACACACCGAGGAAACCAGAGCTGAAAGAGACATGTGTACCCCAATGTTCATTGCAGCACTGTTTACAATAGTTAGGACATGGAAACAACCTTGATCTCCATGAGCAGATGAGTGGATAAGAAAGATGTGGTACATATACACAATGGAATATTCAGATCAGATCAGATCAGTTGCTCAGGCATGTCCAACTCTTTGCGACCCCATGAATTGCAGCACGCCAGGCCTCCCTGTCCATCACCAGCTCCCAGAACTCACTCAGACTCACGTCCATCGAGTCAGTGATGCCATCCAGCCATCTCATCCTCTGGCGTCCCCTTCTCCTCCTGCCCCCAATCCCTCCCAGCATCAGAGTCTTTCCCAATGAGTCAACTCTTCACATGAGGTGGCCACAGTACTGGAGTTTCAGCTTTAGCATCGTTCCTTCCAAAGAAATCCCAGGGCTGATCTCCTTCAGAATGGACTGGTTGGATCTCCTTGCAGTCCAAGGGACTCTTAAGAGTCTTCTCCAACACCACAGTTCAAAAGCATCAATTCTTTGGCACTCAGCCTTCTTCACAGTCCACCTCTCGCATCCATACATGACCACAGGAAAAACCATAGCCTTGACTAGATGAATCTTTGTTGGCAAAGTAATGTCTCTGCTTTTGAATATGCTATCTAGGTTGGTCATAACTTTCCTTCCAAGGAGTACTACTCAGCTCTTAAAAAGAACACATATGAGTCAGTTCTAATGAGGTGGATGAAACTAGAGCCTATTATACAGAGTAAGTCAGTCAGAAAGAAAAACACCAATACAGTATATTAACCCATATATATGGCATTTAGAAAGATGATAACGATGATCCTATATGCAAGACAGCAAAAGAGACACAGAGATAAAGAACAGACTTTTGGACTCTGTGGGAGAAGGCGAGGGTGGGGCTATTTGAGAGAATAGCATTAAAACATATATATTACCATGTGAAATAGATGACCAGTCCAAGTTCGATGCATGAAACAGGGAACTCAAAGCTGGTACACTGGGACAACCCAGAGGGATGGGAAGGGGAGGGAGGTGGGGGGGGTTTTGGATGGGGGACAAATGTACACCCATGGCTGATTCACATCAATGTATGGCAAAAACTACCACAATATTGTAAAGTAATTAGCCTCCAATTAAAATAAATAAATTAATAAAAATATAAAATATGATAAATAAAAAATGATATCTTACTGCAGTTTTAAGTTTCAATTTTACCTCATTGCATATGGGGCTGAAAATTTTTATGTTAAAAAAATTTGCATTATTTATATAATGGAGTGATTTGAGCATCTGTTTCCCAAACTCTATAGTAAACATCTTAAGGGAAAAGGCTGTGTTTTATGCATCTCATTTTTGCCCAGTTCTTAGCATAATACTCAGGCATAAAATATGTTAAAATAACATATTAAGTAGAGGAACAAATTAGTGACCCGGGAAAAAAAAAGTGGCTGAGCTTTCTTCAGCTTCTTACTTTTTGAGTGTTTATCACTAGGTCTTACATGTGCAAACTCTAAGTTGACATCACTGGTTAAATTTGTTTGGAGTAGAAGCTAACATGAAGTGTTATGTGAGATTCAAAAACCTAGATATTTTATTTATTTCTTTACTTCTGCAATCTGTGTCTAGAATTCTGGTACATGGGATATACTCAGTAAATATGTGTTACATGAATGAATTTATGGCATGCAACTTGCCTTCTAGGCTTATAAAACCCATGAGCCCAGCTTTCAATTATAAGGGATTTAAATCTAACCTGGGTCAAATAAGGTCTTCCTATTTGACCATATATATATGCACAAACACATGAGCACACACATACATTGTAATATCACCAAAAGCAGAATAGCTAATGTGGGCTTACATGCTATTGCTTATAACGCAATCCCAGCTTCCCTCTCTCTGTTGAGCAGTGTTTTATACAAAGTTGGTATTCAAACAGTATTTATCAAACAGCTGAAGGAATGAAAGCTAGGCATCAAAACTCACTACATCCAAAAGCACTAACCAAGGCCAGATAGGTGAGGGGACTTCTCTTGGGAACTGTATAAAGCAGTTCAAACTCTCAGAGAGAATTTTTAAATTAAAATTTTCACAAGGACAAAACTGAGACACAGCAGTATACACTTCATAGGTTGATTTTAAGACAAAATTGCAATTGGATCACTTCTGCTTCTGTTGCTTCATCTCTTGATGGTGATGGCAAGACCTTCAGAGTTCCCCAAATTGAAATAAGGGACAAAGAAGGCTAAAATAAGGCCTCATGTATAAACAAGCTTTCACAAGTTGGAATCAAGATTGCTGGGAGAAATATCAATAACCTCAGATATGCAGATGACACCACCCTTATGGCAGAAAGTGAAGAGGAAATCAAAAGCGTCTTGATGAAGGTGAAAGTGGAGAGTGGAAAAGTTGGCTTAAAGCTCAACATTCATAAAATGAAGATCATGGCTTCTGGTCCCATCACTTCATGGGGAAATAGATGGGGAAACAGTGGAAACAGTGTCAGACTTTATTTTTGGGGGCTCCAAAATCACTACAGATAGTGAGTGCAGCCATGAAATTAAAAGACGCTTACTCCTTGGAAGGAAAGTTATGACTAACCTAGATAGCATATTCAAAAGCAGAGACATTACTTTGCCAACAAAGGTTCATCTAGTCAGATCAGATCAGATCAGTCGCTCAGTTGTGTCTGACTCTTTGCGACCCCATGAATCACAGCACGCCAGGCCTCCCTGTCCATCACCAGCTCCCGGAGGTCACTCAGACTCACACCCATCGAGTCAGTGATGCCATCCAGCCATCTCATCCTCTGTCATCCCCTTCTCCTCCTGCCCTCAATCCCTCCCAGCATCAGAGTCTTCTCCAATGAGTCAACTCTTCGCATGAGGCGGCCAAAATACTGGAGTTTCAGCTTTAGCATCATTCCTTCTAAAGAAATTCCAGGATTGATCTCCTTCAGAATGGACTGGTTGGATCTTCTTGCAGGCCAAGGGACTCTCAAGAGTCTTCTCCAACACCACACTTCAAAAGCACCAATTCTTCGACGCTCAGCCTTCTTCACAGTCCAGCTCTCACATCCATACATGACCACAGGAAAGACCATAGCCTTGACTAGGCGAACCTTTGTTGGTAAAGTAATGTCTCTGCTTTTGAATATGCTATCTAGGTTGGTCATAACTTTCCTTCCAAGGAGTAAGCATCTTTTAATTTCATGGCTGCAGTCACCATCTGTAGTGATTTTGGAGCCCAGAAAAATAAAGTCTGACACTGTTTCCACTGTTTCTCCATCTATTTCCCATGTAGTGATGGGACCAGATGCCATGATCTTCGTTTTCTGAATGTTGAGCTTTAAGCCAACCTTTTCACTCTCCACTTTCACTCTCATCAAGAGGCTTTTTAGCCCCTCTTCACTTTCTGCCATAAGAGTCGTGTCATCTGCATATCTGAGGTTATTGATATTTCTCCCAGCAATCTTGATTCCAACTTGTGTTTCTTCCAGTCCAGCATTTCTCATGATGTGCTCTGCATATAATTTAAATAAACATGGTGACAATATACAGCCTTGACGTACTCCTTTTCCTATTTGGAACCAGTCTGTTCGTCTAGTCAAGGCTATGGTTTTTCCTGTGGTCATGTATGGATGTGAGAGTTGGACTATGAAGAAGGCTGAGCGCCGAAGAATTGATGCTTTTGAACTGTGGTGTTGGAGAAGACTCTTGAGAGTCCCTTGGACTGCAAGGAGATCCAACCAGTCCATTCTGAAGGAGATCAGCCCTGGGATTTCTTTGGAAGGAATGATGCTAAAGCTGAAACTCCAGTATTTTGGCCACCTCATGTGAGGAGTTGACTCATTGGAGAAGACTCTGATGCTGGGAGGGATTGAAGGCAGGAGGAGAAGGGGACGACAGAGGATGAGATGGCTGGATGGCATCGCTGACTCAATGGATGTGTCTCAGTGAGCTCTGGGAGTTGGTGATGGACAGGGAGGCCTGGCGTGCTGCGATTCACAGGGTCGCAAGGAGTTGGACACGACTGAGCGACTGACCTGATCTGATCTGATTTTCTTATGTAGGACATTTTTCATCTCTATTTTAAATAATAAATTAAAGCCATTAGGTATATGAGCATTCCGTTTTCCCCCAGATTATGCCATTCAGCAGGTAGAGGACATGATTCTCTGGCAATTCTAAGGAAACACAGGTTTTAGAATCTGGGGGCAGGGAAGGCCCTGGGTAAACAAGTCAATTAGTAGCAGGACATGGGCTTCCTGATTTAGAGAGAATGTAGGGAAACCACTAATTTCTCCTCAGATGATACCATATGCATATCCTATATAAAATAAATAAAACTGTGTCAAATAGATGGACAGTACACATGATCTAGGATAGTGACTGGGATTAGCCCCTGCTCTCGCCCCAGGGCTCTGATTTCCCCTTATGTTCAACACTCACATCACAATATTGGCTCTGCTCTGGTGTGAAGGCCCCTTTTTCATAAATATTGCCCCTAACTTTTTTCCATGTAGTCAATAAATAATAAAACAGTATACCACATAATACAGTTTTCACAGTTAAGTTTATATCCATGATGAACTTCTCACATGGTTTTCCAAATGGGTGTATTAACAGTTTAAATGATTTTTAATGAATAAAATAGAAATTAAGAGTTATTTTGACATTTTCCCCCTTCTCTCATCTCTTGTCTATATAACATCACAAATGAAAATAAAAGAAAATATAGCCTAGTTCATTTAATCAACTTTGTGAAGAGAAACTGTCTAACTATTGCTTGGATCTGAAATAAAATTCAGTGATTTTGCTCCTTTTACCAATGTTTGCTTTGGAGTTTTAAAAATATAGCTTCTATATAGGTGAGAAGCAACATAGCATGTCGCCTTTTGGGACAGGTAGAAAATTACACTGTAAATAAATAACCTGAACATCTTGAGTAGCTCACTTTTATGTCAGAAGTTTTCTTAATTACAGCATCTATTTCAGGAAGATGAAAAGGACCCTGTTGTCACCTTTGTTGCACATCACATCATAAGACAATTTTGATTTCATCCATTTGCTAATGGAGCATTCCTAACTCACTGAATTAGAAAAATAGAATAGGTACCCTATGGATCAAAATTTACCTGTAAACAGATACAATTAGTGCGGTGGTCTCATGGTTTGTGAAGAATTTTTGCTTTAAAAAATATACATATCCTTCTATTTAGACCCTGTGGTATGTATGTTGCTAGAAACTTGCATCCTTTTCCAATAACATTTTCCTGTTAACTTTAAGTGCACAACAACAATAATAATGGTCACATTCCAAACACTATACACATGTGAACTCATAAATTTTATAGATGAGTAGAATTACTAGCTTTATTTCAAAGAAATGGATAAAAGATATGTTGAATAACTTACTGGTGAGAATTGGTGAAGGAGGGCAGAGCCATCATTTAAATCTGAGCTGTCCATCTCTAGAGACACACATTTTTAATATGGTCAGGGGGGACCATATTGAGAAGCTGGTTTTTAAACAAAAACTTAAATGTAAAAAAGTGAGACATGCAGATATCTTAGGATATGGCATTCCAGGCAGAGAGGACAGCAAGTACAAGGGCCCTGAGGCATGAGTGTGCTTCTGTGAGGGAGAACGGGGTGTGGGATGACTTCAAGTGCCTGTGCCTGCTAACTGGAAGAGCTGCTATTATCTGACATGGGGAAGATTTGGGTGATACAGTTTTGGTGGGACAAATCAGGAGTTCAGTTTTGAATAGGTTGAGTTTTAGAAACATGCTAGATTTTCAAGGGGCGATATCAAATAGACAGGTAACCAAGCCTAGCGGTTTAGAGAAGAAAATAAATTTGAGGGTCATCAGGTTTTTATGGAGACACTTTCAGCCAAAGACCACCAAACTAGGAAAGGAAGGTAGAAAAGACAGAAAAGCCCTCCAACATTTAGAGCCAAAAGATGAGGAGTTACCATGAAAGAAACTGAGACGGAACAGCCAGTGAGGCAAGAAGAAAATCAGGTAACTGTGGAGTCCTAGATGTCAAGTGAAAAAAAAAAGCCTTTCAATGAGATGGAGGTCATCACATTTATCAAACTGCGCAGGTAAATCAAGTAGATGAGGACTGGGAATCAAATATATCAATGTACTTGACATCAGTGACCTTGACAAGAGAATTTTTACTATATTGTATTGATCAAAGCAAAAATTTAATTAGAGTGGATTTAAGAGTGACTATGAATTTCCCCCCGATCATACAACTAGGGTTTGTCAAAGAATGAGTAATTTTTCTTATCTTTATTGGTTGCATTAAACATTGTGTTTCTAAGAAATAAATATTTTTAATAATGAATAATTCGTGAATACAATATGGAATTCAGTAAAAAATAGTGGGGATAATGGTAAAAAAATGTGTAAAGAAATAAAGAGTACAAAGATTTAACAGAGAAGCACATCTTGAATGAATGGAATGGATACATGAATGTGATGGTGTCATACAGTCATGTTTGGAAATAGCAAATTCACTTCAATACGACTTGGGGAAGAAAATGGAGGAGATTTATTGGCTAATGTAACTGGAAAGGTCAGACACAGCTGAGTCAAGATGCTCCATGCCATAGTCTGAACTCAGTCAAGTTGCACTGCAGCATTGCTGTCTTTTCTGTTGACTTCACTTTCAGGCAAGCTCCCCATTCATGTTGGCCACAGGTAGCTTAGCAATTAAGTAGAGAGCTAGCCAAAGGAAAATTAAGACTCTAATGCAATAAAAATGAAGGAATGGATATTTGATGCATAAAAAATGTTAATTATGAGAAAGAAGGCAGAAGATTTGAAAGAAAGAAGAATGCAGACAAGTAGTTATGTAGCATCTACTGTGTACTTTACCTAGACTTGTTCATACTTTCTCATTTAATACTCCTGACAACTTCAGGAAGTAATGCTTATACTGAGGAAAGCTGAAAAAAAGGGACAAGATCTCTAATAGTCACTTTGCTAATGCTATGCTAAGTCACTTCAGTCGTGTCCGACTCTGTGCGACCCCATAGATGGCAGCCCACCAGGCTCCCCCGTCCCTGGGATTCTCCAGGCAAGAATACTGGAGTGGGTTGCCATTTCCTTCTCCAATGCATGAAAGTGAAAAGTGAAAGTGAAGTCATGAAGTCACTCAGTCGTGTCCGACTCTTAGTGACCCCATGGACTGCAGCCTACCAGGCTCCTCCATCCATGGGCTTTTCCAGGCAAGAGTACTGGAGTGGGGTGCCATTGCCTTCTCTGAATAGTCACTTTAGGTAAAACTAAATCTGCCTCTAATATTAAAACATAAGCTAATATTTCAAACCTGAGAATATTTGTATTCATAACCATCAGTTCAGCTCAGTTCAGTCGCTCAGTTGTGTCTGACTCTTTGCGACCTCATGAACCGCAACACGCCAGGCCTCCCTGTCCATCACCAACTCCTGGAGTCCACCCAAACCTATGTCCACTTCGTAACCATACAATGAAAAAAAAACAAAAACAAACATGTAAGGGTCATCTATTTAGCATTATGATCAAAAGTCATGAAAACAAATAAATAAGTACAAGTGCTACATGTAATAGAAAGGTATAATCATGTAGCCTGGTACAAGCCTAGAGTTTCTCTGTTTCAATTTCCCTATCCAGTGAAACTGTTAGCATCTGAGAGTGAGCAAATAATAGTGAGAGGAGAGGGGTGAGAGGAGTGGTAGGTGGTAGGGGAGCTCTAACGGGGGTTGCAGGGAGTGAGACAACACGTGAGAGGTTTTCCAGATAATCCTCTAAATTCAGCCTTACTTCTCTCCGTTTCCTGTAGAACTACACAACATTTCCAAATTCTGAACGTTTCTGAGGTTCCGGACCTAACTTTGCTGCTGCTGCTGCTGCTAAGTCGCTTCAGTTTGTCCGGCTCTGTGAGACCCCAAAGATAGCAGCTAACTAGTTGCTAATTGGCTTTAGGCAGCAATTTCAGCTTCATTTGCTTTGCTAATCTATTGCCATTCTTCCACCTGTTTTACTCCTTTGTTTACTATGGTGTCTCTCATCTGGGGTCTTTTCCTCTTTCATTCTTCTCTATAGCCTTATCTCTATTTTTTTCACTGTCATTTATTTCCGCTGACATTTTTTGAGAAATGACAAGCATAACCATGTTCATTCAGTCTACTTCATTAGACCAGAGGTCTTTTCATTCATTTCTACATCATCTATCTACATGTTTAATAAGTGATCATGTTAAGCATGCTATTACATCCCTGTCAATAGTCTAAAACCCCATCTCTCACTTTCAATAAACCTCCTCATCTACAACTTTTGGCAATTTTTGAATCCTATGAACACCTGTATATTTGAAAACATCCCTTGGTCTAAATTCAACCCCATATTTATTTGATCATTCTGTTTTTAGGTTGGTTCCAACTCTGAAGTACCAGTATGTATCAAACAGAATTTGTATTCTGGTCATATTGCATTTAGGATGGCAGGAAACATGTGGCAATGTTTAGATCAGTATTCTTAACTGTAGTCACCTACGCGTTTAAGTACTTGTCTAATGTGATTGATCCAAAATCAAGTTCTCATCCTAACTGGAGTTTTCTAACCTACTATTGCAAAGTTAAACTCACAATTGCTGCATCTATATAAAGTACAAATTAGACATAACGAAAGATCGTGAAGTCTGGAATAAATGGTGCAGAGCTGAAAGTGCTGTCATCTCTCCACAGGGTTTTAACATCTCAAGAAGAATATACATTTGGGAAAGAAGAACACTGAATCAGAGAACCAGAGAAAATGCAGCTCAAAGCAGACTATTTCTTTTATATGTCAGTGAATTTTTGGTAGTGGTTTGCTTTGTTTTATGCCTTTCTTTGGCTCTATAAAGTATCTTGACGTACTGCCTAAGACAGCTTGCTATCTATTTCATTTTTTTAGAGTAAGTGAGATGCCATTTTGAAAGGCACTGAGGCATCACTATTAAATTATACCCACTGTATGTGCAGACAGGCATGTAGTGAGCTCACTTCTACTTCCTCATTCAGCTTTAATGTGTCCAGCTGAGGAGAGCTAAGCTATCTATCGTATCACCATGACATGATAGATTTGATACTTAGATATACAAACATTCTTCCTTATAAGGACTAATTATTACTCCATATCTTACAGGTTAACAGTTTTACTGGGAATTCAGGTATTCTAGTCAAATGAAGAATATGCTACAACTTAGAACATAGGTTAATAACTTAGCATGTGGACTGGTAGATAGTTGCTTATTAACTGTCAATTCCTTCATCTCATTGAACATTCATTGCCTGTTCCCACAATAAGGCCTTTGTCTTAAAGACACTTATTCAAGATATCGAGGTCAGGGCTCTCCTAATCTTTTTGGCAGCAGTGTACATGTCCCTTTCTCAGAAAAATTTCCTGTGGTCACTGCCACTGGAGTTACTCTCTTTTACAGCACCCATTTTATTATTTTTGTGTGTGTGTTTACCAGGGCTTGATATCTTTTTAATTATTAATTTTCTTGTATACTCAGTTCAGTTCAGTTGCTCAGTCGTGTCCGACTCTTTGCAACCCTATGAATCGCAGCATGCCAGCCTCCCTGTCCATCACCAACTCCCAGAGTTTACCCACACCCATGTCCATCGAGTCAGTGATGCCATCCAACCATCTCATCCTCTGTCGTCCCCTTCTCCTCCTGCCCCCAATCCCTCCCAGCATCAGGGTCTTTTGCAATGAGTCAAATCTTCGCACGAGGTGGCCACAGTATTGGAGTTTCAGCTTTAGGATCTGTCCTTCCAATTAACATCCAGGACTGATCTCCTTTATAATAGACTGGTTGGATCTCCTTGCAGTCCAAGGGACTCTCAAGAGTCTTCTCCAACACCACACTTCAAAAGCATCAATTCTTTGGCGCTCAGCTTTCTTCACAGTCCAGCTCTCACATCCATATATGACCACAGGAAAAAATATAGCCTTGACTAGACTAGAAAGAGGCCATCCTGTTTTATTCTTTGTTATATTTCTAGTGCCTAGAAGAGTGCCCAGAATATAGTTGGCATATGCATATTTCCATACTACACAGAGAACAGGGCCTTGTCTGGTATGTTCATTGTGGTAACTTTAATTCCCTGAATATGGTATGGCCTTCATTTGTATTCAGTTAATATATAAATGACTTTCCTCTGTCATTTAATGCCTAACTGTATCGGATATTTTAAAATAAAATTCCCTATTTGTATTAAAAAAAATGTGGCACACATATGCAATGATATATAAGCCACAAAAGGAATGAAATTAGGTCATTTGTACACATGTGGATGGGCACAGAGACTGTCATATAGAGTGAAGAAAGTCAGAAAGAGAAAGAAATATCATATATTAACGCACATATGTAGAAATCTGGAAAAATCTAGAAAATGGATGATCTCATTGACAAAGCAGAAATAGAGACACAAATATATGATGTAGAGAATAAATATACAGACATCAAGGGGGAAAGGTGGGGCAGTAGGATGAATTGGGAGATTAGTATTGACATATATACACTATTGATACTATGTATAAAATAGATAACATTTACATAATTAGTATATTCTCTGTGCCAAGCATGCTGCTGCTACGTCACTTCAGTCGTGTCCAACTCTGTGCGACCCCATAGACGGCAGCCCACCAGGCTCCCCTGTCCCTGGGATTCTCCAGGCAAGATCACTGGAGTGGGTTGCCATTTCCTTCTCCAATGCATGAAAGTGAAAAGTGAAAGTGAAGTCGCTCATTCATGTCCGATTCTTAGCGACCTCATGGACTGCGGCCCACCAGGCTCTTCCGTCCATGGGATTTTCCAGGCAAGAGTGCTGGAGTGGGGTGCCAAGCATAGTGCTCAGCAAAAAGGACAATACCTGTCCTCACAGGAAATAAATGGAGAAAACAGCAATGAATGAAACAATCAATTGTGGTATGAAAGGTACCTTCAGAGAAGAGTATACAGTGTTATGAGAGCAGACACAGTAGAAAAGCCTGCCGCATACTTGAGGGTGTCCCAGAGGGAGGGACATTAAGCTGATAGTCAATTATAAGGCTAAATTAGGGAAGTAAACTGAATGGTGGAATTTGAGGGAGAGTGGTCTTCCAAGGGCTTCCCTGGTGGCTCAGATGGAGACCTGGTTCTGTCTCTGGATTGGAAAGATCCTCTGGAAAAGGGAATGGCCTTTTTCATTAAAGGGAACAAGTCCAGTGTTCTTGCCTGGAGAATTCCATGGACAGACGAGGGAACCTACAGGCTATTCTTTAGAGTGCCTGATACTGTCAAGGAATTTAAGAAGTCAGAGTGAAGGGCATACAGAAAACTGGCAAGAGATATAGGTTATGAGGATGAGACCAAGTTCTGAAGAGCTCTAAAGATAATGTGTGGTGTTTGGTCCCTATTAAAGAGAAGTGGAAACTATTAACAGTTTTAAAAATAGAACAGCATGATTATATTTGCTTTTTAGAAACAGTACTCAGATGAATTATAGATAATAAACAATGGATAAGGATTCATTTCCCTAATGAAACAGGAGATGATATAATACTGAAGGCTGTGGTTACAATGTTCAGGGCAAAATAATATGGGAATTCCAACTAGGGAGATTTAAATTGGTATTGTCAGGACATTGCTATTATAATTACAGAACTGATACAAGAAGGAGAGACAAGTTTTACTCCTAGTTTTCTAATTTTGGAAAATTCTGCAACTATAAGGAATTCTTCAAAGTCTTCTCCTTGGTTATCATTTTGTTTCTCTGTACATTATCTCCTTTAACATCACTAACAGAAGGCAGGAGGAGAAGGGGACACAGAGGACGAGATGGTTGGATGTCATCACTGGCTCAGTGGACATGAGTTTAAGCAAGCTCCAGGAGATGGTGAGGGACAGGGAAGCCTTGCGTGCTGCAGTCCACGGGGTCACAAAGAGTCAGACACGACTGAGCAACTGAACAACAACTGCCTCTGAGTCAATTCTACTCACTGCCTCTACACTCAGCCAAGATCAACAGCATCTCTCTGTAACTACACATTTATTTTCTCTCTCTCCCTCCTTCCTTCCCTCCTTCTTTCCTTCCCTCACTCTCTCATATATATTTATAAAAATTTCCCCTTGCCTACTGTTTTGTGAGGCATGCAATAAAGCATGGATAGAAATAATGACTACTGGCACCTTGCTTGTTTTCATTATTAAGTATAATATTAAAGACTATCTTTTTGCATTGTTCTTTTAAAATTGTTGAAGTTCTTTCTATACCTAATGATCTGAGTTTTTTTAAAACAATATAATAGTATTAAATTTTCTTTAAAGTTTTTTCTCCATTTTCCTAATATAGTCAGTTACACTGATTGCTATTTGTATGTTAAACCAACCCTGCATTTGGGGGATGATGTTTCTTGGTTGTGGTGTAATATCCTTTGCATGTATTGTTTACTTGACTTGCTAGTATTTTTAAAGCAATTCTGCATCTATGTTTATGAGTAATATTGATCTTAAGATTTTTATCCTCCCACCATAAATTAGAAAACTGGACAACATATTTAAAATAACTGTTCTAAAAAACTATGTATCAGAAATTCCCCCAAAGAAGGCAAACACATAAAGGACATTTGAGCAGTCAGACTTCTGCTTGGAAGTATTTCCCTGACCCTTATTGGGAGAAGAATCCTAAGCAGGGATACATCAGGGATACCTTGCTAAATTAAGGACAAAGAGGTAAAATTTCAGAGAGGCTGAGCCTCCAAGGAGGAGGAGGTAACTATACAAAGAAAGAACTGCATAAATCTGCATAGAAATGAATACCCTTGTGTCTTTCTCTGAATACTAAGACATGCAAGTGTAAAGTCCAGCAGAAAAACTATTTTGTGGATACAGTATGCATTCATTTATTTACGTGTTTGGCATACTGGTGATTCAACCTTGAGTTATAACTCCTTGACCCAAAATGATGTGTTGACAAATATGAAATAATTTCAATTCATTGACTGTTTTCCTATGCTCAGCAAGTTTGTTCTTTCCACTGAATTGGTGGTTTCCTTTGTTCTGGAAGAAACAGAAGATTGGCCTCCAGAAACATGTTGTTTTAGCCAGGGGATAGATGAAGTGATTAGGCTTTGTATGTTCCCTTTCCATTTTTAATTTTAGTGACGATAGCTAGCAGAAGGCAAGCAATATGTAGCCTCCACTTCAGGTGTGCAAGCATATTGCAATTAAAGAAAGGTACTCTTAGTCACCCAGGGGGAAAGTGATTGATCAAAGTGTCAAATGATTTAGTTCTACCAGTGTAAACTACAATTCACTGCCCCAAATACTACGATTTATTTAGTAAAAAGAGGTATCATTAAAACCCTGACACATATTACTCACAGACTGTGGTCTAAAGAAATATGAATGGCACAATTATTCTATCAACAGGTAAACACATTTTGTGGCCTCCCCACATTCATCCTTATTATAAATAATCATTCCAATTAGTGTTATCCAAATGCTGTGCGCAGGCTTGGGTAAAGATGCAATTTAAAAAGCAATGTAAATCAGATTCTTTTTATACTCAGTGAAATAAATCCAAGTCAGGCAAGAAAATGGCTCACAGCAAAGGAAAAGAGATGCAGATGGCAAACCAACTTGAAAATTCTATCACCAAATTAGGGCGACAAGAAGAACAGAGTCTGGAGGCAAGTTACTCTAGTGATCATTATTGTCATCAACACTTAATACTGAGCAACAGTGAACAATAACCTAAGATTACAAGTTAATTTGGTGTGGAATCAATCCCAAAATGTGGGACTGCCTTGACTGAATAGAGGAGAAAAAAATAATTACCTAGGAATGACTACAGTGGGCTCCTCATATTGGTCGTGTGTTTGATATTTTTTCCAGGTAGCATTTAATATCTAGTGTATCATTTTGCCTTCACATTGACAGTATAATACTGTTTAAGAACATATGCTCTGGAGGCAGAATGCTTTGAGTTCCAATGATGACTCCGAAATATAATCTTTGAAAGCCTCAATTTTATCAGCTTCCCAGGTGGTGCTAGTGGTAAAGAATCCACTTGCTAATGCAAGAGGCATAAGAAATGTGGATTCAATCCCTGGGTTGGGAAGATCCTCTGGAGAAGGGAATGGCAACCCACTCCAGTATTTTTGCCTGGAGAATCCCATGGACAGAGGAGCCTGGTGGGCTATAGTCTGTGGGGTTGCAAAGAGTCAGATACAACTGAAGTGAATTTGCATGAAGTGTGGACTAATTAAAGGGCCTGCTTCTTATGGATGTGGAAGTTCAAATAACTAGATAAGGTCCTTGGAGCCAGCTGCTAATGAAATTAGGATACAAAACACACAGTCAACTTCTAGAGTCTGCATTCTAACCACCACACATATTACTTCTTCCTTTTTCAGGGTTTTGTGATAATTTAGCAAAACCAAGCTTACTGTTTGGGGTGCAGTATTCAATGACCAGTAGCTAGGAGGAGGAAGAGAAGGAGTCAAAAGAAAAGGAGGTGGGAAAGATGGCCACTATAACTAGATTAAGGCAGGGGTTTATACATTTTTACTGTAAAGGTTTAGATCGTATTTTAGGTCTTACAGGATATACATTTTGTCTCAAGTACTCAATTCTGCCATTGGAGCTGGAAAGCAGTCACACAAAATATGTAAATGAACTGGCATATTCCAATGAGGTTTTAGTTGCAAAACATGTGTTGGACTGGGTTTGTTTCTTGGGCCATAGTTTGACATCTAAATTAGAGAATAAGGATTTGAATGCAGTCTTTCTTGTTTGTTTTTAACTTTATTGAAGTGTAATGGACAAATAGTGAAAGCAGTCTTATGATGAAGTCCAGCATTCTTTTCACTTCTTCTCGGCTGCCTCCCTCTGGACTACTGCATCATTGGGAACAAGTAAGAAACAAGATCATATGACCTCTAAGCTGTTTCTGGAATTGATATTCTAAAGATTATGTGGTACAGTCCCAGTGTATTATCTGAAGATGATTAAATGACTATCAGAAAAATTAAAACAAATGCTAATTTCTGATGTGGTAGACACAGCTCAGATTATGGCAAAAATTATACCTATAATCCTTCAGTCTCTGCTTAAATTGAATTATATGTCTTGACCAAAAGGTTCATTAGGGTTTTTCCCATGAGATGCTATAGAAAAATCTGAACAAACTTTTTGGCCAACCCAATACATGTTCAAGGTGAGAATACCTATTTGTACCTGGAGTGCTTCATACTTTTCAGCCCCTGGTTGCCAGGTGAAATCTGCAGCTAGGGTACAGAGATTTCCTGCCTGCCTCTGAAAGATCGAGTATATGTCTGTTGTGCCCAATTACTATTAGCACTCTCTTTCACTCTTTTTAAAGTGTTTCACTTGGCAGAAAATTTATTAATATAAGGTCACCCTACTGACAGAAGATAAATTCCAGTTTTAAAGATCTCCACCTTCTTTGGAAGCTACAAAATTCTCTCCAGTTAGGGATAGAAAACAATTCTTATCTAATATTCTCTCTCCTTTAGCAAACATCTATTGTGTACCTCTTTCATCGCTCTCAAAAGAGTTGGACATGACTTAGCAACTAAACAACAACAACATTCCTTGTACTGTGAAAGGCATTAAAGTTAAAATGCTACCTCAGAAGTTTTCATCTTATTTGGAGAGAGATTTTTTTCAGTTCAGTTCAGTCCCTCAGTCGCGTCCGACTCTTTGTGACCCCATGAATCGCAGCAAGCCGGACCTCCCTGTCCATCACCAACTCCCGGAGTTCACTCAGACTCACATCCATCGAGTCGGTGATGCCATTCAGCCATCTCATCCTCTGTAGTCCCCTTCTCCTCCTGCCCCCAATCCCTCCCAGCATCAGAGTCTTCTCCAATGTGTCAACTCTTCGCATGAGGTGGCCAAAGTACTGGAGTTTCACCTTCAGCATCATTCCTTCCAAAGAAATCCCAGGGCTGATCTCCTTCAGAACGGACTGGTTGGATCTCCTTGCAGTGCAAGGGACTCTCAAGAGTCTTCTCCAACACCAAAAGCATCAATTCTTCAGCACTCAGCCTTCTTCACAGTCCAGCTCTCATATCCATACATGACCACAGGAAAAACCATAGCCTTGACTAGATGAACCTTTGTTGGCAAAGTAATGTCTCTGCTTTTGAATGTGCTATCTAGCTTGGTAATAACTTTATGAAGATTTAAATGAACTTAGTCTCTGACTGAACCATTTAAATTCCACAGGAACCAGCTATTTTCTCACAGATTCTCTTCACTGTTCTGTGTTCCATGTGAACCAGAGCAAGGGTACATGTTTTTAACCCCATCATCAGCATCCATCATGCTTGCTGTGTGCTCATGCGTGCTAAGTTGCTTCAGTCGGGTCCAACTCTGTGTGACCTTATGGACTGCAGCTTGTCAGGCTCCTCTGTCCATGGAATTCTCCAGAATATTGGAGTGGGTTGCCATGCCCTCCTCCAGGGGATCTTCTCAACCCAGGGATCAACCCTATGTCTTTTACATCTCCTGCACTGGCAGGCGGGTTCTTTAGCACTAGCACCACCTAAGTAAATATTCAGGAGTGAGTAACTCAGTACTAATCAAAGGTTTCCTCATTAAATTTTGATTTTTTTTTTATTCCCATCTTGCATTGAGAAAGGGAAGTGAATTATTACACAGAATTTAAAAGGCTTCTATGAATAGCTGCAAATACTTATCTTCAAACTTTACACTGATTATTTATTGAGAGGGTACTGTATGCCAGGCTCTAAATTAAACCTTTATATACTGAATAGGACTTAATTCTCACAATCTCATGTGAAGTAGGAGCTATTATTTCCTCTATTTTGTAGAAAATAAAACTACACCTCAGTGAATTTAGGGAATTACATAAGGCAGCATAACTAATAAGCAATGGAAACAAGATTCCATTTCACCTTAGATTCCCATGAAGATGGAAACATTATGGAAGTTGTTAAGCAGAGCACAAGATAGATTTATAAAAACTCAATGACAGTCTTGACTAAACTGCTTGCTATAATAATACCAGTATCACTACTATAAATATTTCATACACCATACTTATAAAAAGTGTTTTTCATCTGAAATTCAAATTCAACAGTAGGTGCTATATTTGTATTTGCTAAATCTGGCAATATTATCTGTTACTCACACTACTTATGCTATCTCTACTAGTACAGCATGAAGAAACTCTAATGCAATTCTTAACCCAGTTGCTCTACATCCCATCCCTGATTCCAAGGTCCTAGGTATATATGGACATAGAAAATATTCTTAATACAACCTTGACAAAGTACAAGGAAGGTACCATTTATCTTCCAGCCCCAATCTCCTGCTGCGAATTATCTGATCTCATCCGCAAGTACCCAAATGTCCCCCGAGGAGTCAACCTTCTATCAAACCTGTTCTCCTACTGCACATATTAATCCCTGAGAGGAATCCTCTGGTTCTCCTTTTATGGTGATGAGGGACAGCATAAAGTCCAGTTGTACAAGTGAGCTACCATATCAATTACAACAGCAGCCACAGGCAGGTAGGAGGAGAGCCTAGTGTAGCTGGGTAATGCAAAACCTACAAAGAAAGCCCAAGACTGACTTTTTTCAGTGGCAGAGACTGACATCTCCTTGCAGGGAAATTGCTGACACCTAGAAATGATTTTAAGCAATTATGTACAAAACTCCTCAAATAGGGGACAATTAAGTTTTGAATCACTACACTTCAAACTTCAACTTGGTAAAAGTTAAAGTTCTTTTGTAAAATCACCCATCCTCCATATTAAACCAGATTTTATGGTAAAACTCTTGCAGCTAAATAATTTGCCTTTAAAGGAAGACCTAAGACCCTATCATATGACTTTGTAATCTCACTCCTGGGTATATATTCAGAGAAAAACATGGCACGAAAGTACACATGCACTCCATTGTTCACTGCAGCACTGTTTATGATAGCAAGACATGGAAGCAATGCAAATGCCCATCCGCAGAGGAATGGATAAAGATGTGGTGCATATACACAAAGGAACTTTACCCAGCCATAAAGAAAATGAAATAATGCCATGCGCAGCAACATGAATGAACCTGGAGATTTTCATACTAAGTGAAGTAAGTCAAACACAGAAAGGGAAATATCATATGATATCCCTTATATGCAGAACCCCCAAAAAATGATACAAATGAACTTATTTACAAAATATAAATAGACTCACAGGCTTAGAGAAAGAACTTATAGTTATCACGGGATGGGAACAGTTAGGGAGTTTGGGATCAACATGTACATATGTCTATATTAAAAAATGAATAACCAACAAGGAGCTGCTGTATATCACTGGGAACTTTCCTCAATGTTATGTGGCAGCTTGGATGGGATGGGAATTTGGGGGAAAGTGGATACACGTGTATGTAATGCTGAGTCACTTTGCGGTCAATATGAAGCTACCACAATATTGTTAATCAGGTATACTTCGATAAAAAAATAAAAAAGTTTAAAAATAAAAACAAATAATCATATTTATTTTAAAAAGACATACGATCCTATTAGAAAAAATGAGATAAGAGACATATTTCTGGAGAGAAAATGATCTTGTCTATCCTACAGAAACAAGAATAAGAAATCTTTCTTCTGTGAATTTAGTGGTGTGGGTGCTTTAAATGCATGGTTCCATTGCTCCATCATGAGGAAAGAGGTTGGAAAGTCCAGGGCCCACTTTTTTGAGGTCTGAGAATAAAGCTAACCCTGCAGAACACAGAAGAGTCACTTATGAAGTCAAGCTTTGGGTGGTATACTTTGAACTTCACAATATTTTGATTCACAAGCTTCTTCCAAGACTTTTGGCTTTTTTTTCCCCACACAACTCAACATATTTTCTTTGTTTGTTAAGCCAGTTTAAGGTCAGTTATATTTTGTCACTTGAAAAATGAAGATTTCTGACAGTTATATTTAGTATCCATTTGTTTGTGTTTCAGCTTCCATACTCCATAATATGTGGTCTACTAAAATATACAGAATACAAAAATGAAAGCTATTTTAGAACAGTATGATAGAGAAAAGATGTATATGTGTACAAAAAGAGAAAATTTTGGATATAAAATGGAGATAGAAATGAAGCTCATAAACTAATACAATACTGTAAATCAACTATGCTCCAATAAAAAAGAAAAGTTGATATAGCAACAAAAATAAATGAACCTCAGACAAAAATGTTTACTGTGAAGTCTTTACCCTTGCTCTGGGTAGTCCATACATTTGCTATTAGCTTACAGGTAATGCAAAGGAAAAGGTTTGTTTATCCAATTCACTGTGGAATTCCAAGGAACTGCTCAGGAGAACCATTAAGTTATAAAATTGAAAGTGGAGGTTAAAAGAGAGGAGACATCCCTTTAGGGTGGAACAGTTGAATAAAGTACCCTATGGGAGGACAGACTTGAGTTTAGCATGAGAAATGGAGTAGCAAGTGTGTGGAGGAGAACTAACATTCCAGGGAGGAGAAACAGAATGATCAAGTGCATCTTTGAAGTGAACTTGTATAGAGGACTGTGAGGAGACTGGCCTGGACAGAGATGAGAGGACTTATAGTGAGATGGAATCAAAGAATATTTTAGAACACAGGTCAAAATGTGCAGCAGAATGCAAAAAACAGTGCAGATGAACATACTTGCAGGGCAAGAACAGAGACAGAGAAGATGGACATATGGATGTGAGCACAGCCAGATGCAGGGAAGCAGAGAGTGGGAGAAATTGAGATAATAGCTTTGACACTACCATGCGAAAAACAGCTAGTGAGGACCTGCTATATAGCACAGGGAACTTGGCTTGGTGCTCTGGGATGACCTAGAAGAGTGGGGATGATGGTGGGTGGGAAGGAGCTTCAAAAGGGAGGAGATTTATGTACATATATAGTTGATTCACTTCATTATATAGCAAAAATGAACACAACATTACATGCCAAAAAAAAAAAAAAAAGAGTAGATGTTACCTAAAGTTTATCAAGTACTAAAACTTCTTAGATTTTACAATATATCCATGCTAGCAATTTTGGTCTGATGAAAAATGGAAACAGTCTATAAATAAATCTTGACAAAAAATAAAACTGAGAATAAACAAACTCCCTTGCAAAAAATAAATAACATATTGAGCTTAACCTTCCTGTTGTGTAAATTAGTCCTCAGAAGTAATTTAGGTAACTTTCACTCCCTAACTCAGAAAGCTAAATTCTTAATAAAATAATTCTTAGTTATATCCTGTCAAAATTATAAATCAGAAGTTTCACTTACTGTTTTCTTAATCTGGTAGGATGGAGAGTAGGAAAAAAGTAACAACATCACATGCTCAGATGGGATAAAGTCTTATGGTCACTATTCTAATTGGAGTGCACTATTAACTGGCCAGTCACTTACTTAAATTACAAAAGCTATAAATCATGCAAAAATCATGAATTATCAGTATGTAAGAGGCACCCACTGAATACTTGTGGATTTCAGTTATATTTTGGCACAACTATCATATTAGTTCTGTGGCCTTAGGCAAGTAAATTAATCTTTCTGATACATGGTTTTCTAACTTGCAAAACAGATGCAATAATAAATGCCTATTAGTGTTTATAAGAATTAAGTGAGAAATACCATATGTATATGTGTATATATGGGGCTTCCCAGGTGCTGCCACTGGTAAAGAACATGCCTGCCAATGCAAGAGACATAAAAGAGACAGGTTCAATCCCTGGGTAGAGAAGATCTCCTGGAGGAGGGTATGGCAACCCACTCCAGTATTCTGGCTGGGAAAATCCCCAAGGACAGAGGAGCCTGGTGGGAGACAGTCCACAGGGTCTCAAAGAGTCAAACACAACTGAAATGACAACACACACACATACACACACACACACACACACACATAATATAAGGGCCTAGCAAGGGTAGCTATCAGTAACTACCACTAGAAAGATTTCTATGGGCCAAAATCTAAGGATGTTATAAGAATTAATACTCATTAGAAACTAAAAGTTCTTTCCTCAGTGCAGATAAGTAAGCTCTGACAAAGAGGATGTGGGTTTAATCCCTGAGTCAGGAAGATCCCCTGGAGGAAGAAATGGCAACCCACTTCAGTATTCTTGCCTGGAGAATCCTATGGACAGAGGAGCCTGGGGGGCCAAGGTCCATAAGGTTTCAAAGTGTTGGACACAAGTGAAGCAACTTAGCACACAATCAATATTATCATTAAAAATCTCCCACATTATTCTCTTACCATTCAGTACAGTTGCTCAGTCATGTCTGACTCTTTGCAACCGCATGAACCTCAGCACGCCAGGCCTCCCTGTCCATTACCAACTCCCGGAGTCTACCCAAACCCATGTCCATTGAGTCAGTGATATCATCTAACTATCTTATACTCTGTCATCCGCTTCTCCTCCTGCCCTCAATCTTTCCCAGCATTAGGATTTTTCTAAATGAGTCATCTCTTCACATCAGGTGGCCAAAGTATTGGAGTTTCAGCTTCAACATCAGTCCTTTCAATGAACACGCAGGACTGATCTCCTTTAGGATGGACTGGTTGGATCTCTTTGCAGTCCAAGGGACTCTCAAGAGTCTTCTCCAACACCACAGTTCAAAAGCATCAATTCTTGGGTGCTCAGCTTTCTTTATAGTCCAACTCTCACATTCATACATGACCACTGGAAAAACCATAGCCTTGACTAGACGGACCTTTGTTGACAAAATAATGTCTCTGCTTTTTAATATACTGTCCAGGTTGGTCATAATTTTCCTTCCAAGGAGTAAGCGTCTTTTAATTTCATGGCTGCACTCACCATCTGCAGTGATTTTGGAGCCCCCAAAATAAAGTCAGCCACTGTTTCCACTGTTTCCCCATCTATTTCCCATGATATGATGGGACCAGATGCCATGATCTTAGTTTTCTGAATGTTGAACTTTAAGCTAACTTTTTCACTTTTCTCTTTCACTTTCATCAAGAGGCTCTTTAGTTCTTCTTCCCTTTCTGCCATAAGGGTGGTGTCATCTGCATATCTGAGGTTATTGATATTTCTCCCAGCAATCTTGATTCCAGCTTGTGCTTCTTCCAGCCCAGCGTTACTCATGATGTGCTCTGCATGTAAGTTAAATAAGCAGGGTGACAATATACAGCCTTGACATGCTCATTTTCCTATTTGGAACCAGTCTGTTGTTCCATGTCCAGTTCTAACTATTGCTTCCTGACCTATTTATAGGTTTCTCAACAGGCAGGTCAGGTGGTCTGGTAATCCTATCTCTTTCAGAATTTTCCACAGTTTATTGTGATCCACATAGTCAAAGGCTTTGGCATAGTCAATAAAGCTGAAATAGATGTTTTTCTGGAACCCTCTTGCTTTTTGGATGACCCAGCGGATGTTGGCTATTTGATCTCTGGTTATTCTACCTTTTCTGAAACCAGCTTGAACATCTGGAAGTTCACAGTTCACGTATTGCTGAAGCCTGGCTTGGAGAATTTTGAGCATTACTTTGCTAGAGTGTGAGATGAGTGCAGTTGTGCAGTACTTTGAGCATTCTTTAGCATTGCCTTTCTTTGTGATTAGTTTGCTAAATTAATAAATTTACTTATTTTAGCATTATTCCTAAGGAACCAGGAAAGATTTAATGCTAGGATGAAATCACTGATCCTCTGAGAACTCTTTGAAGTAGCTGAGATCATATGCATGCATTCATGCTGAGTTGCTTCAGTCATGTCCGACTCTCTGCGACCCCACAGACAGCAGCTCTCCAGGCTCCTCTGTCCATGGAGTTCTCCAGGCAAGAACACTGGAGTGGATTGTCATTTCCTTCTTCCCTGAGATCAAACATTATTGTCTTTATTTTCTGTACAGTTATAAGCAAGTGACAGTGAAATGCATTATACCAAATCAATGGTTTATTATAGGAGAAATTACCTTTATTTAATCATTACCTTTTTCAGTAGTTCTCAAATTTTAGTACATATTTCTATGTACTAAATAGGAACTTGCTAAATCTACTTGCTAACTTGCTAACTCTACTCCTTTACACTGTATTAAATAGGAACTTGCTAAATCTACAGACCCCGAGGCCTAATCCTCAGGTATTCTGTGCTGGAGAGAAATCCAAATCCACTTTAACAGACACTACTGGAAATTCTGATACAATTTGTGCACTAGACACATTTTGAAGGTTTCCCTTGTGGCTCAAATGGTAAAGAATGTGCCTGCAATGCAGGAGACATGGAGTTAGATCCCTGGGTCAGGAAGATCCCCTGAGGAAGGGAATGGCTGCCCCATTCCAGTATTCTGGCCTGGAACATTCCATGGACAGAGGAGTCTGGTGTGCTACATTCCATGGGGTCACAAGTATCCTAAACGACTGAACAACTAACACTTTTCAGACATATTTTATGAAAATCTGATCTGACATTCAGCAATCCTTTGAAGTCAGGGCATATGGATGCACTCACAACAAAAGTACTGTAAGGAAAAAGTAAATAAAAAGAAAGGGGTGGAGGGTCTACCTATTGTTTGCCCCCACAACAACAGCACACATTTTTCTAGTGACAATCCATAACTCCCTCACTCCAGGTCCATGGTTCTGGACAGCACTCTCCCCACCCCACCGCCAGAGTGATCATGTGATCTAAGTACAAACCAATTAGCACACCAGAGTACTGCTGTTTGCCATGACTGGTTCAAGCTGTTCAAAGCAGGTCGAATCAGAGACATTCACAGAACAACCAATGAAAGGAGAAAAAATGGTCTGTCCCCTGCTGCAGTGAGAGTATTAAAGTACTACTGATTTTTGCCGCTTTTTAGAGACTGAGTTTAAACCTAAACCAGCAGGATTCAGGTCTTGAAGATATCTTTTGAGTTCTGAAGCCAGCTATGCCTGAAGCTACCATCACCACAGGACTTCTCCATCTTGTGAGCTAGTATATTTCATATTTTTGATTTGAGACAACTTTACTCACAACTCATAGAAACACGGATGATTTTCACCCAAAGTTTTGGACAGGACAGATAGAATTCACCAGGTGGCAGATTTTAAAGAGAGGACTTCCTAAAATTGTTGTAAAAATGCCTTTTCCAGTACTTATAAAATGCTTATAGTAATTCAGAATTTAAAAAAAAAATGATTTTAACTTCCTGAACACTTACTGTGTTAGACCTACCTTATGCTAGCACTATACCATTTAATCCTCAGACCCACCTTTCATGGTAGACACTCTATTACCCTGATTTTGCATAAAAAAATGTGGCTTAGAAATATTAAGAAATGTGTCCAAGATTGGCTTCTCAATGGCAGAGTTGAGATTCAAGCCCTGGCTACCTGACTCTGAGGACTGAAAGCTTAACTGCTGCAGTATGTCATCTCTGAAATATTTGTTTGTACTGAGTACTGTAATTAGACTTGCTCAGAAAATAAAATGCCTTGAGGAACTCACTTTTCTGGAATTAAAGTTCAACTCTACTCCTTTACACTGTATTAAACCCACCTTTCAATTACTTGTGATTGGCAGGTCATTTGTATCCGTTTCTTGCTATTTTCTAGTGGTTTAACACGTTTTCTAAGAAACCTAGTTTCCTTTTGGATCTTGTTGCCTGCAGAGTGAAGGGAATGCAAGAGAATGGTAGTCGGGGGACAGGAGATGCCTCAAGCACAGATTTCAGATGGCATCATCCCTTCAGCTTCTGTTTGCTGACTGGATTGATGCTCTGCCTTATTCTGTTCAATTCATTTGTTATCACCAACCTAATATCAATATAGGTTTAGATTCACATCAAAACTCCATTCAGCTACACAGAAAATGTGAAAGACAACAGATCTCATGATTAGGGCAGCCTGATTTGGTACAGAGGTACATGGCTCACTGATTCTCTGGATACAAAATGTAACATCTGTTTGTGATAATGCTTCCTACTTCTTGCAGTAAGACCATTTCCTGCTACAATCTGCTAGTGTAGAATCTGTTTAGGTTGATAAAAAGGGTACTTTTTTTTTTTTCTTTTTTAATCACCTCAGCATTGTTTTGGACTAATCAGCAATCTTAATGTCATCTTCAAATATGACAGAACTTTAGGATGAGTGTTACACTATGAAAATGAGGATGATGATAAATACTTATATGCCAATCATGGATTTGTGTGTTTTCCATATGTTATCTCATTTGTAACAGACCAACAGGAAAGATATTATCACTGCTCCCACTTGGTGGTTCAGGGAATAGAGGCTCAGAGTGATATAGTGGTTTTCTAGTACTCATTGGCCTAGGGAGTTGTGGAGCTTGGATCAAACACATGTCTGACTCAAAATTTCTTCTCCCAAAGTAGCCTGCGTCATTTTATTTAATTATTTATTGAGGTAACATTTATATATAACATTATAAAAGTTTCATGTATACAATACAATAATATGATACTTGTATACACAACTCTGCACATGGACATCACCAGATGGTCAATACCGAAATCAGAATGATTATACTCTTTGCAGCCAAAAATAGAGAAGCTCTATACAGTCAGCACACACACACACAAAAGACTGGGAGCTGACTGTGGCTCAGATCATGAACACCAAATTGAAAAATTTAGACTTAAATTGAAGAAAGTAGGGAAAACCACTAGAGCATTCAGGTACGACCTAAATCAAATCCCTTATGATTATACAGTGGAAGTGACAAATAGATTCAACGGATTACATCTGATGGACAGAGTGCCTGAAGAACTATGGATGGAGGTTTGGGGCATTGTACAGGAGGCTGTGATTAAAATCATCTCCAAGAAAAAGAAATGCAAAAAAGCAAAATTGTTGTCTGAGAGGGCCTTACAAATAGCTGAGAAAGGAAGAGAAGCTAAGAGCAAAGAAGAAATGCAGAGTGCCAAAGAATATCAAGGAGAGATAAGATAGCTTTCCTAAGTTTTTAATGCAAAGAAACAGGAAAATAATAGAATGGAAAAGACTAGAGATCTCCTCAAGAAAACTAGATATACCAAGAGAATAATTCATGCAAAGTTTGGCACAATAAAGGAAAGAAACTGTGGACTTAACAGAAGTAGAAGATAATAAGAAGAGGTGGCAAGAACACAGAAGAACTTAATGACCCAGATAACCACGATGGTGTGATCGCTCACCTAGAGCCAGACATCCTGGATTGTGAGTTCAAATGGCCTTAGGAAGCATCACTATGAACAAAGCTAGTGGAGGTGATGGAATTCCAACTGAGCTATTTCAAGTCCTGAAAGATGATGCTGTGAAAGTGCTGCACTCAATATGCCAGCAAATTTAGAAAACTCAGCAGTGGCTACAAGACTGGAAAAGGTCAGTTTTCATTGCAATCACAAAGAAAGGCAATGTCAAAGAATGTTCAAAGTACTGCACAATTGTACTCATTTCTCAATCTAGCAAAGTAATACTGAGAATTCTCCAAGCTAGGTTTTAACAGTACATGAACCAAGAATTTCCAGATGTTCAAGCTGGGTTTAGAAAGGCAGAGGAACCACAGATCAAACTGTCAACATCTACTGAATCATAGAAAATGCAAGAAAATACCAGAAAAAAAAAAGGCAAGAAAATACCAGAAAAAAAAAAACACAAACAATTTCTGCTTCACTGATTATGTTAAAGTCTTTGACTGTGTGAATCCCAACAAACTGGAAAATTCTTAAAGAGATGGAAATACTAGAACCCTTAACCTGCCTCCTGAGAAATAAGTAGGCAGGTCAAGAAGTAACAGTTAGAACTGGACATGAAACAACAGACTGGTTCCAAATTGGGAAAGTTCAGTTCAGTTCAGTCACTCAGTTGTGTACGAATCTTGCGACCTCATGAATCATGGCACGCCTGGCCTCCCTGTCCATCACCAACTCCCAGAATTCACTCAGACTCACGTCAAAGAGTAAGTGATGCCATCCAGCCATCTCATCCTCTGGCATTCCCTTCTCCTCCTGACCCCAATCCCTCCCAGCATCAGAGTCTTTTCCAATGACTAAACTCTTTGCATGAGGTGGCCAAAGTACTGGAGTTTCACCTTCAGCATCATTCCTTCCAAAGAAATCCCAGGGCTGATCTCCTTCAGAATGGACTGATTGGATCTCCTTGCAGTCCAAGGGACTCTCAAGAGTCTTCTCCAACACCACAGTTCAAAAGCATCAATTCTTGGCATTCAGCCTTCTTCACACTCAAGCTCCCACATCCATACATGACCACAGGAAAAACCATAGCCTTCACTAGATGAACCTTTGTTGGCAAAATAATATCTTTGCTTTTAAATATGCTATCTAGGTTGGACATAACTTTCCTTCCAAAGAGTAAACGTCTTTTAATTTCATGGCTGCACTCACCATCTGCAGTGATTTTGGAGCCCAGAAAAATAAAGTCTGGCACTGTTTCCACTGTTTCCCCATCTATTTCCCATGAAGCGATGGGACCGGATGCCATGATCTTCATTTACTGAATGTTGAGCTTTAAGCCAACCTTTTCACTCTCCACTTTCACCAAGAGGCTTTTCAGTTCCTCTTTACTTTCTGCCATAAGGGTGGTGTCAACTGCATATCTGAGGTTATTGAGATTTCTCCCAGCAATCTTGATTCCAGCTTGTGTTTCTTCCAGTCAAGCATTTCTCATGATGTACTCTGCATATAAGTTAAATAAGCAGGGTGACAATATATAGCCTTGACTATTCCTTTTCCTATTTGGAACCAGTCTGTTGTTCCATGTCCAGTTCTAACTGTTGCTTCCTGTCCTGCATACAGGTTTCTCAACAGGCAGGTCAGGTGGTCTGGTATTCCCATCTTTTTCAGAATTTTCCACAGTTTATTGTGATCTACACAGTCAAAGGCTTTGGCATAGCTAATAAAGCAGAAATAGATGTTTTTTGGAACTCTCTTGCTTTTTCCATGACCCAGCGGATGTTGGCAATTTGATCTCTGGTTCCTCTGCCTTTTCTAAAACCAGCTTGAATATCAGGAAGTTCACGGTTCACATATTGCTGAAGCCTGGCTTGGAGAATTTTGAGCATTACTTTACTAGCATGTGAGATGAGTGCAATTGTGTGGTAGTTTGAGCATTCTTTGGCATTGCCTTTCTTTGGGATTGGGATAAAAACTGACCTTTTCCAATCTTGTGGCCACTGCTGAGTTTTCCAAATTTGCTGGCATATTGAGTACAGCACTTTCACAGCATCATCTTTCAGGATTTGGAATAGCTCCACTGGAATTCCATCACCTCCACTAGCTTTGTTCATAGTGATGCTTTCTAAGGCCCACTGGACTTCACATTCCAGGATGTTTGGCTCTAGGTCAGTGATCACACCATCATGATTATCTGGGTTGTGAAGATCTTTTTTGTACAGTTCTTCTCTGTATTCTTGCCACCTCTTCTTAATATCTTCTGCTTCTGTTAGGTCCCTACCATTTCTGTCCTTTATCGAGCCCATCTTTGCATGAAATGTTCCTTTGGTATCTCTGATTTTCTTGAAGAGACCTCTAGTCTTTCCCATTCTGTTGTTTTCCTCTATTTCTTTGCATTGATTGCTGAAGAAGGCTTTCTTATCTCTTCTTGCTATTCTTTGGAACTCTGCATTCAGATAATCATAAGGGATTTGATTTAGGTCATACCTGAATGGTCTAGTGGTTTTCCCTACTTTCTTCAATTGAAGTCTGAATTTGGTAATAAGGAGTTCATGATCTGAGCCACAGTCAGTTCCTGGTCTTGTTTTTGTTGACTATATAGAGCTTCTCCATCTTTGGCTGCAAAGAATATAATCAATCTGATTTTGGTTTTGACCATCTAGTGATGTCCATGTGTAGAATCTTCTCTTGTGTTGTTGGAAGAGGGTGTTTGTTATGACCAGTGCATTTTCTTGGCAATACTCTATTAGTCTTTGCCCTGTTTCATTCTGTAATCCAAGGCCAAATTTGCCTGTTACTCCAGGTGTTTCTTGACTTCCTACTTTTGCATTCCAGTCCCCTATAATGAAAAGGACATCTTTTTGGGGTGTTAGTTCTAAAAGGTCTTGCTCGTCTTCATAGTACTGTTCAACTTCAGCTTCTTCAGCATTACTGGTTGGGGCCTAGACTTGGATTACTGTGACATTGAATGGTTTGCCTTGGAAACGAACAGAGATCATTCTGTCGTTTTTGAGATTGCATCCAAGTACTGCATTTCAGACTTTTTTGTTGACCATGATGGCTACTCCATTTCTTCTGAGGGATTCCTGCCCACAGTAGTAGATATAATGGCCATCTGGCTTAAATTCACCCATTCCAGTCCATTTGAGTTTGCTGATTCCTAGAATGTTGACATTCACTCTTGAAATTTCTTGTTTGACCACTTCCAGTTTGCCTTGATTCATGGACCTGACATTCCAGGTTCCTATGCAATATTGCTCTTTACAGCATCGGATCTTGCTTCTATCACCAGTCACATCCACAGCTGGGTATTGTTTTTGCTTTGGCTCCATCCCTTCATTCTTTCTGGAGTTATTTCTCCACTGATCTCCAGTAGCATATTTGGGAAGCTACTGACCTGGGGAGTTCCTCTTTCAGTATCCTATCATTTTGCCTTTTCATACTGTTCATGGGGTTCTCAAGGAAAGAATTCTGAAGTGGTTTGCCATTCCCTTCTCCAGTGGACCACCTTGTGTCAGATCTCTCCACCATGACCCGCTCATCTTGGTTTGCCCCACAGGCATGGCTTAGTTTCATTCAGTTAGACAAGGCTGTGTTCCTAGTGTGATTAGATTGACTAGTTTTCTGTGAGTATGGTTTCAGTGTGTCTACCCTCTGATGCCCTCTTGCAATACCTACCATCTTACTTGGGTTTCTCTTACTTTGGGTGTGGGGTATCTTTTCACAGCTGCTCCAGCAAAGTGCAGCCATTGCTCCTTACTTTGGACGAGGGGCATCTCCTCACCTCTGCCCTTCTTGACCTTCAACGTGGGATAGCTCTTCTAGGCCCTCCTGTGCCCACACAGCCACCGCTCCATGGAACAACAGACGGTTTCAAATTGGGAAAGGAATATATCAAAGTTGTATATTGTAACCCTGTTTATTTAACTTTATGCAGAGTACATCATATGAAATGCCAGGTTGGAGGAAGCACAAACTAGAATCAAGATTGCTGGGAGAAATATCAATGACCTCGGATATACCGAAGACATTGGCCTTATGGTAGAAAGTGAAGAGGAACTAAAGAGCCTCTTGATCAAAGTGAAAGAGGAGAGTGAAAAAAACTGGCTTAACACTCAACATAAAAAAACTGAAGATCATGGCATCTGGACCCATCAACTTCATGGCAAATAGATGGGGAAAAATGGAAGTAATAGGTAATAAAATGTCAGACTTTATTTTCTTGTGTACCAGAATCACTGCAGATGGTGAATGCAGCCATAAATTAGAAGATGCTTGCTCCTTGGAAGAAAAGCTATGACAAACCTAGACAGCATGTTAAAAAGCAGAGAAATTACTCTGCCAACAAGGGTCCATTTAGTTAGAGTTATGGTTTTTCCAATAGTCACGTATGGACATGAGAGCCAGACCAAAAAGAAAGGTGAGAACCAAAGAACTGATGCTTTTGAACTGTGGTGTTGGAGAAGAATCTTGACAGTCCCTTGGACTGCAAGGAGATCCAACCAGTCAATCCTAAAGGAAATCAGTCCTGAAATTCATTGGAAGGACTGATGCTGAAGCTGCAACTCCAATACTTTGGCCATCTGATGCAATGAACTGACTCACTGGAAAAGACCTTGATGCTGGGAAAGATTGAAGGCAGGAGGAGAAGAGGATGACAGAGGATAAGATGGTTGGATGGCATCACTGACTTGATGGCCATGAATTTGTGCAAGCTCTGGGAGTTGATGATGGACAGAGAAGCCTGGCATGCTGCAGTCCATGGAGTCGCAAAGAGTCAGACATACTGAGCAACTGAACTGACCTGAAAGTGATCACCATCTAGTTACCATCCATCAACATATAGTCTAGTAACCATCTGGTAAAAGCCTAGTTACCATCTACACCATACAATTGAACTCCTTAATTCATTTTACTTACCCCTTTATACCCTTCTCCTTGGTAACCACCAGTCTGTTCTATTTAAGTGTTTGATTTTGTTTTGTTTGTTCATCTGTTTTGTTTTCTGCATTCCATGTATAAATGAAATCAAGTGATAGTTGTCTCTCTCTGTATTATTTCATGTAGTATAATACCTTCAAAGTCCATTTACATTGTTGCAATGGAAGGTTTCCTTCTTCTTTTATGACTGAGTAGCGGAGAAGGCAATGGCACCCCACTCCAGTACTCTTGCCTAGAGAATCCCATGGACAGAATAGCCTGGTGGGCTGCCATCTATGGGGTCACAGAGAGTCGGACACAACTGAAGCGACTTAGCAGCAGCAGCAGTAGCCCATAGTATGTTACCATATCTTCTTTTCCATTCATCTTTCAGTGGATACTTTGGTTGCTTCCATAGCTTGTCTATTGTAAATAATGCTGTAATGAACACAGGATGCAGATATCATGTCAAGATAGTAATTTCATTTCCCTCAGATATATACTTACAAGTGGAAAAGTTGGGTCATATGGTAGTTCTATGCTTAATTTTTTGAGAAATCTCCATACAGTTTACATAGTTGCTGCATCAATTTACAAACCCACTAATAGGGTATGATGGTTCTCTTTTCTTCACATCTTCTCCAACATTTATTTGTGTCTTTTGATAACAGCTATTCTAATAGTTATGTGAGGTGATAACCCATTGTTTGTATACCACTGATGACTGTTGATGCTGACCACCTTTGCATGTCTGTTGGTCATGTCTTCTTTGGGAAAATGTTCAGATTCTCTGACCATTTTTGTTTAGATTGTTTGCATTTTTGCTATTGAGTTCCTTACATGCTTTGTTGTTAGAGTTCCTTACATATTTTGAGTATTAACTGCACATGGGATACACGATTTGCACATATTTTCTCATGTACAGCAGGCTGCTTTTTTTTTTTTTTTTTAGTTTTGAAGGTTTCCTTTGCCAGAGAGCAGCTTTTTAGTTTGAAGTAGTTTCACTTATTTATTTTTGCTTTTATTGCCTTTGCTTTTGAAGTCAGATCCCCAAATTCAAAGCCAAAACAAATGTCAAGTATGTTACAGCCTATGTTCTATGCTAGGACTTTTTTGGAATCAGGTCTTATGTTCAAGTATTTAATCCATTTTGATATTTATTTATTCATTCATTCATTTCACTTTGAGTTACTTTTTGTGTATGGTGATACACAAGACAGGGTCAAGTTTCATTCTTTCCATGTCGCTGTCTGGTTTTCTCAACACCATTTATTGAAGATATTCTTCTTACACTGTTAGGTATTTTTGGCTCCTTTCTTGAATATTTAGTGACTATATACATGCAGGTTTATTTCTGGGTGCTCTGTTCTGTTCCATTCATTTATGTGTCTATTTTTATGCCAACACCATACTGTTTTGATTACTGTAGCTTTGCAGTACAGTTTGTAATTAGGGCATGAAATACATTTAATTTTGTTATTCTTTCTTAAGACTATATTGTCTACTCATAGTCTTTATGTTTAAATACCAGTTTTAGAATTATTTTTTATTACATCTCTGAAAAATGTCATTGGAATTATAATATGGATTTTCTTGAATCTGTAGATTTCTTTGGGTAGTATATTTATTTTAACAATATTATTTCTTTTAACCCATGAGCATAATATCTTTCCATTTATCTGTGTCTTCTTCAGTTTCATCCATCAGTGTCCTATCATTTTTAAAATACAGTTCTTTCCCTTCATTGATTAGGTTTATACTTAGGTATTTTTTTCCTTTGAAATACAATCTGCAAATGGGGTTATCTTAATTTTTTAAATAATTCATTATTAGTGTATAGAAACACAACAGAGTTCTGTACATTGATTTTGTATCCTGCAACTTTACTGAGTTTACTTATCAGTTCTCTTGGTATCTTCACTTTTTAAATTTATTTTTTCTTTTTGCTACTGTCTGGGGAAGGTCCACTGCCCTGTTACATGTTGCTGATCCATTCTTCTGCTTCATCTAGCCTGCTGTTGAATCCCCTCTAGTGTATTTTTCAGTTCAATTATCTTTAGTTGTGATTTGTTTGATATTTTCTTTTATTTTCTCTGCTTGTTGAAGTTCTCACTTGATTCATTCATTCTTCTCCTGAGTTCATTGAGCATTTTTATGACCATGACTTTGAACTCTTTAATATTGTAACAGATATTATATCTGGTTCCTTAAGATCTTTTGCTGAGGTATTTGTCTTGTTATTTTGTGTGGAACATATCCCTCTGTTTCTTCATTTTGCTCAACTCTCTGTGTTTGTTTTTATACAATAGGTGGGATAGCTAGCTTTTCTACTCTTTTAGGAATAACCTTGTGTAGGGGGTAAACTTTATTGTTCAACCTTGCCCTAGCTCTCCATCATCTCTCCAACCTCTGTCATTGTAACGTAGCCTCATTTATTCTTCATAGGTCCCTGTTGTAAGGGTGTGCCAAGCTCTGTCAGTGCTACAGTGGAAGGGGTCTCAGTCAGCATCTATTGTCAGGGTGAATAGAAGCCTGCTTCTCAGGCAGCAGCTTTTAAAAGATGTAAACACATACAGTCCTGGGGACTACAACTGTAAACTCTGCTGACTACTAGACCAGGAGACCTGGAAGTATTCCCTAGGTTTCAGTTGCTATTCAGTTACGTGTATAAGGTCCTGTGTAGAAGGTACCAGAGAACTGTGAGAAGGCCAAGGGGTTCTGTAAGGATGGCATCTCCCTGCCTGTATTCTATGAGAGCACCTCTGTAACCTCTAGAAATGCTGCAAGCCTGAAGCCTGTCTGCCCCTCAGGCTGAAGCTCCAGGACAAGTAAGTGGGCCTTTTTTACAGGCAGACTCAGGGTGTGTATCAGTCTGCTGTCTGTGCAGTATCCTGGCTGTGCCAGCAGGCCCAGGACTGTCATTCCAATTTTACAGTCTTGTGGGGCCTAGGAATGCATGCTCCCAACTAGGGCCAGGTGATCAAGGGTTGTCCCTTGTGTGGACTGCACATACCTGCTAGCATTAGTGATGCTTCAAGACAGTGCTGAGGGTAAGGTGCATGACCATAGATCTGAAATGCAGGTAGGGAACAGTGGGAGTAGAACATGTCTGTGGCATTAGCAAGGTTGGGAAAGAGTGTGAGGGGAGGGGCATGCCCACCACTTTAGTGTGGAGGATGAGCACTGGGAGCCAGACACATCCATGGCTTTAAGAAAGCCATTAAGAGCACTGGGGGCAGGGTGCCTCTGTGGCTTGAGTGATGTATGAGATCACTGCTGCTGCTGCTGCTGTTGCTGCTAAGTCCCTTCAGTCGTGTCTGGCTCTGTGTGACCCCATGGACTGCAGCCTACCAGGCTTCTCCATCAATGGGATTCTCCAGGCAAGAACACTGGAGTGGATTGCCATTTCCTTCTCACTAGTGGTGGCTTTCGAGCAGGGCTTTAGTGAAGCTGTGTTCACATGCACCCACCAGCATTTTCAAGGTAAAGGGAGAATATAAGAAAAGTGTTCACCAGCACCTCAATCCTGGAGGAACTTATCCCTGCCCCTCTGGCAAATGCTTTAAGACTATCAAATGAATGTTCTTCATGTATAATCCAGGCACTTCCCTAATTGCTGCCTTTGTGCTAAATCTCAGGATGAGTGAGATAACCTATGAACCCCTCAAAAGAAATATCTCAGATACCACAAAGCTCTCTGGGTCCCCTAGATATAAGCATCATTGGTTTCCAAAGCCAGGCATTTTGGGGCCCAATCTCTCCAGTGCTGGTCACAAGATTTGGGGTGCACAATGTGGAGCCCACATCCATTACTACTCAGTGAGTACCTGAAGACCTGTGAGATCTCTTTCTATCATGGGCTGTCCTCCTGGGGGTGGGATTTTGATGAGACTGCATCTCTTTCCCTTCTCCCTATCTTGGCATGGGCATTTAAGCTTCTGTTGTGGAATTGTTGCTTAGCTAGCTATCAGTTATTTTTGAGAGGTAACAGTTTCTATATAAAGCAGTAGATTTGGCGTGCCCATTGGAGTTGGTTAGTTCAGGGTCTTCCTACACTGCCATCTTGGACAGCCTCCAATTCTTAAATTCTTAATTATTACATTTGATCATTCAATACAGTGTTCTCAAAGTTTAGTGCATACCAAAACACTTAAAGGGCATGGTAAAACACAAATTACTCATGTCGATGTATGGCAGAGACCAACACAATATTGTAAAGCAATTATCATCCGATAAAAAAGGAAAAAAAAAACAAACAGAAATTTCTGGACCCCACCTGAGTTTCTGATTCAGCAATGTGGGGTATGCTGTGGTAATTTCAAACAAGTTCCCAGGTGGTGCTAAGGTTGTCTGAGTTCCATGTTTTGAGAAATACTCATCTAGTTCATCTGCTTCACTTTAGAGTTGTAGAACCAAAACTCAGAGAAGTAAAGGACTCAATCAAGATCACAACATGGATTAACAGCCAAGAGAAAATGAGAACACAGGTCTTTTGGCCCCCAAGCAAATGGTCTCTTAACTATGAAGAGGTATCTAACTTCTCTCCCTTTCATATTTGCAATAAAGAGACATAATATTTGGCTAGAGTTGTAAATAATAACTCCTCTGACATGTCCTGATTCACTGAGTTGACAGATACTCATGAATCGTTGTGCTCAGTTGCTCAGTTATGTCCAACTCTTTGCAGCCCCAGGGACTGTAGCCCACTAGGCTCCTCTGCCCACGGAATTTTTCAGGCAAGAATACTAGAATAGGTTGCCGTTTCCTTCTCCAGGTGATTCTTCCTGATCCAGGGATCAAACTGAGTTTCTTGCATCTCCTGCATTGGCAGCTGGATTCTTTACCATGAGTGTCATCTGGGAAGATCCATTCATGAATTAGAGTTGTTAATTAACTTTCTTGATTCTTAAGTTCCTGTAAATTTGGGGTAACTAATTCCTGCTTTGCAGCTCTGTCATGAGGATTGGATATAATTAGAATTTCCCCCCACTGGAATATAAGCTTCATGAAGTTGAGTATTTTGCTTATCTTTATTTCTTGCTACATTCCTACATCCAGAAACAATGCCTCACATAAATTAGTTATTTATAAATGTTTCTTGAAAAAATAAAAATGAACACATGGTACATTGTAGGAACTCAATAAACGGTGGCTTTTGCTATCTTAATGTCATCTTTGCCACCATTATCACTACTATCACCAATTTACATTTCCCTGATTCATTTTCTATTCTATTTTCTCCATTTCAGGTTTGGGTTTTTTTTACAGCCTCTTTACCTGCCAAGCTCCATCATATTTTCTGGTAATGATGTTTCTATTTTATGGCTTTGGAAAAACAGGCCAGATGTTAATTTTTTGTTGTTGTTACTCTTTCAGCAAATTCACACCGTTGCCACTGAGTTGCTTTTTTCCAATGGGGAGCTTTAAATTACTGCAAACATTCTGCCTTGGCTGCCTTTTAAATCTTTTCCAGCTGTCAGCTTTAAAAGGAGGATGACCATTGGTTGGTTGGGACATGTTTTAACTCCTTAGATAACACTGAAACATCTTCGGCTGCAGCATTGGAAGGACATCCCTCCTTGCCCTGTATGGACTCTTTTTTGCTTCAGTTAACAGCTAGGCAAACAGGAAAGAGACTTCACTGAATTTACTCTGTAGTACATTCTTCCTGCCTAAGATATCTGGTATTATGTACCCAAACTCCTTGTGAAAGGAAGCATTCATGTGCACCAATAAAAGATGATATTGCTCAGAGGCCTAAACAGTTTTTGGAGAAAAACAGTGAAAGAGAATGGAAAAATATCTTGCTAGCTATTGACCCTGGTTGCATTATACATTCATTAGCAGAGCATATTAAAAATCCTGAAGCATAGACATCTTTCAAAACTGCTCAATCAGACCCTGTGAGGACTGGGTTACAGGCATCTGCAGTTTAGAAAACCTCATTTGTTACTCACTTTCCTTCAAAGACCAGTGCAGAGTGCCTCAGTAGTGTTTCATGGATCCTTAACACAATGAAAAAAGTAAAGTCAAAGTATCAGGATTTTTATAATCCAAATTTTTCATAATCTTTAATAGAGACTCTCCTTTATTCTGAGTAGCCATTCTCCCGTGTACCGCTAAATTGCCTTCCCCTAAATAAAATCATTAACCACCATTAAATAAATAAAATGACACCACGACTCAGCTTGCACAAGTTATGTATCCTGAGAGGAAGCAAGATTGTAATCCAAATCTTTAATTTAGAATGTCTGCCCTTATGGCTTCAACCTGGGGCTCACATTTGAAATTAATGCTGCTTCCTGTCCTTCACAAAGGCATGTGACAATCTAAGTTGCATTGCCTGTGTTTCCTGGTCAACCATCAAGAGGCTGTCTCTTGCAGTGTCTTTCAGCGAGTCTTGAGGAAGGATGTCTATTGCTCTGGGGGTCCACCCAAGGTTTCCAACATGAATTTCATGTATGACACTAAGCCCATACCTCAAATTAGATTGCCCTAGGCATACACTCTTAATATTCTGAAACGCCATGTGCTAACATCTGAAATGCATTAAAATGTATATAAACAACAACTTGGGACTTCCCAGGTAGTGCTAGTGGGAAAGAACCTGCGTGCAATGCAAGGAGACTTAAGAGATGTGGGTTCATCCCTGGTTCAGGAAGATTCCCTGGAGGAGGGCATGAAAACCCACTCCAGTATTCTTGCCTGGAGAATCCCATGGATGGAAGAGCCTGGCAGGCTACAGTCCATTGGGGTTTCAAAGAGTCAGACACAACTGAAGCGATGTTGCACGCATGCACACACACAGGAACAACTTAATTTTATTTACATGGATCATGTTCTTCCTGTTTTGGTTTCAACATATTCTTTTTTAAAATAACAGTAATAATAATTATAATATTATATACTGTAAATACAATTATTATAATTATACTATATATAGCTTTAAAATGATATATTTATGTGATAGATTTTTAACAATGTTGGTAATGCTCTTTGTGAGAGAATCATTAATTTATATATCTTCAGTTGCACTGGTTTGTATAATCCAAAAGTCTGGGGTTATCATACTCTGTAATCAAAAGTATTCAGAACATGGTGACTCTCAATCATTATTGTTTTGCCAGTAATCCATGATGATTATTTACTATTCATTTTGGAAAAAGATAACCACCCCTCACATACCCAGGTTCCTTTTCATACAATTCTGAGGATTCAAACCAATTCCATTTATAATTGAGTTTGGGATTCAAACAACAAACAAATATGAGTTCTGTGAGAAGGAGAGTCTTGCTACAGCCTTCAATAGCTTCTCAAAAGGAACTTTTCCCCCTGTAACTTCCTAAAGCACCTGATCAGTCCCCTTGACTGGCATTTATCACTTGTTTTCTAGAGTGATACCTATTTATATACCAGCAGATCCTTGGCATCCTTATGAATTACCAGTTCCAGATCTTCCTATGCGACCCTGAGGAGATCATCATTTGTATAATGTGTCATATTTTTGTGGTATGAATTTAAATCATAGTCACTTTGAGCTGGTGTAAAAAACTGAATGACTCAGGCAGTGCAATACTCTGGATAATTGCCCAGCATCTCCCCTCAATATAGCTCTTGTTTGCCATTTGCATAAGATCAAAACTTTTATTTTTGTTGAAAAACTAAGAATATTTTAGTGTAACTTAAAATAGTAGTTAATTGGTAATATAAGGCTGTTTGTAGAAAATGTCTGATAGAAGTAGAATTCAGAAGTAATAGCAACAGAGGGCTTCCCTGGTAGCTCAGTGGTAAAGAATCCACCTGCCAATGCCAACGATGTAGGTTCAAACCCTGGGTCAGGAAGATCCCCTGGAGAAGGAAATGGCAACCCACTCCAGTATTCTTGCCTGGGAAATCCCATGGACAGAGGGGCATGATGGGCTACAGTCCATGGGGTTGCAAAATAGCTGGACATGATTTCGAGACTGAACAACAACAGGTAACACTGGTACTTACTATATGCATGGTACCATAACAATAGCTTCATATTCATGATCTTATCAGATCTTCACAACGCTACAATTTAATTATATTATTAAATCTATTCTGCAGAGAAGAAAATGCTGCTCAGAGGCTTTGGTTTAAAGTTACATAGGCATCTAGGTTGCTTCCAAGTCCTGGCTATTGTAAACAGTGCTGCTATGAACTGTTTGTACGTACAACTGCTTGTATGAACCCATTGGGGTACACGTGTCTCTTTCAATTCTGGTTTTCTCAGCAACCTAGATGTCCATCCGCAGATGAATGGATAAGAAAAGCTGTGGTACATATACACAATGGAGTATTACTCAGCCATTAAAAAGAATACATTTGAATCAGTTCTAAGGAGGTGGATGGAACTGGAGCCTATTATACAGAGTGAAGTAAGCCAGAAAGAAAAACACAAATACAGTATACTTGATATATTTGTTTAATGCATATATATGGAATTTAGAAAGATGGTAACAATAACCCTGTTTACAAGACAGAAAAAGAGACACTGATGTATAGAACAGACTTTTGGACTCTGGGTCCGGGAGAGGGGGGATGGTTTGGGAGAATAGCATTGAAATATGTATAATATCATATTTGAAACGAGTCACCAGTCCAGGTACGATGCCTGATAACGGATGCCTGGGGCTGGTGCACTGGGACCACCCAGAGGGATGGTATGGGGAGGGAGGAGGGAGGAGGGTTCAGGATGGGGAGCACATGTATACTGGTGGTGGATCCATCTCGATGTATGGTAAAAGCAATACAATATTGTAAAGTTAAGCAAAATAAAATTTAATTTAAAAAAAAATAAAAGTACTACAACAGCCAAAAAAATAAATAAATAAATAAAGTTACATAGGCAGAGTCAAGACAAGTAAAATGCTGTGTTTGACTCCCAAACATGTACTTTTTTACCTCCTTTAAAAAAAATAGATATAATTGACATACAACATTTAGTTTAAGATACACAAAATAATGATTTGACATTTGTATGTACTCCAAAATAATCACTACAATAAGTCTAGTTAACACCCATCACTGTATGTGAACAATTTTTTCTTGTGATGAAAACTTTTAAAATCTACTCTTTTAGCAACTTTCAAATATACAACACAGTATTATTAACCTTAGTTGCCATGTTGTACTTTACTTGCTCTACATATGGTAGTTCGTAAGTTTTAACATCCTTAACTCATTTCTTCAACACTCACCACTACCCCCCACTCCACCTCTGGCAACTACCAATCTGTTCTCTGTATTCATCAGCCCCTTTGATTATTTGTTTTTATTTTGTTGTAATTGACATATATTAGTTTCAGGTGTAAAACTATTGATTAGATATTTATATATATTGTGAAATGAACACCACAGTAAGTCTAGTTAACACTGTTAGAGTACATAGTTGCAAAATTAGTTTTTCCTGTAAGGAGAACTTTTAAACATGTCTTTTTAATTCCTACTGGTTTATTCTACCTACCTCTTCCTCAGCACCCCACATGACTTTCCACATTCCTTCTGTGCTATAAGTTCTATCTGGTCAGGTGTTTATCTTTACTCATCTATTCCCAGGATGACCTAAACCAGAACTTTTGCTATACCAGGATTTGTTGAATACAGATTGCTAGGTGTATAGCAGAATGAATGATGGCACTTGCTAATTACATTCACTTACCTTCTCTTTACTTCACCAGGAAAAAAATGAATGGGAATAAATACCCTTCCATGTGCATTTACTCCATATTCTCCAGTAATGCACCAGGAATTCTGAATATCGAATAAAGAGAAATTTCTCTTTATTTAAGGGGTTCCCAGGTCAAAGAAAGTAAAAAAAAAAATTCTTTTCTAAAGACATTAAACACTGCAGTCCAGTTCAGTCACTCAGTCGTGTCTGACTCTTTGTGACCCAATGGATGGCAGCACACCAGGCCTCCCTGTCCATCACCAACTTCCAGAGTTTATTCAAACTCATGTCCATTGACTCAGTGATGCCATCCAACCATCTCATCCTCTGTCATCCCCTTCTCCTCCTGCCTTCAATCTTTCCTAGCATCAGGGTCTTTTCCAATGAGTCAGATCTTCACATCAGGTGGCCCAAGTATTGGAGTTTCAGCTTCAACATCAGTCCTTCCAATGAATATTTAGGACTGATTTCCTTTAGAATGGACTGGTTGGATCTCCTTGCAGGTCCAAGGGACTCTCGAGTTTTCTCCAACACCAATGATAAATAGCATCAATTCTTCAGCACTCAGCTTTCATTATACTCCAACTCTCACATCCATGCATGACTACTGGAAAAACCATAACCTTAACTAAATGGATATTTTTTGGCAAAGTAATGTCTCTCCTTTCTAATATGCTGTCAAGGTTGGTCATAACTTTCCTTCCAAGGAGTAAGCGTCTTTTAATTTCATGGCTGCAGTCACTATTTGCAGTGATTTTGGAACCCAAGTCAACCTCTATAGTTCATCCAGTGGTGTCCTAATGCCATTTACAGATTTTTAAGGAGGAGCTGATTTGAAATCAGGAAGTACCAGAGAGGTTCTGCCTAATTAACTTTGAAAGAAAGGGAATATCACATCTTATAATAAAGTGATGATCTCTGTTCGTTTCCAAGGCAAAACATTCAATGTCACAGTAATCCAAATCTATGCCCCAACCAGTAACACCGAAGAAGCTGAAGTTGAAAGGTTCTATGAAGACCTACAAGACCTTTTAGAACTAACACCCAAAAAAGATGTCCTTTTCATTACAGGGGAATGGAATGCAAAAGTAGGAAGTCAAGAAACACCTGGAGTAACAGGCAAATTTGGCCTTGGAATTCGGAATGAAGCAGGGCAAAGACTAATAGAGTTTTGCCAAGAAAATGCACTGGTCATAGCAAATACCCTCTTCCAACAACACAAGAGAAGACTCTATACATGGACATCACCAGATGGTCAACACCGAAATCAGATTGATTATATTCTTTGCAGCCAAAGATGGAGAAGCTCTATCCAATCAGCAAAAACAAGACCAGGAGCTGACTGTGGCTCAGACCATGAACTCCTTATTGCCAAATTCAGACTGAAATTGAAGAAAGTAGGGAAAACTACTAGACCATTCAGATATGACCTAAATCAAATCCCTTATGATTATACAGTGGAAGTGAGAAATAGATTTAAGGGCCTAGATCTGATAGATAGAGTGCCTGATGAACTATGGAATGAGGTTCGTGACATTGTACAGGAGACAGGGATCAAGACCATCCCCATGGAAAAGAAATGCAGAAAAGCAAAATGGCTGTCTGGGGAGGCCTTACAAATAGCTGTGAAAAGAAGAAAAGTGAAAAGCAAAGGAGAAAAGGAAAGATATAAACATCTGAATGCAGAGTTCCAAAGAATAGCAAGAAGAGATAAGAAAGCCTTCTTCAGTGATCAATGCAAAGAAATAGAGGAAAATAACAGAATGGGAAAGACTAGGGATCTCTTCAAGAAAATCAGAGATACCAAAGGAACATTTCATGCAAAGATGGGCACGATAAAGGACAGAGATGGTGTGGACCTAACAGAAGCAGAAGATATTAAGAAGAGGTGGCAAGAATACACAGAAGAACTGTACAAAAAAGAGCTTCAAGACCTAGACAATCATGATGATGTGATCACTGACCTAGAGCCAAACATCTTGGAATGTGAAGTCAAATGGGCCTTAGAAAGCATCACTACGAACAAAGCTAGTGGAGGTGATGGAATTCCAGTGGAGCTATTCCAAGTCCTGAATGATGATGCTGTGAAAGTGCTGCACTCAATATGCCAGCAAATTTGGAAAACTCAGCAGTGGCCACAAGATTGGAAAAGGTCAGTTTTCATCCCAATCCCAAAGAAAGGCAATGCCAAGGAGTGCTCAAACTACCGAACAATTGCACTCATCTCACACGCTAGTAAAGTAATGCTCAAAATTCTCCAAGCCAGGCTTCAGCAATATGTGAACCGTGAACTTCCTGATGTTCAAGCTGGATTTAGAAAAGGCAGAGGAACCAGAGATTAAATTGCCAACATCCGCTGGATCATGGAAAAAGCAAGAGAGTTCCAGAAAAACATCTATTTCTGCTTTATTGACTATGCCAAAGCCTTTGACTGTGTGGATCACAATCAACTGTGGAAAATTCTGAAAGAGATGGGAATACCAGACCACCTGATCTGCCTCTTAAGAAATCTGTATGCAGGTCAGGAAGCAACAGTTAGAACTGGTCATGGAACAACAGACTGGTTCCAAATAGGAAAAGGAGTACGTCAAGGCTGCATATTGTCACCATGTTTATTTAACTTATATGCAGAGTACATCATGAGAAATGCTGGACTGGAAGAAACACAAGTTGGAATCAAGATTGCCGGGAGAAATATCAATAACCTTAGATATGCAGATGACACCACTCTTATGGCAGAAAGTGAAGAGGGGCTAAAAGGCCTCTTGATGAAAGTGAAAGTGGAGAGTGAAAAGGTTGGCTTAAGGCTCAACATTCAGAAAACGAAGATCATGGCATCTGGTCCCATCACTGCATGGGAAATAGATGGGGAAACAGTGGAAACAGTGTCAGACTTTGTTTTTCTGGGCTCCAAGATCACTGCAGATGGTGACTGCAGCCATGAAATTAAAAGACGCTTACTCCTTGGAAGGAAAGTTATGACCAACCTAGATAGCATATTCAAAAGCAGAGACATTACTTTGCCAACAAAGTTTCGCCTAGTCAAGGCTATGGTCTTTCCTGTGGTCATGTATGGATGTGAGAGCTGGACTGTGAAGAAGGCTGAGCGCCGAAGAATTGATGCTTTTGAACTGTGGTGTTGGAGAAGACTCTTGAGAGTCCCTTGGACTGCAAGAAGATCCAACCAGTCCATTCTGAAGGAGATCAACCCTGGAATTTCTTTAGAAGGAATGATGCTAAAGCTGAAACTCCAGTATTTTGGCCACCTCATGCGAAGAGTTGACTCATTGGAGAAGACCCTGATGCTGGGAGGGATTGAGGGCAGGAGGAGAAGGGGACGACAGAGGATGAGATGGCTGGATGGCATCTCTGACTCGATGGATGCGAGTCTGAGTGACCTCCGGGAGCTGGTGATGGACAGGGAGGCCTGGCGTGCTGCGGTTCATGGGGTCGCAAAGAGTCGGACACGACTGAGCGACTGATCTGATCTGATCTGATCTGATAATAAAGTGAAAGACCCTAAAATAATGCATAGTTAATTTCTCCATCTCTGTATTGGGATTGTCCAGAGAAACAGAACCAATAGAATATTTACAAATATATGTCAGAGGAGATTTATCATAGGGATTGGCTTACCTGATTATGAAGACTGAGGAAGTTCAATGATCTGCTGTCTGCAAACTGAGGAACCAGGTGAGACCGTAGTATAACGCAGCCTGGGTCTGAATCCTAAAAACCAGTGCAACTGGTGGCGTAGATTCATGTTCAGAGGTCAGAGAACAAGGAGCACAGGTATCTAAGGGCAGGAGAAGATGAATGTCTCAGTTCAAGCAGAAAAAGAAAATTCCCACATCCTCTGACTCTTTGCTGCATTAGGCCCTCAAATGATTGGATGATGCCCAGAGACACTGGTGAGGATGACCTTTTTACTCCATTTACTGATTCAAATGCTAATCTCTTCCAGAGATATCCTCATAGACATACACAGAAATAATGTTTTCCCAGCTATTTGGACATCCTTTTGCTCAATCAATTAACACCTAAAATTAACCATCACAATCCTCATATATTTCCATGAAACTAATTAGATAATTATTTATTTTATTATAATAAATGGAAAGAAGGAGAAAGAGGCTTTTGAGAGTACATAGTAGGCAGATACACCTTTTTGAGGGGAGCACCTGGAAAAACCTCCCTTTGGAAATGATACAGGATCTGGAACTGAAAGATGAGGCAGACAGCTGAATTAGAACATGCACTTAACACACATGAGAGGTGAGTTGTTGCAACAGGGATAAATGCCTAAAGCAGATGGAACAGCATGTTTTAAGCAGAAAGGATCAGGAAGCAGTTGAAGAAGTGAAAAAAACATGTGGATGAATTTTGATGATTGAAATCCTGAAGAAATCTGAATCAGAGCTACAGTGTGCTTTAATAGTATTATAGCAATATTAGTTTTCTGATTTTCATAAAACCAGAAATTATGATTACTACAATAATTTTATGATTATGATATTTATGATTATTATACTTTTTATTATTATGAAATATGCTATCATTAAAGTACTCCAGGGAAGGGTTTGTGGGAACTCTCTATATTATTTTTTCCACTTTTTGTGATTGTAAATGATTTCAAAATAAATTTTCTTTTTATAAAGAACATTTGGACAATGACCTCTGGATGTCATCTTGAAATTGGGACTTCAAGTTCATGGGTATCAATAAAACTACAGATATGCCATGACATTCTTAAGCTTATCCACTGTGTTCTTTTGGCATGTGGAGTGCTATATTGCCTTAATTTGTTAGTGGTGCTTCACATCTGACATATCTCCCCCAGGCACTGGTGATAGCCATCTTAAAAGCAAATTGTAACCAGGATTCTGAGCAGATGAGAATTAGCTGTCTACTTTTCTATGTATCCATGAATGTCAGCACTCTGCTATGGAATATGTGATAGGTAGGCATCTGTGACTCCATGTACAGGCCATTAGCTGAGAATTGAGGCTCGGGGAAAGTCTAATTGAATCATACTGCATGACAATATAAGCAGAATGTGCCCATCAAAGGTCAAAAGAAGTAACACATACAATACTGTGTAACAGCTACAATGACAGTCATGCTTATCGCTACCTAAGACTTTCCATCAGTCTAGTGCTGGTTACGGCAAAAAAGACATGGAACCAGGGAAAACCAGACAGTAAGCCACACAAATTAGTGAAGTTGAGCCTGGACTGACTTACTGCCAATAGCACAATTGTCACTCCTCTGAAACAAATGTGGCACGGAGCACTCACAAAAGTGATGTCATTCTTCTGCTCATGATTCTGCCCCTGTTCGTCACTGCTCACTGGAATAAATAGACTTCCCTCTGAAAGATGTTTAGATTGGCCCTTGCCTAGTTCTCTCACCTCATTTCTTTTTCTTACATTCTAAAATTAACCAAATTCTTTTACTGATCTTCAAAGACTTTGGGTTCCTTTTCGCTTCCAAGCAACCAACCATGTTTTCTCAACCTTCATGTGTTAACTCAAACTTTACTGTGTTCTGTGATGCTTCTTTTAGCTTGTCCAAACTTAGGTACATCTTCCTTATATTTTCAGTCACCCTATAAGTAGCTATATTTTAAAAAGTGCCATTTTGTATTTTAATGCATTTTTTCACATATCTATCTTTCCACTAAGCCCTAAACTCTTTGAGGGAAAAGTGATTCCTCTCTGGTGTCCTCAGGGCCTATAAGACTGCCTGATATAGTATAGGTATTGATTAAAATTTTGATGAATGAATATAAACACAATTTATTGAGCACTACTTGCCTTAATTAACAGGAAAAAATGTTATAATGGTTTCCAATAGAAATCATCAATATTAGTACAAAGGAATTTATGTCCATGGCTTTGAAGCATCAATGAGATCAGATTGTGGTTTAGTAAAATGAACTTGCTTATCATCATATCCCATGCATGCTGGTTAGGGAAACCACATGGTTTTTAAAAATCTACTTCAAAATGCAGAAAACACTATCAGAATTCTTAAGATACCTATAAAACCAAAATTATTTTTTAACAAAACAGATAATTTCTTTCTACTTATCCCACCTTGGTACTATGGACTTTTGTTCCCCATTTTAATAGATTATTCTTGATGATAATAATTTTTTATCATGTCACAAAACCTTCTGATGAAAGGACAAGGATTCCAGGTGAGAAATGATAATGCTTAAAATCCTTTTATGGAAACTCTTGGGTAAATTTCTTTTCCAGTGAATAAGTGCAATATATTCCAATTTTAGAAAAGGACCAAGAAGGGACAAATAAGTCAAGGTGACATAAGAAGAAGCTATAAGCTTTAATGATCTCAGCTCTGCAAAAATATTCCAAGTACGACAACATATTTGTTTATTCCAAATATTTCCAATTTTTGGAAATAAGTATTCCAAACATTCCGAAGTATTCCAAAATATTCCATGGAAAACAAAAACAGGGGGGGAAGATTAAAGAAGTAAGGGAAAGGTATGTAAGCTGAACCTTGATGTTACTGAAGGATTAAATTGAGTTTACTCACAAGGATTTTTATTATAAAATGGGACTAAAATACTTTTTGAAATTTATAGTCTGATGTAATTATATAGACATTTGTTTCAATTACATGGTATATACTATATTAACCATTGGGATACCACAGTCAATAAAACATAGACCTTGCCTCTGAGAGGCTTAGTCCTGAGGGAAGCAGAACAGTCGAAGCCCACATTATGGAATTCTATGGACTTGAATTTCATAATGTCAAATTATTAGTTGTGTCACTTAGGCTAGTTAAGACACCTCCATAGTTCATTTATCTGTAGAAGGGGAATACTAATAAATCACAATGTTGTTTTGAAGATTATACAAGAAAATTCCTGGAATGTGCTAGGAATTGCCTGGCTGAAAGTAAACACACACATAGACATTTAGCTGAGAAAGTTAGAAAATCATTTTCTTAATTAATGTATGTATAGGCCCTAGGACAAGGCAAATTGGAAGTGGTCAAACAAGAGATGGCAAGAGTGAATGTTGACATTCTAGGAATCAGTGAACTCAAATGGACTGGAATGGGTGAATTTAACTCAGATGACCATTATATCTACTACTGTGGGCAGGAATCCCTCAGAAGAAATGGAGTAGCCATTATGGTCAACAAAAGAGTCCGAAATGCACTACTTGGATGCAATCTCAAAAACGACAGAATGATCTCTGTTCATTCCCAAGGCAAACCATTCAATATCACAGTAATCCAAGTCTAGGCCCCAATCATTAATGCTGAAGAAGCTGAAGTTGAACGGTTCTATGAAGACCTACAAGACCTTTTAGAACTACACCCCCAAAAGATGTCCTTTTCATTATAGGGGACTGGAATGCAAAAGTAGGAAGTCAAGAAACACCTGGAGTAACAGGCAAATTTGACCTTGGAATACGGAATGAAGCAGGGCAAAGACTAATAGAGTTTTGCCAAGAAAATGCACTGGTCATAGAAAACACCGTCTTCCAATAACACAAGAGACGACTCTACACATGGACATCACTAGACGGTCAACACCGAAATCAGATTGTTTATGGTTTTTGCAGCCAAAGATGGACAAGCTCTATACAGTCAGCAAAAACGAGACCAGGAGCTGACTGTGGCTCAGATCATGAAATCCTTATTACCAAATTCAGATTTAAATTGAAGAAAGTAGGGAAAACCACTAGACCATTCAGGTATGACCTAAATCAAATCCCTTATGATTAGACAGTGGAAGTGAGAAATAGATTTAAGGGCCTAGATCTGATAGACAGAGTGCCTGATGAACTATGGAATGAGGTTCGTGACATTGTACAGGAGACAGGGATCAAGAACATCCCCATGGAAAAGAAATGCAGAAAAGCAAAATGGCTGTCTGGGGAGGCCTTACAAATAGCTGTGAAAAGAAGAGAAGTGAAAAGCAAAGGAAAAGAGGAAAGATATAAGCATCTGAATGCAGAGTTCCAAAGAATAGCAAGAAGAGATAAGAAAGCCTTCATCAGCGATCAATGCAAAGAAATAGAGGAAAACAACAGAATGGGAAAGACTAGAGATCTCTTCAAGAAAATTAGAGATACCAAGAGAACATTTCATGCAAAGATGGGCTCAATAAAGGACAGAAATGATATTAGGAAGAGGTGGCAAGAATACACAGAAGAACTGTACAAAAAAGATCTTCACAATCCAGATAATTACGATGGTGTGATCACTGACTTAGAGCCAGACATCCTGGAATGTTAAGTCCAGTGGGCCTTAGAAAGCATCACTACAAACAAAGCTAGTGGAGGTGATGGAATTCCAGTGCAGCTATTCCAAATCCTGAAAGATGATGCTGTGAAAGTGCTGCACTCAATATGCTAGCAAATTTGGAAAACTCACCATTGGCCACAGGACTGGAAAAGGTCAGTTTTCATTCCAATCCCAAAGAAAGGCAATGCCAAAGAATGCTCAAACTACCACACAATTGCACTCATCTCACACACTAGTAAAGTAATGATCAAAATTCTACAAGCCAGGCTTCAGCAATATGTGAACCGTGAACTTCCTGATGTTCAAGCTGGTTTTAGAAAAGGCAGAGGAACCAGAGATCAAATTGCCAACATCTACTGGATCATAGAAAAAGCAAGAGAGTTCCAGAAAAACATCTATTTCTGCTTTCTTGACTATGCCAAAGCCTTTGACTGTGTGGATCACAATAAACTGTGGAAAATTCTGAAAGAGATGGGAATACCAGACCATTTGATATGCCTCTTGAGAAATCTGTATGCAGGTCAGGAAGCAACAGTTAGAACTGGACATGGAACAACAGACTGGTTCCAAGTAGTAAAAGGAGTACGTCAAGGCTGTATATTGTCACCCTGCCTATTTAACTTATATGCAGAGTACACCATGAGAAATGCTGGACTGGAAGAAACACCAGTTGGAATCAAGATTGCTGGGAGAAATATCAATAACGTCAGATATGCAGATAATACCATCCTTTTGGCAGAAAGTGAAGAAGAATTAAAAAGCCTCTTGATGAAAGTGAAAGAGGAGAGTGAAAAATTTGGCTTAAAGCTCAACATTCAGAAAACAAAAATCATGGCATTTGGTACCATCACTTTATGGAAAATAGATGGGGAAACAGTGGAAACAATGTCAGACTTTATTTTTCTGGGCTCCAAAATCAACGCAGATGGTGACTGCAGCCATGAAATTAAAAGACGCTTACTCCTTGGAAGGAAAGTTATGACCAACCTGGATAGCATACTCAAAAGCAGAGACGTTACTTTGCCAACAAAGGTCTGTCTAGTCAAGGCTATGGTTTTTCCTGTGGTCATGTATGGATGTGAGAGTTGGACTGTGAAGAAGGCTGAGCGCTGAAGAATTAATGTTTTTGAACTGTGGTGTTGGAGAAGAGTCTTGGGAGTCCCTTGGACTGCAAGGAGATCCAACCAGTCCATTCTGAAGGAGATCAGCCCTGGGATTTCTTTGGAAGGAATGATGCTGAGGCTGAAACTCCAGTACTTTGGCCACCTCATGCGAAGAGCTGACTCATTGGAAAAGACTCTGATGCTGGGAGGGATTGGGGGCAAGAGGAGAAGGGGACGAAAGAGGATGAGATGGCTGGATGGCATCACTGACTCGATGGACGTGAGTCTGAGTGAACTCCGGGAGTTGGTGATAGACAGGGAGGCCTGGCGTGCTGTGATTCATGGGGTCGCAAAGAGTCGGACATGACTGAGCGACTGAACTGAACTGAATTGAGGCCCTAGGTATAAAAGGACTAATGGGAGTTCATAATAATATAAGAAATCTTTATATAAAAATTACTATACAAAAATAAGTCAGCCTATCCTCAATTTCATTTAAAAAAAATCACTGAAAAATGGGAACTTTTTTCTGAAGAAAAGGTGAAGTCAAGACTATATGGTCCCTATGAGAGGTAGATAAAAAAAAAAAAAAAGCATTCAGTTCATTTTCAGGAAAACTCCATATTCATAAGAATTGTCTTTCCAAAAATGGAATGCACTGCTTCATGACTTAATGAATTCTCTGCAACCCAATATCTCAAATACCATTGAAGAATGATTTGAGATTGCAGAGAGATTAAGGTAAGCTATAATTTAGGGATAATCAGTAATAAGCAGCTCATCCAACCAGATGATAGGAAAACCTGCCAACCCTACATGTATGGCCTGACTCTCCATTTATTTTGCCACAGAAAGAAGGCCATAATCACATTCTGGCTGTTGCTTTACCAATCAAATTGACTATGTTCTGGTTGATTATGAGCAAATTTTAGAATAACTTACTAACCATGCTGTGGAACAATTGATTTCTCCATGATTGACCATCATTTTGTTTTTCTGGTCACACACAACAAAATCAACAAAATCAAAATAATTACAAGTGATTGGTGAAAAGGCTGTGCACGATTATTCCACACTGAGTTTTCTCTTCATTTGGATTTATGAAGTTCTGAAAACAATGTGTTTTTCCCACTATTGAGGACGTGCATCAGCACCTATTTTGTACTTTCACCAAGTTACAAACATTGGTTAAAAGGATTGTCACTGCTTATGCCTAACGTTAGTCACTGACAGCTACCATTTGGTATGGAAGGTAAAGGAATATAGAATCAGAAAGACCAAGACTTGAGGTCCATCTTTATGCAGTATGGCCTTGGGGACAGTTAACCTATGACTGTTCCTTTATGGGCTAAAATACTCATTGCACAAGAAATATATGTACTTAAACAGAAATAATATTTTACCACATGTAAAATGATATTTAACATCCTTGATATAAGTGGTAAAAGAGTAAATATCCTTTAATTAATGTGTCCCTTATTTCAACTGCATCTATGAACCCTCATACACTATGGAGGGGTCCCCAAACTCCATGATCTAATGCCCGATGATATGAGGTGGAACTGATGTGATAATGATAGAAATATAGTGCACAATAAATGTAATGTGCTTCAATCATTCCAAAACCATCCACACCTTGCTGTCTGTGGAAAAATTGTCTTCCACAAAACTGGTACCTGGTGTCGAAAAGATTGGAGATTGCTGCACTATAGACAGGACTGGAGACAGAGCTGGATAATTAAGATGTTACTTTAAGTCTCTCCTTTATAGAGGAGAAAACTGAAGCCCAAGTTTCCATAGATAAACAAGGGAGGCATTAAATGAAAGAAAATGATTCATTCCCCACCTTTTGCTTCTTAGTCTAATGCTCATTCTGCTGCTGCTGCTGCTGCTAAGTTGCTTCAGTCGTGTCCGACACTGTGTGACCCCATAGATGGTAGCCCATCAGGCTCCCCCGTCCCTGGGATTCTCTAGGCAAGAACACTGGCATGGGTTGCCATTTCCTTCTCCAATGCATGAAAGTGAAAACTGAAAGTGAAGTCACTCAGTCATGTCTGACTCTTAGCGACCCCATGGACTGCAGCCCACCAGGCTCCTCTGTCCATGGGATTTTCCAGGCAAGAGTACTGGAGTGGGGTGCCATTGCCTTCTCCTAATGTTCATTCTACAATGCATGCTATCTCTGCTTGTGTTGTTGTTCGGTCACTAAGTTGTGTCCAACTCTTTGTGACTTCATGGACTGCAGCAGGCCAGGTTTCCCTGTCCTTCACTATCTCCTGGAATTTGCTCAAATCATGTCCATTGAGCCACTAATGCTCTCATCCTCTGTTGCTCCCTTCTCTTTTTGCCTTCAGTATTTCCCAGCATTAGGGTTTTTTTCCTGGTGAGTCAGGTCTTTGCATCAGACAGCCACGGCAATGGAGCTTCAGCATCAGGCCTTCCAGTGAATATCCAGGATTGATTTTCCTTAGGACTGACTGGTCTGACCCCCTTGCAGTCCAAGGGACTCCTAAGTCTTCTCCAACACCATAGTTTCAAAGTATCAATTCTTCAGTGCTCAGCCTTCTTTATGGTCCAACTTTCATATTTGTATATGACTACTGGAGAAACACAGCTTTGACTATATGGACCTTTGTTATCTCTGGTAATGTCACTTATTCGAAAGAAATAATTCCCTTGTCTTGAGAAAATTAAATATTGCATAAAGGAGTAGAAAGAGCATGAGCTTTGGAATCAGGCGTTCTTCGTTTGATTCTAAGATTTGCCACTTGCTAGTTGGAGGCCTTGGGCAAACCACAACCTTTGTGAACCTTTGTTTTCTCATCTAAATTTATGGGTTGTTATGTGTACCTCGTGAGACTTGTGTAAAGCTTTTAAATAAATAATATAACATCCTTAGAATACCCTTTGCCACAGTAAGAACTCTTGCTAAATACTAGATAACGATAATAATGAGAAGAGGCTTAAGTACCCTAACAGGCTTAAGGAGGATAGAAGAGACAGGAAGTCCTCTTGGTTGTGCCCAAGTGCCTTCGGTGAGGCAGTCACTCACAGAACAGGGATTCACTGCTACAGCAGGCAAACATCAGTGTGTTTTGTTTTTCTTCTCCTCCAATAGCTATAGGGAAAAAAACAAAAAACATTTTTTAACTTCTTCCTTCAGATTTTCCAAGTTTGTGTTCTCTCTTTGCTCCTAATAAATATTCTCCTCAGGGAATGCCCACATGGTGCCTGCAACATACAGCCGTTTCTGGCCCTAGTTTGGTTCTGAGACACATGGGTATCGCAGAGCACCGCACCCCCAGAGCTGAGACATCCATCAAAGTCTCTCTTCAGTGACTGCCACTGTCTCCAGGGTCTGTTTGCTGTTTTGGTGAATTAACTTACACCCACAGCTGAGCCTAATCCTACCAAATTCTTCAAGGAATTCAGTGCTCCATGAGTTTAGCTTTCTAATCACTGTGCAACATAAGGCTATGTGCAACCAGATACATGTGCACAATTTTACAGTATATTCCATTTGATTGCCTTTTTCAGTGGCTTGGTTAACCTCCAATTTCACAAGGATGCTCTGATCTGTGGTTTTAGTTCATGTAAGTATTTCCCTGTTTGCTAAGTATTTCTGATGGATAATCTGGCTATCCAGAAATTTCATTTTATAAAAAATTTTTGGAGTTTTATGATACAGGCAAAGATAAACTTCCACAGGGATTTTAAAAAATGTCCACAAAAGGAAGTTAAAACCTTTAGTTTGGATATAAAAAACAACTTACTTACTTGTACTGTGCCCATGACACTTTGCTTATCAAGAGTATTTATAGCAATTCCATAAAGTTCCATAACTCTGATAGCTCATGTTTGCTACTTTCTCTTTTTATACTTATCTCATTTATGTATCGTCAAATTTCACATTTCTTCTTGTTCACCTTTAATACTGACTGAAGTATGTAGAGACTTTATGGACAAAGTCATGGTTAGAAGTTCTATTTTACATTCATACAGACTTAGTTTGCATTTCAGTTCCTCCATCTACCTTGTGACCTTGTGCAAATGGCTTTGTCTGGACTCAGTTTCTTTACCTGTAAAATGGTACTGAAATAATAGTACCTACTTTTAACGTTCTGAGGATTAAATTATGCATATGAAATGCATATAAAGACTGTACAATGCCCTTCATGGAGCCACTTTCATTAGTAATTTTTTAAAAGACTAAAATTATTAGCCCAGTGAGGTTGACATGTGATGGGAATCTAGAAATCAGAGATACTTAGTTGCTAATCATCATCATCATCTTCATTTAAAAAATTATTTATTTTAATTGGAGGCTAATTACTTTACAATACTGTTGTGGTTTTTGCCATACATTGACATGAATCAGCCATGGGTGTACGTGTCCCCCATCCAGAATCCCCTCCCACCTCCCTTCCCATCCCATCCCTCAGGGTTATCCCAGTGCACCATCCCTGAGCACACTGTATCATGCATCGAACCTGGACTGGTAATCTATTTCACATATGGTAATATACATGTTTCAATGCTATTCTCTCAAATCATCCCACCCTCACCTTCTCCCACAGAGTCTAAAAGTCTGTTCTTTACATCTGTGTCTCTTTTGCTGGCTCGCATATAGGGTCATCATTACCATCTTTCTACATTATATATATATATATATATATATATATATATATATGCATTAGTATACTGTATTGGTGTTTTTCTTTCTGACTTACTTCACTTCATATAATAGGCTCCAGTTTCATCCACCTCAGTAGAACCAAATCAAATGCATTCTTTTTAATAGCTGAGTAATATTCCATTGTGTATATGTACCAAAGCTTTCTCATCCATTCATCTGGTGATGGACATCTAGGTTGCTTCCATGTCCTGGCTATTGCAAACAGTGCTGCAATGAACATTGGGGTACATGTGTCTCTTTCAATTCTGGTTTCCTAGGTGTGTACGCCCAGTAGTGGGATTGCTGGGTTGTATGGCAGTTCTATTTCCAGTTTTTTAAGGAATCTCCACACTGTTCTCCATAGTGGCTGTACTAGTTTGCATTCCCACTAACAGCGTAAGAGAGTTCCCTTTTCTCCACACTCACTCCAGCATTTGTTGATTGTAGACTTTTTGATAGCAGCCATTCTAACTGGTGTGAGATGATACCTCATTGTGGTTTTGATATGCATTTCTCTGATAATAAGTGATGTTGAGCATCTTTTCATGTGTTTGTTAGCCATCTGTATGTCTTCTTTGGAGAAATGTCTATTTAGTTCTTTACTATCATCTATTAAAGCACTTTATGTATATTATCTCAGTTTTTGCAATACCTCAGAGAAGGCAATGGCATCCCACTCTAGTACTCTTGGCTGGAAAATCCCATGGATGGAGGAGCATGGTAGGCTGCAGTCCATGGGGTAGTGAAGAGTTGGACACAATTGAGCAACTTCACTTTCACTTTTCACTTTCATGCATTGGAGAAGGAAATGGCACCCCACTCCAGTGTTCTTGCCTGGAGAATCCCAGGGATGGGGTGCCTGGTGGGCTGCCGTCTGACGTGGTCTCACAGAGTTGGACATGACTGAAGTGACTTAGTAGCAGCAGCACCCAATATTACCTTTTTCAGTTTGAAAATTTAGACATGTGTCAAAATGCTAGTTCAGAGATGTGTTTTGTTGGTCTGATATGGATTTTTTAAATAGTTTCACATTGAAAACTTAGGAAAAATCAGAACATATAGCCTTTTGAGGTTAAGTCCTACTTGGACACAATTGTCTAAACTCATAGTGACTGTGACTTTCAACCACATATGCATTTCAAGTTTATATCATCCCTTATTGCTTCACTTCTTTCCAACATCTGCTTGGCCTCCATTGTCATGTAACTTTTATGTCTCACTTAAGGCTATGGAAGGTATACAACATGTATTATATTCTTAGTCTGTCAGAACAATCTCAACCTTATGTGTTCTGAATAAATATTAGAGCAGGGACATTGCAGGCATCACCTGCCTTTCAATAACAGGAGAGATTAACTACCATTATTTCATTTACTGATTAAATGCTCATATATTACCCTATTCAATCTGTCATGACATGCTGTAATTCTGGTTCACACAGAAATATTTAAAATGCATTGCCCCATGAACATTGCTGTCTGTTTTAATTCACTCTTCTGATGTATCCAGCTCTCCTGGGGAGTGGAAACCTCAGAGTGTAATCTAAGCCTGGGCTGCCTGAGTTATTTCTCTGCAGAAATTACACAAGGCGTTGGGACAATGAGAGGTCTCATTTTCTCAGTCCATAGTTCCTTACTAGCAGTGATGACAGGACTAGAGCGAGTAAGACAATATGGATTTGCAAATACATATTGCAAACACTATGGTGTTCTACCTATATCGAGTTGACAACTTGACATTATCCATCAGGAGACAGAACAGAGCATAACCTGGAGGTTCTCTTGAGCATAGAAGGATACTTACTTTATATATGAGTAATCTTTATGAATTAATTTATTACCTAAAGTTCCAATCTTTTCCCAAACTCTTCTCTAGACCTTATCCCAAATATGGCTGGACCTGTCATTATTATTTATTTTGTTTGAATCAATTTTTCTCATTATAAGGGCATTATCCTAAAGGTGGTTTTGACAGATCTTTCAAATCAAACTCTACCAGATTATTTTGATGAGCCTGGCTCTCCCTCCTTTTGTATGAAAAGCAAGCCAATCCATGGTTCTGCTGTTTTCTTTCTTTGTTCCCTCTCTTTCCTAACAGAGTCATTTTCCTAACAGGTTAATCTTCTTATATTTTCAAAAATGTATTAATTAACTCCTTCATATTTGAGGAAATATAAGATCAACCTAACTCTGTTAGGAAAGAAAAGAGAGGGAACAAAGAAAGAATATGAGCAGGATCATGGATGAGTGGATGGGTGGGTGAATGGCTATAAATAAGAGTTACAGAGGTATGATAAATTGATCAGTAGATACAAGTAGCATTAAGCAAGAAGTCCTGCTCTAAGAGAGAAGATAGGAAGATACTGGTGTACCCGATTAAAAAAAAAATTAATCTCCTGGTCAATCAGCAAATCTTGTTGCTTTACCTTCAAAACATGTTCAGAATTCAGCCAGTTTTTCCACCACCATCACCTCCATGCTGGTTCAGGTCATGATCATCTTTCCTCTGGATTATTGCAATATCCTTTCAGCTATTATTCTGGCCATGCTCTCGCACCCTACTTGTCTCTTCCAAGCAGGGTGATCTTGAAAAAACATGATTTTTAGATTAATTTTTCAGATATCTCAATCCTTCCTTGGAAATACTCTAGTGAAATATTGTCTTTTTAATGGTAAAAGTTAAATGCTTATTATGACCTATAAAGGCTGACATAATTATCCCTTCTGCCACTATTTTACCTCTCTGACTTCATTCCTTCCTTTCTTCTATTCATTCACCATTCCAGGAACACTGATTCCCGAAGTATTCCAATGTACTTGTCCTGAAGCCACTGCAGGGCCTCTGAACTTGACATTTCCACCATGAACTGTTCCCTATTATAACACACACACACACACACACACACACACACACGTATATGTAGTGTCCCTCTCATTTCGTCGAGTTTTTACTCTAAAAAATTAAGAAAACCAAAAAAAAACCCAAAAAACTTCTCTAAGAAGACTTACTTAGCTATCTTTCTAAAATATCAACCACCCCACCACCACCAATTCATATCCTACACCCTTGCTTGGTTTTACTCCTAAATTATCACAATTTAACCAATATTTTTTACTTACTTATTTTATTTATTATCTGTGCCCTTCAATAAGCTCCATAGGGCAGGGATATTTTGCTGTTGTTGTTAACTGTGTCCCCTGGCCCCTAGAACAGCAGCTGAGTTAAAATACTCATCAAATGAATGAGTAAATGATAAATGAGATCATACATGCCAAGCCCAGAAAGCAGTACATGACACTGATTCACACATTTTCTTAGTTTATACAGAATAGAAAGGTAGATGAGAACTACTCTTTCTTCTTACTTTGTATCTCCAAAGATTCATGATCCCACAATATCTTAAAAGAATACAGCTGAAACCTAACTGCTAAACTTTCTTTCTCAAATCTGTTTTAAAAAGGTATGTCATTCATTGTACCATGGGAGATCTTTTGTCCAAAGCCAAGTGCTTAATGGCTCATTTTTTTTTCTTTCACCATGAAATGAAAGCTAAAATAAATCAAAGTAGCAACCTAACAGTCCAGAACAACCCTAGACAAAAAGTGTAAATGAATGTGCTCAGTGATAAAAGAAGAAAAAATTCAGATAAAAGAAGAAAAAAATGACTATTTCAATTCCAGTTTCTAGGGATTTTGTGTAGGGAAAACCTAAGTAAACTGTATAAATCTTACTTCAGGAAGCTTCTTTATTACTTATAACTGCCAAGAAGTTAAATAAGGATTCACCAAGTTTTGTAAATTGAGAAAAATCAACTATTTTCATTCAATAAATGTCAAAAAAGTCAAGACATCAGCAATGAACAAGTAAAGTTTACACAAAAAGCAACGTATCCTAGAGCGTGTTTTTGGCTTTTTCTGTGTTGAATGGGACCAGAGACCAATGATGAACACGGCTTGATCTTTTATTATTTTAAAGGCCCCATTTTCATAGATATAATGGGGTTTGAATGAATTAACAATAGCTTGCTTACATTACACTACAACTGTTATTTGCTTTTCTTATATATAGCATCAGAACAGATATGTGTAAATTGGTACTTTTTGTAGCTGTGAATATAGAGATGTTCTTTTCATATCAATATAACATCAAGTCACCGAACTCTCAGTATCTTCTTTATGAAGCAAAGTTACTATCCTTATGTGACCAAAATTCAATGAAATACATGAGGAAATCAAATGGATTATTTATTCCCCATGTTGCTAACTCTCCTGGATTTTGTTTTACTTTGCCTCCCAGCTTGCATTACCTTTTCTTCTGCTGGTGTATTGTAATACATTTTGGGGAAATTTATCTCCTCCTTCAGTGTGGTCTTGAGAGCTGTGTTACAGAACCAAACTTGGATTCACTTGCCCACAAGCCAATCTGCTGACACTGGGTTGTGATGAAGGAAAGCACAGCATTTATTGCAAAGTACCAAGCAAGAAGTCCAGGCAGCTAGTGCTTAACAGGCCTGGACTTCCCGAAGGATTTCAGGGTCAGGTTTTCAAAGACAGGGTGAGGGATGGGGGTTGTAGGGTGCGTGATCAGCTTGTGGACATTCTTTTCATTGGTTGGTGATGAGGGAACTGGAGTCAACATCATCACCCTTCTAGTTCCAACTAGGGGGGGGTCTGTATGCTTGTGGGCAGCATACAGTTAACTTCTTACACCTGGTGAGGGTTTCAGTATCTGCAAAGCAGCTCAAAGAACAGAATATTATCTCTAGCTCTTGAGGGGGAATTAAAGCTCCTTGACTGTTTGGTAGCTAAATTATTATTATTTTGTTTTACTAGACTGTTTTTTTTCTTTCTGCATTTTCTCACCTCTTTGTTTAAATGTATTCTTTGGAATTTGGGAAAAGCCTAGGAGGCTAAATCTTTTCTACAGAGAAGAGACAGGAGGAGGAAATAGCGGGGATTCTGTTCCAGGAAAACCCCATAGAGCCCTGCTCAGTTACAGCTTCAGCTTCATTATTCATGATGCAATGCTTGAGCACTTGGACTTTATCTTCTGTGACTTCAGACCTTACATATAATACTACTACTTAAGAATTTTGAATGTATATAGGCATCAATCTAAGTTCCTTAGGTATTCTACAACAAGTCAATAAACTAGATGTTATCATTATTCCCATCTTACAACTGAAGCAAATATTCTAAGAACAAGCCAGTCACTAAGTGACAACACTGAATTCAAACCCAGACCTGAACTGAGAGCAGATATGTTTCAGCATTAGGCTCTACTGCTTCTCATTAGCTTATTTGCCCCAGCCCCAGCTTCCTGAGTTTATTCTTTTCCTGCTACCAGGATCCCTGGGGCTACCTGGGTTTATCTTCAGATATTCTTCATTTGTGACTGTACCATAGCCTTCTAAGAAGTTGATTTTTTATCAAGATATCTGGCATAGTTCTTGTTTCTTCATATTAATAAATCTTAATGCTTTTTCATAGTTTTTATCTGCATTCAACTCTTCCAAAAGGCTATTTCTGTGAAGATCAAAAAACACCTTTGTTTTGTAAAATCTATTTTAAAGGGTACTTCAGGCTGTACTGTTCTCTCTCCGTGGGCTCTGTATATAATGGGGTGAGCCTGTGTGGATTCCTGGTATGTGAAGTCCTACTATTCAGGGCAGGGTCAAAGCCCTGCTACACAATGCAAAAGGAATCAATACTTTAGTTCACTCCATGAATGCCTTTCTGGGTCAAAGGAATTGTTTGATTTCCCTAACTTCAAAACCATGAGTTTGTTTCAGATTTGACCTTGTTATACAATCCCAGCAGAAGCCCACCTCTCATCAGTGCAGGGACCACTGTCCCTGTACTCTGACATCCCAACTGGAATATCACAGCTCAAGAGTGGCCAACCTGAATAAGGAATGCAAATTTACGAATACCATCATTGAGGAGATGCTGTTTTCTTTCTTTCAGCATTTATGCCTCTAAAAACATATATGCTATAAACTAAAGAACTGATAGTGGCATCTAGTGCTCTTATTATTATTATTTTAATGGCCTTGTGTTCTTCAATTTATGAATCAACCCTCCTCCATTTCATGGGCTATTGATAAGACCATCAATCCAGGGTCCTAATTCCTAGTCACAGAGCTAGGCACCTAATACAGACTGCATGACTGGCCAATTAGAACACATAATTTAGAACAGTCAAAAAAAGAGATCTGGTCCTCCAAACAGGTCTAATCAGTGTTGGTTTTATTCTTTATTTAGACTTAACTTTTTTTTCTTTCTTTCTAACTGAAGGATAATTGCTTTACAATATTGTGTTGCTTTCTGCCATATATCAACATGTATCAGCCATAGTAGACTTAACCCTTATGTTTTTAGAAGTGAAATCAATCAGAAGGTAAGGGCATAAGGGAATAATCTTTCAATGTTGTTGTATAGTCACTCAGTCATGTCTGACTCTTTATGACTCAATGAACTGTAGCCTGCCAGGTTCCTCTGTCCATGGAATTCTCCAAACAAGAATACTGGAGTGGGTTGCCATTTCCTTCTCCAGGGGACCTTCCCAGATCAGAGATTGAACACACATCTCCTATATTGGCAGGGAGATTATGAGCCACCAGGAAAGCCTTGTAAACTCTTATAAGTTCTTCTTTGGAATAAAGCAGGCTTTTACTGCCCACAAGGTTATATGAGAGGTGCAAATTTTTTCCCTTGTATTCCCCCATTCAATCTGGGCTGCCACAATCAGAGAGAAAGCATGAGGACACATTTTTTTTTTTGCATCTGTAGGGGAAGCCCTAGCAGACACAGTATTTGTTTTAATATAATTGATGCAGGTACAGAGGAGAGGGTTCTTGGAATTATGGCATGTATAAATGTGGAACAGCTTATACTGTCCATACAGTGGTGAGCCAAGATCTAAAGAACAGAATAACCTAGTGAAGTGAAAATCACTCAGTAGTGTCCAGCTCTTTGCAACCCTATGGACTATACAGTTCATGGAACTCTCCAGGCCAGAATATTGGAGTGGGTAGCTGTTCCCTTCTCCAGGGGATCTTCCTAACCCAGGCCAGGGACTGAACCCAGGTCTCTCACATTGTGGGCAGATTCTTCTTTTTTTTTTTTTTTTTAATTAAATTTTATTTTGCGTAACTTTACAATATTGTATTGCTTTTGCCATACATCAAGATGGATCCGCCACAAGTATACATGTGTTCCCCATCCTGAACCCCTCCTCCCTCCCCCTCACCATACCATCCCCCTGGGTCGTCCGAGTGCACCAGCCCTAGGCATCAGTTATCAGGCGTCATTTGGACTGGCAACTTGTTTCAAATGCGGGCAGATTCTTTACCAGTTGAGCCACAAGGGAAGCCCAGAATAACCTAAGGGGGAAATAAAGAAAAGGGCAGGGACCAATGGCATCACTTGATCCTCCATCTCTTATGTTACCTAAAGCCAGGACTACTGTCATTAGTTCCCCACCTCCTTACTTTATACTTTTGTGCATAAAGAAGTTTGAACTGGACTTTGTCACATGAAAATATCTTGGTTAATCTTTTATGTCTATAAACTAGAATATATATTTAGAATTTTTAAGCATATTATTTTGTTTTTCCTTATAATGTCAACACAGTTAATAAGGAGATCCAACTGGTCCATTCTGAAGGAGATCAGCCCTGGGATTTCTTTGGAAGGAATGATGCTAAAGCTGAAACTCCAGTATTTTGGCTACCTCATGCGAAGAGTTGACTCATTGGAGAAGACTCTGATGCTGGGAGGGATTGGGGGCAGGAGGAGAAAGGGACGACAGAGGATGAGATGGCTGGATGGCATCACTGACTCGATGGATGTGAGTCTGAGTGACCTCCGAGAGCTGGTGATGGACAGGGAGGCCTGGCGTGCTGCAGTTCATGGGGTCGCTAAGAGTCGGACACGAATGAGTGACTGATCTGATCTGATCTGATCATATATCTATACAAACACACACTTTATTTTTATAAGATCCTACACTGTGGAAAAAGAAAGGTAAAACTCAGTCACTTTGAAATATGTTCCTGATATCTATTTGTTATCATATGGCATAATCACACTCTTTAATGGCAAAACTTGATGTCTCTTGAATCTTTATCATGAAAGCTTTTGGTATCTTATCTAGTCAATATCTCTTCATCATTCACTTGCTTCCATACAGACATTTAAGATGATACCCTTCCTCCATAATCAAAATTAGGTTTTCTAAAAATTCAGTGGAGCTATCCAACGTTTTAGTTAATTTTGGATCTCTCCTCTATTAAAAGACTTTTAAGAAGATAGTCTTTAAGCTGAAGGTTGCCTAAGTCATTCACTGAACATGAGACAGATTATTAGGACAATTTCCAGTAAGAATAATTTCTTATGATTCTTCAGCAAATTTTTTTTTCTTTTTGTTATACTGTCAAACGAATTACCTTTGTTTTTCAATTTGACTTTTTGTCAATAGGTATGCACATTGAGATTACCATGACAGAGGAAATGGATATTGAGAAATACAGGTTGCCAGAACCTAATTTGCTCTGCTAGCAAGAGCCATATTCTGGATTCAAATCTAAATCACGAGTCTCCAAATATTATGCTATCTTCATTCAAAGCACTTTTTCTTTCAGCTGATCCATATGCAAGGGTTATGATGATATTTTTTTTAGAAAATTGGTTTCTATTACATTAAAAATGTTGAAAATAACTGGATAATTTATATCTCCTATTGTTTTCAAACTTGAAGAGATATTATTATGATAATATCCTAATGATCATGAAAGATGCATTTTTTGTCTGAGATTCAATTTAGAAAAAATCAAGTTTAGGTATTATTTCTTGGGCGTTGGGAGAAGAAAGAAAGTGTCCCATCTTCCCAGGACATGGAACTTGGTACAGCTCTTTCTCGTGTCTTCTGTTGTGGCATTTTAATTCTTTCAATGTAACCCTAGTCAGTTGGGTTATTCAAGCTACCCTTTGTACTAGAAGCCACTTTGATTCCCAGCTATGTCTCTACAATATAACTGTTTTGAGAAATACAAGAATTAGCTCTGAAACTATAAATATATTCCTCCTCTCCCTGGGTAGATTGGTTGAACTTCAACTCTGGGGGCATGCTTGATCAAAGTTTATCTTTTATTATTTATTAATATCTCTGTTCTGTGATCTCAAGTCACCCCCACTGCCTGTGTGCTACACAGTGGAGTTTTGGACCAGAGCTGAGCTCACTGGTGGTCAGTGGCCTGACAATAGCATCAAAGTCTCTTTACTCTCAGTGAAAGGGAAGCAAATCTATCACAGGCTACCTGTTGACCTGTTCCTTTCAGGTCAACAGGATGGAAAAACCTTCCTGTTATTTGTCATCTTCAGCCTCTTCCATGTTACACATTAAATAAATCTGTTTTGATGTCTCTGGCTTGTGACCTCCTGTCCTGTTATAGAACAAGGTGGTTGGGGGGAGTTTGACCAGTCTTATGGCAGGAAGAGGTCATATAAATCTCAGTGGGGAAACTCACCAACCTGACTCCTTTCCAAAAGCCTAAAAAATGGTGATTGATTATCTGCAGTAAATCGTTATGTATTTACTCTCTAAGGGTATTTGACATATCACAAAAGTTCAGTTGATTTTCCCCTTCAAATTACTTCACCAAGGTATTTGAATTTGAAATTTGAATATAAAATTCTCGCCTTAGGTTCCTTCCTAGATCCTAAGGTGAAAAAAAAAAAAAGTATAAAATTCTGTTTTGAGTTATACCAGAAATTATAATTATTTTAAATCGCCGTGCTATCATTGAAGTGAAGTGAAGTCACTCAGTCGTGTCTGACTCTTTGCGACCCCACGGACTGTAGCCTACTACGTTCCTCCATCCATAGGGTTTTCCAGATAACATTGGAGTGGATTGCCATTTCCTTCTCCAGAGGATCTTCCTGACCTAGGGATCGAACCCAGGTCTCCCGCGCTGTAGGCAGATGCTTTACCGTCTGAGCCACTAGGGAAGTCCTAGTGGACTTGCTATCATTATATCGAAACAATTATTTTATTTTCTTTTGCAAAAGGGTCTTTTGTGCAAGCAGAGAGAAAAAACTTGAGTGTGTATAATATATGTGTGAGTTTTGCTACTCCACCGTCCATTCAGTTTTCCAGTTTTCTTAAGTAACAGTGCCTGCATTATAAATTTGGGGTCCATCACTCCTCTATTCTGATTCTATGTGGCTCAGCTCACGTTGACTACATCTTGCTTTCTCAGAAGAGGAAAATGATCCAGGTGTGGCCTGTCAGAGCACTATATCTACCCCAACCCCCAGGACTATCTCTGGGCAGGGCAGGTGATCAAAGTAGGCCAATGGCATTCCATCCCTGGACTTCTTATGGTTTAAAGTGAAGTTCCTCACTTTCCACTGGGATTACTGAGCTGGTAGAATACAAACCTGGAGATGACACTATTTACTTTACCATCCCAAAGAGAAAATATTCCTGAAAATAAGCAAATATGAAAGAAAGCAAAACTGAGAGATGGATCTGATTGTATCCCTTGATCTAGCTTTGCCTAAAAGCTTGAACTTCTCAATTACATAAGCAAAATACTAACTCACTCTCTCTCTCTCCTCTAAGCTGGTTTCAACTGAGTTTCTGTCACCTTCAACTGAAAATGTCCTAATGTAACAGTTGGAACAAATTTTGATAAAATTATTTACCACAGTAATTCAGCAACATTTAAAAAAAATCTAATATTAATATATGATGGAGAAATATTTTTAAGAAGGAATCATAATAAAGATGAAAGCTGATTTCTGAAACAAAAGCAGCTTCTCTTTTAAAAAATTTTTTTAATTTTTTTAATTGAAGGATTATTGCTTTACACAATTTTATTGTTTTCTGTCAAATAAACATGAACCAGTCATAGATATACATATATTTGCTCCCTTTTGAATCTCCCTCTCATCTCCCTCTGCTTCCCATTCCTTTAGCTTGATACAAAGTCCCTGTTTGAGTTCCCTGAGTCATACAGCAAATTACCATCGGCTATGTGTTTTACATATTGTATTGTAAGCTTCCATGTAACTCTCTTCATATACCTCGCCAAATCCTCCCCCAACCCCGAGTCCATAAGTCTGTTCTCTGTCTGTTCTCAACTGCTGCCCTCCAAATAAATTCATTAGTACCATCTTTCTAGATTCCATATATATATGTTAGTATGTATTTATCTTTCTCTTTCTGGCTTACTTCACTCTGTATAATAGGCTCTAGGTTCATTAACCTCATTAGAACTGATTCAAATGTGTTCTTTTGTATGGCTGCTGCTGCTGCTGCTGCTGCTAAGTCGCTTCAGTCGTGTCCGACTCTGTGTGACCCCATAGACGGAAGCCCACCAGGCTCCCCCGTCCCTGGGATTCTCCAGGCAAGAATACTGGAATGGGTTGCCATTTCCTTCCCCAATGCATGAAAGTGAAAAGTGAAAGTGAAGTCGCTCAGTCGTGTCCGACTCTTAGCGACCCCATGGACTGGAGCCTACCAGGATCTACCGTCCATGGGATTTTCCAGGCAAAAGTACTGGGGTGGGGTGCCATTGCCTTCCCCGTTGTATGGCTGAGTACTTGGCAAATAGATGGGGAAACAATGACAGACTTTCTTTTCTTGGGCTCCAAAATCACTGAAGATGGTGACTGCAGCCATGAAATTAAAAGACACTTGTTCCTTGGAAGAAAAGCTATAACCAAGCTACACAGCATGGGGAGGGAGGTGGGAGGGGGGATTTAGGATTGGGAACACGTGTACACCATATGCAAAACCAGTCCAATATATTAAAGTAAAAAAATAATAATAAAAAAAGAAAAAAGGAATAAAAAAAAAAGGAGAGACATTATTTGCCAACAAAGATCCATCTTGTCAAAGCTATGGTTTTTCCAGAAGTCATGTATGGATGTGAGAGTTGGACAATAAAGAAAATTGAGCACCGAAGAATTGATGCTTTTGAACTGTGGTGTTGGAGAAGATTCTTGAGAGTCCCTTATACTCCAAGGGGATCAATCCAGTCAACCCTGAAGGAAATCAGTCCTTAATATTCATTGGAAGCACAAAGATTAAAGGCAGGAGGAGACAGGAATGACAGAGAATGAGATGGTTGGATGGTATCACCAACTTGATGGATATGAGTTTGAGCAAGTTCCAGGAGTTGATGATGGACAGAGAAGCCTGGCATGCTGCAGTCCACAGGGTCACAGAGTTTGACATAACTAAGCAACTGAACTGGACTGGATATTCCATTTTTTATATGTACCACAGTTTTTTTATCCATTCATCTGTCAATGGACATCTAGGTTGCTTCCATGTTCTTGCTATTGTAAATCGTGCTGCAATGAACATTGGGGTACATGTGTCTTTTTCAATTTCATTTTCCTCAGGGTATATACCTAGGAGTGGGATTGCTATGTCATATGGTAGTTTTATTCCTAGTTTTTAAGGAATCTCCATACTGTCTTCCATAGTGGCTGTATCAATTTATATTTCCACCAGTAGAACAAGAGGGTTCCCATTTCTCCACACCCTCTCCAACATTTATTTTTTGTAATCTTTTTGATGTTGGCCATTCTGACTGGTGTGAGGTGATATCTCATTGTAGTTTTCATTTAGATTTCTCTAATAATGAGCAATACTGAGCATCTTTTCATGTGTTTGTTAGCAACCTGCTTGTCTTGTTTGGAGAAATGTCTGTTAAGGTCTTTTACCCACTTTTTGATTGGGTTGTTTGTTTTTCTGGTATTGACTTGTATGAGCTGCTTACATATTTTGAAATTAATCCTTTGTCAGTTGTTTTATTTGCCATTACTTTCTCCCATTCTGAGGGTTGTCTTTTCACACTGCTTATGGTTTCCTTTGCTGTGCAAAAGCTTTTGATTTTAACTAGGCCCCACTTGTTTATTTTTGTTATTATTTCCATTACTCTAGGAGGTGGGTCATAGAGGATCTTGCTTTGATGTACGTCATTGAGAGTTCTGCCTATGTTTTCCTTTACGAGTTTACAGTTTCTGGTCTTACATTTAGGTCTGTAATCCATTTTGAGTTTAGCTTTGTGTATGGTATTAAGAAGTGTTCTAATTTCATTCTTTTACATGTAGCTGTCCAGTTTTCCCAGCACCATATATTGAAGAGGCTATCTTTGCCCCACTGTATATTCTTGCCTCCTTTGTCAAAAAAAAGGTATCCCTGCACTGTGCTGTGCTTAGTTGCTCAGTCATGTCTGACCTTTGCGACCCAGTGGATTGTAGCTTGCCAGGCTCCTCATCCATGGGGATTCTCCCGGCAAGAATACTGGAGTGGGTTGCAATGGCCTCCTCCAAGGGATCATGCCAACCCAGGGATCAAACCCAGGTTTCCCACATTGTGGGCAGATTCTTTACTGTCTGGGCCACCAGAAAAGCCCTCAGTTCAGTCAGTTCCATTGCTCAATTATGTCTAACTCTTTGCTACCCATGGACTGCAACATGCTAGGTTTCCATGTCCATAACCAATTCCTGGACCTTGCTAAAACTCATGTCCATCCAGACTGTGATGCCATTCAACCATCTCATCCTCTGTCATCCAATTCTCCTCCTGCCGTCAATCTTTCCTAGTATCAGGGTCTTCTCCAATGAGTCAGTTCATCGCATCAGGTGGCCAAAGTATTGGAGTTTCAGCTTCACCATCAGTCCTTACAATGAACATTCAGGGCTGACTTCCTTTAGAATTGACTGGTTGGATCTCCTTGCAGTCCAGGGACTCTCAAGAGTCTTTTCCAACATCACAGTTCAAAAGCATCAGTTCTTCAGTGCTCAGTTTTCTTTATAAATCCAACTCTCACATCCATACCTGACTACTGGAAAAAACCATAGCCTTGACTAGATGGACCTTTGTCGACAAAGTAATGTCTCTGCTTTTTAATATGCTGTCTAGGTTGATCATAGCTTTTCTTCCAAGGAGTAAGTGTCTTTTAATTTCATGGTTGAAATCACCATCTGCAGTGATTTTGAAGCCACAAAAAATAGTCTCTCACCATTTCCATTGTTTCCCCATCTATTTGCCATGAAGTGATAGGACCAGAATCCATGATTTTCATTTTTTGAATGTTAAGTTTTAAGTCAACTTTTTCACTCTCCTCTTTCACTTTCATCCAGAGGCTCTTTAGTTCTTCTTCACTTTCTGCCATAAGGGTGGTGTTATCTGCATATTTGAGGTTATCGATATTTCTCCTGGCAATGTTGATTCCAGCTTGTGCTTCATCCAGCCCAGCATTTCTCATGATGTACTCTGCATATAAGTTAAATAAGAAGGGTGACAATATACAGCCTTGATGTACTCCTTTCCCAATTTGGAACCAGTCTGTTTTTCCATGTCCATTTCTAACTGTTGCTTCTTGACCCTACATACAGATTTCTCAGGAGGCAGGTAAGGTGATCTGTATTCTCACCTCTTTAAGAATTTTCCATAGTTTGCTATGATCCACACAGTCAAAGTCTTTGGCATAATCAGTAAAGCAGAGGTAGATATTTTCTGGAGCTCTTGTGCTTCTTTGATGATCCCACGAATGTTGGCGATTTGATCTCTGGTTCCTCTGCCTTTTCTAAATCTAGCTTGAACATCTGGAAGTTCACAGTTCATATACTGTTGAAATCTGGCTTGGAAAATCTTGAGCATTAATTTGCTAGCATGTGAAATCAGTGCAATTGTGTGGTAGTCTGAACATTCTTTGGCCTTGCCTTTCTTTGGGATCACAATGAAAACTGACCTTTTACGGTCCTATGGCCACTGCTGAGTTTTCCGCATTTGCTGATATATTGAGTGCAGCACTTTCTCATCATCTTTTAGGATTCAAAATAGCTCAACTGGAATTTCATCACCTCCACTAGCTTTCTTCATAGTGATGTTTCCTAAGGCCCACTTGACTTTGCATTCCAGGATGTCTGGCTCTAGTGACCACACCATCATGATTATCTGCATCATTAAGATCTTTTTTGTATAGTTCTTCTATGTATTCTTGCCACCTCTTCTTAATATCTGCTGCTTCTGCTAGGTCCATACCATTTCTGTCCTTTATTTTGTCCTTCTTTGCATGAAATGTTCCCTTGGTATCTCTAATATTCTTGAAGAGATCACTAGTTTTTCCTTTCTATTGGTTTCCTCTATTTCTTTGCACTGATCACTGAGGAAGGCTTTCTTATTTCTCCTTTCTATTCTTTGGAACTCTGCATTCAAATGGGTATGTGTTTCCTTTTCTCCTTTGCCTTTAGTGTCTCTTCTCTCAGCTATTTGTAACGCCTTCTCAGACAACCATTTTGCCTTTTTGCATTTCTTTTTCTTGGGAATGGTCTTGATACCTGCCTCCTTCAATGTAACAAACCTCCATCCATAGTTCTTCAGGCACTCTGTCTATAAGATCTATTCCCTTGAATCTATTTGTTACTTCCACTGTATAATCATAAGGGATTTGATTTTGGTCATTCCAGAATGATCTAGTGGTTTTCCCTACTTTCTTCAATTTTATTCTGAATTGGCAATAAGGGGTTCATGATCTGTGTCACAGTCAGCTCCCAGTCTTATTTTGCTGACTTTATAGAGCTTCTCCATCTTTGGCTGCAAAGGATATTATCAATTCGATTCCAGTACTGTCCCTCTCATGATGACCATGTGTAGAGTCTTCTCTTGTGTTGTTGGATAAGGGTTTCTGCTACGATCCGGGGAAGGCAATGGCACCCCACTCCAGTACTCTTGCCTGGAAAATCCCATGGACGGAGGAGCCTGGTAGGCTTGTCCATGGGGTCGCTAAGAGTCGGACACGACTGAGCGACTTCCCTTTCACTCTTCACTTTCATGCACTGGAGAAGGAAATGGCAACCCACTCCAGTATTCTTGCCTGGAGAATCCCAGGGACAGGGGAGCCTGGTGGGCTGCTGTCTATGGGGTCGCACAGAGTTGGACACGACTGAAGTGACTTAGCAGCAGCAGCAGCTATGATCATTGCGTTCACTTGGAAAAACTCTGTTAGCCTTTTACCTGCTTTGTTTGTTACTCCAAGGCCAAATTTGCCTGTTACTCCAGGTATCTCTTGATCTCCTATTTTTGCATTCTAGTCCCCTATAATAAAAAGGATATCATTTTTGGATGTTAGTCCTAGAAGGTCTTGTAGGTCTTCATAGAACATTTTGACTTCAGCTTCTTCAGCATTACTGGTTGGGGCATAGACTTGGATTAGTGTACTATTGACTGGTTTGCCTTGGAAATGAACAAAGATCATTCTGTTGTTTTTGAGATTGCACCCAAGTACTGCATTTCACACTCTTTTGTTGACTATGATGGCTACTTCATTTCTTCTAAGGGATTATTGCCCAAAGTAGTAGGTTTAATGGCCATCTGAGTTAAGTTCACCCATTCCAGTCATTTTAGTTCACTAATTCCCAAAATGTCAATTTTCACTCTTGCCATCTCCTGTTTGACCACTTCAAATTTGCCTTGATTCATGGGCCTAACATTCCAGGTTGCTATGCAATATTGCTCTTTATAGCATTGGACTTACTTCCATCACCAGTCACATCTACAACCGGGTGTTATTTTTACTTTGGCTCCATCTCTTCATTCTTTCTGGAGTTATTTCTCCACTGATCTCTAGTAGCATACTGGGCAACTACCAACCTGGGGAGTTCATCTTTCAGTGTCCTATCTTTTTGCCTTTTCATACTGTTCATAGGGTTCTCAAGGCAAGAATATTGAAATGGTTTGCTATTCTCTTTTCTAGTGGAGCACGTTTCGTCAGAACTCTCCATCATGACCAGTCTGTCTTGGGTGGCCCTACATGGCATGGCTCATAGTTTCATTGAATTAGACAAGGTTGTGACCCATGTGATCAGTTTGATCAGTTTTCTGTGATTTGGTTTTCATTCTGTTGGCCCTCTGATGGATATGTGGCTCCCTGGTGGCTCAGGGGTTAAAGTGTCTGCCTACAATGCGGGGGACCTGGGTTTGATCCCTGGGTCAGGAAGATCCCCTGGAGAAGGAAATGACAACCCACCCCAGTATTCTTACCTGGACAATCCCATGGATGAAGGAGCCTGGTGGGCTACAGTCCACTGGGTCGCAAAGAGTCAGACACAACTGAGTGACTTCACTTTCACTTTCACTGTTCTGATGGATAAGGATAAGAAGCTTCTGGAAGCTTCCTGATGGGAGAGACTGACTGAGGGGAAAACTGAGTCTTGTTCTGATGGGTGAGGCCATGCTCAGTAAATCTTTACTCCAATTTTCTGTTGGTGGGCAGGGCTGTGTTATCTCCCTGTTGTTTGACCTCAGGCCAAACTATAGTGGAGGTAATGAAGATAATGGTGACCTTCTTCAAAAAGGTCCCATGCATGCACTGCTGCACTCAGTGACCCCCAACCTGCAGCAGGCCACCATCAACTCACACCTCCACTGGAGACTCCTGGATACTCATGGGCAAGTCTGGGTCAGTCTCTTGTGGGGTCAGTGCTCCTTCTTCTTGGGTCCTGGTGTGCACAGGTTCTGTTTGTACCCTCTAAGAGTCTATTTCCCCAGCCCTGTGTAAGTTCTGTTAGCTCTATGGTGGGGTTAATGGCCACCTCCTCTAAGAAGGCTTATGCCATACCCAGGTCTGCTGCACCCAGAGCCCCTGTCCCAGCAGCAGGACACTGGTGACCCATATGTCTAAAGGAGACACTTAAACACAGTTCTGGCTCAGACTCTGTGGGGTCTCTGGGTCCTGGTTCATATAAGGTTTGTTTGGGCCCTCCAAGTGTCTCTGAAATGTATGAGGTTTGATTATAAACATGATTGTGCCCCTCAAAGCATCATACTCTCTTGCTGGTGCTTCTCCTTTGCCCTTGGATGTGGGTATTTTTTTTTTTCTTCTTTTTTTGCTGGGATCCAACATTCTTCTGTTGATGGTTGTTTGGCAACAAGTTGCAATTTTGGAGTTCTTGCAAGAGAAGATGAGTTCACGTCTCACAGAAGAAGGATGTGCACTCATCTTCTCCTGCCCAGTGTAGGAAGACTCAAAGACTTCTTCTCCATTTGGATTTGGAGGGAAACCATAAGAGACTATTATGAACAACTATATGGCTATAAAATGGAAACTTGAAAGAAATGGACAGATTCTTAGAAAAATTCAATCTTCCAATACTGAACCAGGAAGAAATAGAAATTATGAGCAACCCAATGACAAGCACTGAAATTGAAACTGTGATCAAAAATTTCCCAAAAAACAAAAGCCTGGGACCAGATGGCTTCACAGGAGAATTCTATCAAACATTTAGTAAAGAGCTAATGCCTATCCTTCTAAAATTCTTTTAAAAATTGCAGAGGAAGTTAACACTTCCAAGCTCATTCTATGAGGCCTCCATCACCCTGATACCAAAATTAGACAAAGACAACACAAAAAAGAAAACTACAGGCCACTATCACTGATGAACATAGATGCAAAAATCCTCAACAAAATTCTAGCAAACAGAATCCAACAACACATTAAAAAGCTTATACACCATGACCAAATTGGGTTTATTCCAGCTTTTCTTAATGTAACAGAATTATTTGAGTGGTCTATGCAAAGGAAAGTGTTTTAAAATGTAAAGATTTTTAGTCAAGTAAATTTTCGACAGACAGAATTTATTTGCCAAATAGATTCATTCTTTTACCCTTATGGGCTTCCCTTGTGGCTTATCTGGTAAAGAATCCACCTGCAATGTGGGAGACCTGGGTTTGATCCCTGGATTGGGAAGATTCCCTGGAGAAGGGAAAGGCTACCCATCCAGTATTCTGGCCTGGGGAATTGCATGGACTATATAGTCTATGGGGTAGCAAAGAGTCGGACACAACTGAGTGACTTTCACTTTCACTTTTACCCTTGTAAAATGAGTTTGTCTTATGGATACAGATTGACTGAATTGAGGGGAAATTTGTCTGACATCAGCATTAAGACTCATAAACAGGTAAGTCTTTGATGTATGTTGCATGCTACACGTACCTACAGTGCTAAATGGCCTATTCTATTTAAGTTCTTATTAAATACATACAAATGTTTTTCTAATACTATTTATTCCATGAGCCACAGAGTAATTTATACTAATAAAAGTCACCATGTACTGCATGCTTCTTGTATGCCAGAAACCCTGCTTTGACTCTACACCCATCATCTCAGTTTTTCCTAAATAGCCCTCAAAAATAGAAGCATCTATTGCCCTTTTATAGATAAGGAATTAAGGCCCTGAAGAGTTTTAGCCACTTTACCAAGAACATATTGAAAGAAAAGGCAGATGTGAGACTTAGATATATCTGTGTGATATACACAGGCTTGAAATATATTAAAACTTTCACTCTCACAGAATCAGAAATGTTTTCATTTTATTTTTTTCTCAGCACAGTGAGGAATGTGTACCAAATGAAAGACACTGTTCTAGGTATTAGGAATACAGTCAAACAGCAAACTTTTATGCTCAGGATATCCACAGTAAAGGAGCTAACTCTGTGGACAAAAACAAGACGATGATAAGTTGCTTGATATTGGCATCCTATTGCCTTGAATTTTATTTCAGGACACCAAAATTCTAAACAAAATCTGAAAAGCCCTAAATCAGATTAAAATGAACAGAATGAAAGAATATAAGTGAAAGATGCTCTGATCTGAATCTTTGCAGAAAAGTTGAGGCAGAACCAATACAACATTGTAAAGCAATTATCTTCCAATAAAAAAAAAAAAAAAGAGATAAGTTATAAGGATTTACTGTATAGAACAGGTAACTATTTCCAATATATTACAATAATTTATAATGGAAAATAACCTGAAAAAACATATAACTGAATCACTTTGCTGTCCAACTGAAAATAGCACCATATTGTAAATAACTTTACTTCAAATAAAAAACAAAAAGTTTGAGCCTGAATACATAGTTTGGAATGCTTGGTTGTACCTCTGTTCACCAGTTACTGATATAAAAATTTGGACAACGAGATACCACTGTGTACCTATTAGAGTGATCAAAACACTAACAGCACTAAATGCTGATAAAGATGGAGAGCTAAAGAAAATCACATTTCTGGTGAGGATGTAAAATGGTACATGCACTTTGTAACACAGTTTGATAGTTTCTAACAAAACTAAACATACTTTTACTGTATGATTCAGCAATCATGCTGCTGCTGCTGCTGCTGCTAAGTCGCTTCAGTTGTGTCCAACTCTGTGCGACCCCATAGACGGCAGCTCACCCGGCTCCTCTGTCCCTGGGATTCTCCAGGAAAGAACACTGGAGTCGGTTGCTATTGCCTTCTCCAATGCATAAAAGTGAAAAGTAAAAGTGAAGTCGCTCAGTGGTGTCTGACTCTTCACGACCCCATGGACTGCAGCGTACCAGACTCCTCCATCCGTGGGATTTTCCATGCAAGAGTCAATCATACTTCTTGGTATTTACCCAAAGGAGCTGAAAACTTATGTCTTATGCACATGGATGTTTACAGCAGATTCATTAATAATTTCCAAAAATTGAGAGTAATGAAGATGTCCTTCAGTAGGTGAATGGATAAACAAACTGTGATATATCCAGACAGAGTAATTTTTCTAGTACTAAAAAGAGATGAGCTGTTAAAACATGAAAAGACCTGGAGGAAATTTCAACGCATATTACTAAATGAAAGAAGCCAATGTAAAAAGGTACATACTGTAAAATTCCAACAATATGACATTCTGAAAAATATAAAATTATGGAGATAGTGAAAAGATCAGTGGTTGCCAAGGTTTAGGAGGGAGGGAGAGATGAATATGTGGAGCATATAGAATGTATAGGGCAGTGAAACTACTTGGTATGATGCTGTAGTGGTGGATACTAGTAATTACACATTTGTTAAAGCCCATGGAAGTCACAACACCAGGAATTAATCCTAAAGCAAACAGTAGACTTTCAGTGATAATATTAACAAAGTGTCAGTGTAGGTTCATCGATGCAACACACATACCACTCTATTGAGATATGCTGATGATGGGAGATGCTATACATATATGGGAGCTGGGGCTATATATGTATAACCTCCCTCGTTGACAACATATTTCAATAGAGTGGTACATGTGTTACAGTAATGAACCTACACTGATTTTATTATATAAAATCTCTGTACCCCCTGCTCGATTTTGCTATGAACCTAGTACTGTGCTAAAAAAAATAGACCATTTAGAAAATAAGCAAAAATAAATATAATGGAAACAGTGTCATATAGCAGTTAAGGAATAGGCTAGGAATAGAATTTGAATCTCATATTCACCACCTACTGGTGTCATGACTTTGCAAAAGTTACTTACCATCTTTGGACCATCAGTTTTTTTTCTCTTATTGGAGAAAAATAATGACTAGCTGATAGGATAGTTGGAAAGATTAAATGATATAATATATAGTAGAAGACTTTTGTATTTCCCTGCTCAATATCCATTCTCTTTCCTGCTGTTAAGAGCAGTCTGTTCCATTGTGGACAGCCCTCCCCCAGCATTCAACCATGGTTCACATAAAAGTGAATATTTCTTAAGATATAAAAATTGGTCTTTGCTAGACACCAAGCAAATCATTCATATTAATTGGGTCAAGGTTAAATATACCACCCAAGATGGAGCAATAAGTACAGTTATAGAACTTCCACTGGGACTACTGGAGAAAAGGAGCTTTTTTTTTTTTTTTTTTTTGAGTTGCTAATTGTTAACCATAATGTGGTGGAATATAAAAAAATATGTTACTAGTAGCCATTTACACTGCATGTTAAGAGTTTTCCTGAGGTTGAATTAAGAAATGGGGAAACACTGAGCCAAAAATGGAGAGACACAGTCTCTTTAAGACATTGAGCATGTGGTTTTACAATCCTTAAGGATGGATGAACCTCTGGATTTCCTAGGCTATGAATATGATTTATCTCCTTAGTCTTTGAAAACCTGTTTTTGAATACTCTGCGTAAACCACTTACTATTTGTATTAACCCATGAGACAATTGGGATTTAAAATGGGATATAATAAATGTAAAAAAAAAAAGAATATAAAGTGAAAGTGTTAGTCACTCAGTTGTCCAATTCTTTTAGAGCCCATGGCCTGTAGCCTGCCAGGCTCCTCTGTCCATGGGATTTCCCAGGCAAGAATATTAGAGTGGGTGGCAATTCCCTTCTCCAAGGGATCTTTCCAACCCAGGGATCAAACCCGGGTCTCCTACATTGCAGGCAGATTCTTTACCATCTGAGCCACCAGGGAAGCCCTACTATATATAATTTTTTTTCATAATCCTAAACATGCAAAATCCTTTCAATGTCTCAGTACTATTTTGCAAATACCATCTTTTTAAATTTCCTTTAAAAATTTTTATTGGAGAATAGTTGATTTTTAATGTTGTGTTAGTTTCTGCTGTACAGCAAAGAAATTAGTTATACATATATTCACTTTATTGAATTTTTTAAAGGGCTTCCTTTGTGGCTCAGATGGTAAAGAATCTGCCTGCAATGTGGGAGACCTGGGTTTGATCCCTAGTTTAGGAAGATCCTTTGAAGAAGGGAAAGGCTACCCACTCCAGTATTCTGGCCTGGAGAATTCCATAGACTGTGTAGTCCATGGGGTCACAAAGAGTTGGACACGACTGAGTGACTTTCACTTTCACACTTTTCACTTCATATTCATTTTTTTAGATTCTTTTCCCATAGAGGTTATTAGAGTATTGATAGAGTCCATTGCACTATACAGTAGGTCCTTATCAGTTATCTATGGGAAAAGAATCTAAAAATAAATGAATAGTGTGTGTGTGTGTGTGTGTGTACACCATGTGCTTAGTCACTCAGTTGTGTCCAACTCTTTGTGAACCTATGGACTGTAGCCCACCAGGCTCCTCTGGGAATTCTCCCAGGCAAGAATCCTGGAGTGGGTTGCCAAGCACTCCTCCAGGGGATCTTGCTAACTCAGATATCAAACCCAGGTCTCCCGCAGTGCAGATGGATTATATAACTAATTCCTTTCTTGTACAGCAGAACTAACACAATACTGTAAATCAACTATCCATCAATATTTTTTTTAAGAAATGGAAAAAAGAGTATTTGCAAAGCATTACATAGTCATTGAAAGTATTTTGTATGTTTAGTATTATGAAAAAAATTTAAGAGAGCAAATGCAACTGTACTGATTTTATAGTTAGGACCTACCACAAAAAAAATTGGATTCATCTTTACAGATGATTGTTTACCTTTGGATTTGAAATCTAACTTTATATTATTTGACCATTCCAGGACAAAATTCATTTATACAAAGCACTGGGATCAGTGTAAAATGGAAAGACCCAGATTTTTTACATTTGTAGGCAAATTCCCACTGGCATCCTGCATGTAGAATATGCGTGCTATCTTTAGTTACAATCCTGAGTATAAAGTAATTTAAAAACATGGAGTACGCAAGTCTTTAAATTGCTACTCTCCCCTTCCAAGGAGTTGGTGACCTGCCAAAGAAATCTGCTCATCTACCTGCTTCCTCTCACAACATAATGGAACAGAATTATACCATGTCCTGACACAAATACAGGATATGGCCTAGGGTGCATTCAGAAGTTGTTGGTGGTGTTTAGTTGCTAAGTCCTGTCTAATTCTTTGAGGCCCCTTTGACGGTAGCCTGCAAGGCTCCTCTGTCCATGGGATTTCCCAGGCAAGAATACTGGAGTGGGTTGCCCTTTTCTTCTCCAAGGGATCTTCCTGACCCAGGGATCAAACCCACATCTTCTACATTGGCAGGTAGATTCTTTACCACTGAACCATGTCAGTGCAGAATTTTCATAATAATTTTTATTATGTATTTTATTATGTATTAAAAATAATACATGTCAGAATTTCCAATCAGCTAACTATATAAGGTCAGAATTTCTGATAAGGAAACACATCTATGACAGGAAGAATGTTTTTCCTCACTAATATATCCCAAGTTCCTCAAAGAATGGCTATACATCACAAGCACTGAATTGTTTTTTGAATGCATGAAGGGATGCAAAAATAAATTTTCTTGTTAGAAGAGCATTGCTAAACTATGATAAATATGAGAAAGAAATCTAAATTTTATTTCTATTATATTGAGGCTTGGACATCTTATCCTTCCATACTGTTGTGTATGACACTCCTATGATATCAGAGATCAAAACAGAGAAGAAATGAACATGTACACACTCTACATATTTTGTTTCACTGAAGGATAATTTATATTAACAAAATATATCTAAATGCCCAGGAAGAGAATATTGGTTAGATAAACTATGCTACATACATGTAACAGAATATCCTATAGCCATTAACATGGCCCTCAAGACACTAAATAAATTTTAAAACTATCAATATATAAAAAGTAGAAAAGTAAATTGAGAAAAGTTTCACATATATTATGCCATAAGCTTTAAATCACAGTCTATACAGTTGTCTATAGACAACTGTTTCAATTGTCTATACAGTTGAAAATCAACATTGAGCATTTTGATGATTTCTAGTTTACATGGCAAGCATATCTTTAATATACCTATATCCCTGATAAATGAAGTGTTCATGATCACAATGATAGCGATTTTGGTTGTGAGGGGCACTGAAAAAGAAACAAGAATAAAATCTTAACAAATATATTTAAAGACAACACTATTAGTTCAAGTTCTCTTTTCTTCCAATTTAAAGATTTGGAGGTATTTATACTTGAAGCATGAATAGAAAGAGAAAAAGGAAAGAGGACAGGAATGACGAGAAATATGCTGTCCCAGTTTTCTCTTTCCCCTAAAGAAACAGAAAGGCACAACGCACATCTTTCCTAGTGCAGATATTCAAACTTGTTTCTGTTCATTTAGATAAGTAACCATGAGGATGATAATCACTGGGCTTATAGAATTGTGAGCCTGAAGTTTCCACTGTGAGAATGTTGGGGAAAAAAAAAAAGAGTATTAATACAGATGTTCGTCAACAGATGAAGGGATGAAGGAGTTATGGTTCATATATACAATGGAGTATTATTCAGCCATAAAAAGGAATGAACTTGAATCAGTTCTAGTGAGGTGGAGGAACCTAGAGACTGTTACACAGCGTGAAGTAAGTCAGAGAAAAACAAATATTGTATAATAATGCATACATATGGAAGCCGGAAAAATGGTACTGATGAACCCATTTGCAGGGCAAGAATAGAGATGCAAACACAGATAACAGACTTCTGGACAGAGCAGGGGAAAGGGAGGGTGGGAAGAAAGTAGCAGTGAAACATATATGTTACCATAGGTAAAATAGCTAGTTGGAGTTTGCTGTATAACACAGGGGGCTCACCCTGGTGCTCTGTAACAACCTAGAGGGGTGGGATAGAGAGCAAGGGGAGAAGGTTCAAGAGGAGTGGATATATGTATACTTACAGCTGATTCCCCATGTATTTACCATGAAGTGATGGGACCAGACGGCATGATCTTCATTTTCTGAATGTTGAGCTTTAAGCCAACTTCTTCACTCTCCACTTTCACTTTCATCAAGAGGCTTTTGAGTTCCTCTTCACTTTCTGCCATAAGGGTGGCATAATCTGCATATCTGTGGTGATTGATACTTCTCCAAGCAATCTTGATTACAGCTTGTGCTTCTTCCAGTCCATATTTCTGATGATGTACTCTGCATATAAGTTAAATAAGCAGGTGACAATATACGGCCTTGACATACTTCTTTTCCTATTTGGAACTAGTCTGTTTTTCCATGTCCAGTTCTAACTATTGCTTCCTGACCTGCATACAAATTTCTCAAGAGGCAGATCAGGTGGTCTGGTATTCCCATCTTTTTCAAAATTTTCCACAGTTTATTGTGATCTACACAGTCAAAGGCTTTGGCATAGTCAATAAAGTAGAAATAGATGTTTTTCTGGAACTCTCTTGCTTTTTCCATGATCCAGTGGATGTTGGCAATTTGATCTCTGGTTCCCTTGCCTTTTCTAAAACCAGCTTGAACATAAGGAAGTTCACAGTTCACAAATTGCTGAAGCCTGGCTTGGAGAATTTTGAACATTATTTATTAGCGTGTGAGATGAGTGCAATTGTGCGGTAGTTTGAGCATTCTTTGGCATTGCCTTTCTTTGGGATTGGAATGAAAACTGACCTTTTCCAGTCCTGTAGCCACTGCTGAGTTTTCCAAATATGCTGGCATATTGAGTGCAGCACTTTCACAGCATCATCTTTCAGGATTTGGAATAGCTCCACCGGAATTCCATCACCTCCACTAGCTTTGTTCATAGTGATGCTTTCTAAGGCCCACTTGACTTCACATTCCAACTTCAGCTTCTTCAGCATTACTGGTTGGGGCATAGATTTGGATTACTGTGGCATTGAATGGTTTGCCTTGGAAATGAACAGAGATCATTCTGTCATTTTTGAGATTGCATCCAAGTACTGCATTTCGGACTCTTTTGTTGACCATGATGGCTACTCCATTTCTTCTGAGGGATTCCTGCCTGCAGTAGTAGATATAATGGTCATCTGGGTTAAACTCACCCATTCCAGTCCATTTGAGTTCGCTGATTCCTAGAATGTTGACATTCACTCTGGCCATCTCTTGTTTGACCACTTCCAGTTTGCCTTGATTCATGGACCTGACATTCCAGGTTCCTATGCTATTTTGCTCTTTACAGCATCAGACCTTGCTTCTATCACCAGTCACATCCACATCTGTGTATTCTTTTTGCTTTGACTCTATCACTTCATCCTTTCTGGAGTTATTTCTCCACTGATCTCCAGTAGCATATTGGGCACCTACTGACCTGGGGAATTCCTATCATTTTGCCTTTTCATACTGTTCATGGGGTTCTCAAGGCAAGAATATTGAAGTGGTTTGCCATTCCCTTCTCCAGTGGACCACATTCTGTCAGATCTCTCCACCATGACCTGCCCATCTTGGGTTGCCTCACGGGCATGGCTTAGTTTCATTGAGTTAGACAAGGCTGTGGCCCTAGTCTTTTTAGATTGACTAGTTTTCTGTGAGTATGGTTTCAGTGTTTCTGCCCTCTGATGCCCTTTTGCAACATGGGGAAACAGTGGAAACAGTGCCAGACTTTATTTTCTTGGGCTCCAAAATCACTGTAGATGGTGACTGCAGCCATGAAATTAAAAGACGCTTACTCCTTGGAAGGAAAGTTATGACCAACCTAGATAGCATATTCAAAAGCAGACATTACTTTGCCAACAAAGGTCTGTCTAGTCAAGGCTATGGTTTTTCCTGTGGTCATGTATGGATGTGAGAGCTGGACTGTGAAGAAGGCTGAGCACCAAAGAATTGATGCTTTTGAACTGTGGTGTTGGAGAAGACTCTTGAGAGTCCCTTGGACTACAAGGAGATCCAACCAGTCCATTCTGAAGGAGATCAGTCCTGGGTGTTCTTTGGATGAAATGATGCTAAAGCTGAAACTCCAGTACTGTGGCCACCTCATGTGAAGAGTTGACTTATTGGAAAAGACTCTGATGCTGGGAGGGATTGGGGGCAAGAGGAGAAGGGGAGGACAGAGGATGAAATGGCTGGATGGCATCACTGACTCAATGGACGTCTGGATAAACTCTGGGAGTTGGTGATGTACAGGGAGGCCTGGCGTGCTGCGATTCATGGGGTCGCAAAGAATCGGACACGACTGAGTGATTGAACTGAACTGACAGCTGATTCCTGCTGCTGTATGGCAGAAACCAACACAACATTGTAAAGCAATTATCCTATAATTATTTTTTTTTAATGTAAAGGTACAAAAAATTTTTAAAGGTATTAATATTCTCTGAGATGCTTATGGGAAGGCAATGGCACCCCACCCCAGTACTTTTGCCTGGAAAATCCCATGGACGGAGGAGCCTATTAGGCTCCGGTCCATGGGGTCGCTAAGAGTCGGACATGACTGAGAGGCTTCACTTTCACTTTTCGCTTTCATGCATTGGAGAAGGAAATGGCAACCCACTCCAGTGTTCTTGCCTGGAGAATCCCAGGGACAGGGGAGCCTCGTGGGCTGCCATCTATGGGGTCGCACAGAGTCGGACACGACTGAAGCGACTTAGCAGCAGCAGCAGCAGAGATGCTTATCACAACTAACAGAATGAAGAGTGATACTCTCAATTTCCTGCATTAGAACTGTAATCTGCCATTAAACAACCATTCACACATTGTTCATATGGTGCTAACAAAAGGAACATATTGTTACTTTGCCTTTCATCAGTATTTACTTTTCATCAATATTCATCCTGTATCAGAAATCTGTAAGTATGCAATAAATTAAGCTCCGATACAATCAGGTAATTTGCTTCCTTTTAAGAAAAATTTTTTTTTTCAGTGGTCATGTATGGATGTGACATTTGGACTGTGAAGAAGGCTGAGCGTTGAAGAATTGATGCTTTTGAACTGGGGTGTTGGAAAAGACTCTTGAGAGTCCCTTGAACTGTAAAGAGATCCAACCAGTCCATTCTAAAAATCACCTAAAATACACCAAAATATCACCTAAAGATCATCCTAAATAACACCGTCCTGGGTGTTCTTTGGAAGGACTGATGTTGAGGCTGAAATTTCAATAGTTTGGCCACCTCATGTGAAGAGCTGACTCATTGGAAAAGACCGTGATGCTGGGAAAGATTGAGGGCAGGAGGAGAAGGGGACAACAGAGGATGAGATGTTTGGATGGCATCACCGACTCGATGGACATGGGTTTGGGTGGACTCCAGGAGTTGGTGATGGACAGGGAGTCCTGGCGTGCTGTGGTTCATGGGGTCACAAAGAGTCGGACATAATTGAGCGACTGGACTGAACTGAAGAAAATTTTACAGTGTTTCTACTAATATTTCAAAGTTCACCTCAAGATTTTAAAACCTAAGGACTTTTGTAAAAAATCTTCTCCAATGTGAAAACTTTATCCTGGATGTGCATATGTGTTATTTCTATATTATTACCTGTCATCATTTTATGTGTTCATTACTTAAGTTTTGACTATCTTAATGACTCCTGTTTTGTGTCATATATAAAATAATGACTGTATTGAAATGGTCATTTAAATTTAGATTTATAAAGGGTCACTTTCAAAGCATATTAGTGTCCAGATTCCCATCACATTTTAACACTTGATTCCACAACAGTAAACAAAATTCATCCTACTATGAAGTTGCAGCCTACCTACCCATAAAGTCCTGAAATAGCCTAGGTATCCATCAGCACTACAGCTCAACAGTCAAAAAATAAGCTTATCTACCATTAAACCATTTATCAATTTATCCCTTTTCACTTGTACCAGTAGCAAAACTTTTAGATGAATAAAATCGATTACTTTGGTTCTTGTCCATAAATAATAGCTATCTTTATTCTATCACTTGAGCTTCTCAAGCAGCATATACTTAGGTCAGAACTAAAAGAAAAACTCTGAAAATTAATAATGATGTAGTGTAATTTTCACACCAAAACTGTGAGCTTTTTTGAGCATCATGACTCTGGCATAAATACTTTTACATTTCTGGCATCCAGTTAATCAAACTAGTTTTATTAACTTCAGTCCAGCAGTCAAATAAGTAGCAATATCCCGATCTATTCTGTAGCTATAGGATGCATTCAGGACCATGGACAATACACAGTCAAGTCCTTAATTATGACTTCAGCATACTACAAATTAGCTGTGAAATGTAAGGCTTATTCTCTCTTTTTAGATACAATGAAAGGAATTTCCACATTCATATTATTAAAGGCAATGTGACATTTGATGTTTGAAAAGTACTTGTCATTACTTGTCAGATGTCTTTTTTCTCTACAAAAATGTAAAATTCACAACCGCAAGGACTTTATCATGTTTCTTACTGTGTGTTCGTTGCTCAGCCAATAGTCTGAGACATAGCAAGTTTTCAAATAAATGATCCATGAAGTGAAAATCTCATTATTAAGCACAACAGAAAAAAACCACCAACAACAAACATGTTAAGATTTGTTCATTAAAAAAAGCCAGTAATGGGACTTTGAAAAAGTAACAAGTAGTCAGCTTCATTCAAATTAAAGTTCAACAAGGAACTCATAAATTTTATATAACCAACAATCTACTGGGCTCTTAATTCATAAATTCAGTGAAACCATTTTATATAACTAAAATGCTTCTAAAGAAGAACATTAAAAATACATGTTCTCTAAGATTTATATCTGTAGATAGAGTAAAAACGTATTATTCAGAGACTGTGACAGTACAAATAGAAGGAGATAAGTAAGATGCATGTTTAACTCTCCACATGGTGCAGGAATGGGGGAGAGATTTATGTGCTGCAGACTCCACTCATGCCATTGGCATGCATCATTGGAAAATGACTGCAACCATAAAATAGATATTGATCACTAGAACAACTTGGTGTATTTCAGCCTAAGGTGGAAAAAAAAAAAATGTTGTCATGTATCTCTGAACATCCAAGGGGGAACAACAGTCTGGCTGAAGCCTAGCTGACTGAAAATGTAGCTAAAGATTGGCAATAACTTGAGCATTAGCTAGTCACCCTGCACTGAGTTCACAGTTACTGCATATTGAATCTTAGTCTTTTGCATCATGAAAATAAAAACAGATATTAATATATGGTCTTTTTCTATTAATATTCAGGGTATTATTTAACTCTGACCTACAGAGTTTTAAAGCTTATCTAAGCAACCAACTATAGAATGGTTTTGTTTTTTTCTGATATAGAATCTGTGTGATCTGGGCTGATGGGGAGATTGATAGTCTGATTACCTTCTAGACAGTGCCTTCCAGAATCTCTACAAACTCTGATGAAATATGACTTTGGAAAAGCTGACTATAGCAATTCCAGATGAGTGCACTCATCATGTACCCTCCTTCCAACACACAAATACATAATTCTCTCTTGCAAAACTATGTTCTGTTTTACAAACTGTGTAAGGTGCTCTTTTCACAAAGTAAATATATTGTCTATATAGAACAGTCTCTGGTTAAAAAAAAAAAAAACAACAATCAGCTAGCCATTTACTGACACAATTTCAAGCAACAAGTTTCATTTATTTTTTCTTTGCTGAGATATTTATACAAATCTCAAACAATATTTTATTTTAAAAAAATCAGTTATCCAAACCAATTATCAGTCAGACCATATGCAACAGACTTAACTGTCCAAATGACCTGTACTACCATCAGACTTTTGTTACAAACAGACCACTATGTAAAAATACTGCTGGAATTAACCATTTGACTCAAACTCCAGTGGACAGAAACTACATTAGTGGTTGTTTCTACATGTAGTACTAATTTGGGACAAAATGAGCATTAGTTCATACAAGGAGAAAATAAAGAAAGGCCCCCACTTCTTTCACTAACCAATGACTTCATTGGTCTGTTTATAGAGCCAACATTTCATTTCCTGCCATTAAGACATATTTTTAAGGCAGCAAGATGACATCCAAAAAAGAGCCTAAAACTAGTAAACAGGGGAGTTAATGATTAAAATACTGGGCTTTGAAGTCAATCAAATTGGTACCTGAATTTTTCTACTTTGTCTCTGGGTTCATTTAGACCCTAGGCTTTCATTACTGCATCTGTAAACTGGATAATGATAGTATTTAACTCCTAAGTTGTGAGTATTAAAAGAGATAGTATACAAAAAATGCAATTTCACATAGTACATAACAGATTATAAAACTCAAAAGTGATACCTCTTAATCTTAGCGGTGCTACTGGGAAAGAACCTACCTGCCAGTGCAAGAGACACAAGAGATGCAGGTTGGATCCCTGGGTAGGGAAGATTCCCTGGAGGACGGCATGACAACCTACTCTAGTGTTCTCACCTGGAGACTCCCACGGACAGAGGAGCCTGGTGGGCTGCAGTCCATAGGGTCGCAAAGAGTTGAACACAATTGAAGTGACTTAGCACACACACAGTCTCAGTAGACTTAACTATGCCACTAACCAGCAATGTGATTTCTGCGAGTTGATAACAATAATAGGTTAATAAATTCTTATTTGGGGCCAGAGTCTATATTAAAATTTTTTATCTGTATTAAATTAAAATAAAATTGAATTTGCAGTATCAACACAATTCTTCTCCTTGTTCAGATGGAGAAAAGTCAAGGCTCAGAGAGGTCAACTAATTGAATCTAGGTGAAGGATCAAGTTTGACTGACATTAAACATTATATGTTAGGGCCTATGCATTCATCCCCATGCTCCCCACTTATCTAAATAGAAATAGCAGGAAAAAGTGAGTTCTATTTATATGATAAATAGGAAAGAGAAGGAAACTAAAATTTTATTTTCCATGTGTTTAACATGGTACTAATTATTTTACCTGTGCAGTCCAATTAATTCTATCTAAATTCTTAAGAAATCATTACATCTAGTTTAAATGATAAGATAGAGTTCCCATCCACTTCAAGAAAAAATGTACTGATAACAGAATTAAGATCTGCTGAAAACTCCCATGAAGTCCTTTTCCTATTCATTGTCACAAGTAATTAACACTCAGAATTTAATGCTTAATATTTTCATCATTTTTAGTATTTTTACATGTATCTATCCCAAATAATAAGAGCAATACTTAGTGTATTTCACTCCATATATGGCATTGTACTTCATGTGTTCATTTTCTCACTGAAACATATAATAGTTATTCATTTTGATATGCATAGCTCTAACTCCTTCAGTTTCACCACTGTACATTTCTCAGTTTTAATGAAACATCACATTTTATTTATCTATTCAATTTTAAGAAAACACCACAGTTCATTTAACTATTTTTTCCTTGTTGAGACTTTCTCACCACTACTACTCATAAGTTTTTCTCTTTATATTTTCTATATATTACATAAGGGCCCCTGTATACATTTGCAGGACTTTCTCTAGGACCTGTACCTAGGAACTGAATTGTTTTATAGGCAATGTATATTTTTAATCAGTCTATTTACTGCAAAATGTTTCACTTCTTCAACCTTTCTTTTCTAGGTATTGTCAAATTATTCTCCAAAACAGGTACACTGATGTATAAGAATTTCAAAAATACTCAATGGAATTATCAAACATCAACATTTTTTTGAATCTGTTGAGTGTACAACAGAATTTAATTGAATTTCAATATCATTTCATTTATTACTAGTGAGGTGGACTACATTTGCTTATATTTATTTGGGATCCAAGTTTTCTCCTCCTCTACATTTCTTTGCCTACACTTGTTCTTCTTGTAATCAAGCTACTATATTTTTCTTATAAATACGTTGGTGCCATTTTTATTCTGGACATTTATTATTTGTATTGCTAATATCGTCTCCTAGTCCTTGAATCTTTTAATTTTAATTACTTTTGTTCAATATACTTTTTGATGAGGCCATTTAAATTTATAAACATACTTCATGGTTTGTACTTATTATATCTATGTTAAAGTCATTTCCTGCCTAGAAGTCATAAAGATTGTCTCCCATATCATTTTCCTGAAAATACCAAAGTATGGTATTCATACTTAAGTCTATAGTCCACACAGAAATCATTCGGGAATATAATATGAGCTATTAATCCTATATTACTTATTTCCACATGAGTTTTAAATTATGACATCACCAGTTTACACATGACTATCCTCAGAGCAAACATATGAGGTGGGTACTAATATAATTCCAAATTAATTGACACAGAGAGAAATTTAGAGGTTCAGTGACCCAGCCAATGTTCAGAGTTAGTGAATGTTGGGGGCAGGAGGTACACCCAGGGAGTATGGGTGGATGGGCTTCAGGGCCCATGCATAATGTAATAACATGTGTCTGAGCCAGGATTTCTACAACAAAGGAAATAGAAGGTTAGTATGAACTGAAAAGAATACCAAAAAATGAAACTCCCCATTTCTCAATGGAGCTGTTGGGTAATGCTTTCCATTTTAGTGCCTCATTTTTTGGTCCTATACTCAGGCTGTTTTGTGTTTGGGGAGATTAGATAGTCAAAAGCAATGAATCCAATTAATTAAATCAATTGATAAAGCAGTTAACTAATCTATTATCTGTAACAAGTGGTCCACTAGAAAATTCCATTAATCAATTGATTCAATTAAGGACTAATTAATGATAGGTTCTGATGATGTTTTAATGTATCTGGCTGATGCTTGCACTCATTCACTTGTAGTTAAAGATAGACCTAACTGGATAAATACAAGTCAGTGTGTTGCTGGGAAGAGTGAGTACTCTGAATGTTATGGATCATAGTTTGTGTGCATGCTCAGTTGCTAAGTCATGTCTGACTCTTTGCGACCCTATAGACTATAGCCTGCTAAGCTCCTCTGTCCATGGGATTTTCAAGGCAAGAATACTAGAGTGGGTAACCATTTCTTTCTCCAGGGAATCTTCCCAAACCTGGGGTCAAAGCTGAGTCTCTTGTGTCTCCTGCATTGGCAGGCAAATTCTCTACCACTGGGCCACTTGGGAAGCCTCTCATGGATCGTAGTAGAGAGGCATTTATGTTGGGTGAGGTAGAAGGGTAGTGGAAGGAATTTTCAGACAAGTCTTCCTGAAGTAGATGTTTTGTGTGATTGTGTGATAAAGAAAAATTCATCTGACAGGCTGGAATTCAATAACAAGCAGAGGAAAGAGCAGCAGCAAAGGCCTATAGATGATAATCAGCAGAAAGTATTTCTGGGATATCACTAAACTTTCAGTGTTGCCAAATTGCTAAAAATATAAGTGAGGGTTCAAGGTGAGACCAGAGTAGTAAGCAACAGCCAAATGTAGGAGAACATCATATTTGTCATGACAAGGACACCACACTTTATCCCAAGGCCAATGAGAAACATCACTGCATGATGTAAACAGAAGGGTGGTTTTTATCAGATAGGCAGCCTAGAGAGTAATTGGGAGGCTGTTGGGATAGTTCAGGCAACAGACAACAGGGGTCTGATCACTCTTTGCAAGGTTACAAAAATCACTATTACAGTTCATGCTAAGGAATTATAGGCTGATAGGACCACAGCTCCAACTTTGGAGCATTCAAGAATCTTTTGGAAATAGTTTTTTGTATATCCATATTTCCCCCACCAAAGAAGTATCTATAACAGAAAAATACCTGAACTATTTTTGGACCTAACTTGCAACATTAAACTTGCCTCTCCAATTACCTTCATTTATACTCCCTGTCCAGGCAGCAACAACAAAAACAAAACCACAAGGAGGTAATTTGAGAAATCTAATGCAGTGCCTGCTAGTGGGTAAAAGGAACCCACACACGATAGACAGTGTATCAGAATGAGCAACATCAGGGACAATAAGTACTAGTCCTGAAGGAACAAGAAGAGGAAGAGAAATGGAATTCAGAGAAAGAGGGAGTGATGTTCAAGCTGGTTTTAGAAAAGGCAGAGGAACCAGAGATCAAATTGCCAAAATCGGCTGGATCATGGAAAAAGCAAAAGAGTTCCATAAAAACATCTATTTCTGCTTTATTGACTATGCCAAAGCCTTTGACTGTGTGGATCACAAGAAACTGTGGAAAATTCTGAAAGAGATGGGAATACCAGACCACCTGATCTGCCTCTTGAGAAATTTGTATGCAGGTCAGGAAGCAACAGTTAGAACTGGACATGGAACAACAGACTGGTTCCAAAGAGGAAAAGGAGTACGTCAAGGCTGTATATTGTCACCATGTTTATTTAACTTATATGCAGAGTACATCATGAGAAATGCTGGACTGGAAGAAACAAAAGCTGGAATCAAGATTGCTGGGAGAAATATCAATAACCTCAGATATGCAGATGACACCACCCTTATGGCAGAAAGTGAAGAGGAACTAAAAAGCCTCTTGATGAAAGTGAAAGTGGAGAGTGAAGAAGTTGGCTTAAAGCTCAACATCCAGAAAATGAAGATCATGGCATCTGGTCCCATCACTTCATGGGAAATAGATGGCGAAGCAGTAGAAACAGTGTCAGACTTTGTTTTTTAGGGCTCCAAAATCACTGCAGATGGTGACTGCAGCCATGAAATTAAAAGACGCTTACTCCTTGGAAGGAAAGTTATGACCAACCTAGATAGCATATTCAAAAGCAGAGACATCACTTTGCCAACAAAGGTTCGCCTAGTCAAGGCTATGGTCTTTCCTGTGGTCACGTATGGATGTGAGAGCTGGACTGTGAAGAAGGCTGAGCGCCGAAGAATTGATGCTTTTGAACTGTGGTGTTGGAGAAGACTCTTGAGAGTCCCTTGGACTGCAAGGAGATTCAACCAGTCCATTCTGAAGGAGATCAGCCCTTGGATTTCTTTGGAAGGAATGATGCTAAAGCTGAAACTCCAGTACTTTGGCCACCTCATGTGAAGAGTTGACTCATTGGAAAAGACTCTGATGCTGGGAGGGATTGAGGGCAGGAGGAGAAGGGGACGACAGAGGATGAGATGGCTGGATGGCATCACTGACTCGATGGACTTGAGTCTCAGTGAACTCCGGGAGTTGGTATTGGATAGGGAGGCCTGGCGTGCTGCGATTCATGGGGTCGCAAAGAGTCGGACACGACTGAGTGACTGATCTGATCTGATATGATCTGAGCTGAGAGGTTGGGTATCAGTAATTGTGACTTTGGTCAAGAAATAAGCTAAGGGCTTCCCTGGTGGTGCAATGGATAGTAATCCATCTGCCAAAACAGGAGACAAGAGTTCAATACCTGATCCAGGAAGATCCCACATGCTGCAGAGCAACTAAACCCATGTATGCCATAACTATTGAGCCTGTGCTCTAGAGCCTAGAAGCCACAACTGAAGCCCGTGCACAATAGAGCCCATGCTCTGAAACAAGAGAAGCTCCAACAATGAGAAGCCCACATACTGCAAGTACAGAGTAGTCCTGTTCTCCATAAGAGAAAGTCCATGCAGCAACAAAGACCCAGCATAGCCCCTCCCTGCCACCAAAAAAAAAAAAAAGAAGAAAGAAAGAAAGAAGCCAAACTAGAAGGGTTTTCAAGAAGGAATCTGGGAGAAGAATTTCACTCTTCACTCTCCATCCAACACTCTGCCAGCTCTTACTACTGTCAAACCCTGTAGGAGGCTGGAATGCAAGGGAGCTTCTTGGTGAGAAGAAATTGGATCAGCCTTGCCCTCAGAGGCAGAGGGTGAGAGAGAGTGGAGAGTGAGTCTCCAAATGCTCAGAGTTCTGCCGTCCACAAACATATCATAATGTGATTAAAATCTATGTTAACAAGTGAAATTCAAGACAACATCCTGCTCTCCTTCCAGTCAGATTCCTGCATCTTCTGAGTACCTGTCTCTATAGAAATTCTAGATCCACCACTGTTGGTAATCACAGCATTCAACACTGAGAGTTCACTACATACATGCTTAGTCAGTTTTTATATTACAGTAACATAAAAATATAATGTTTTTTTATGACACACTTCTCTTCATATTCTTTTTTCTCATTAATCTACTCACTTATTTTGCTTTTTATTTTTATTTTTTTAATTTACAGATGAGGAACCTGGAGAAGGAAATGGCAGCCCATTCAGTATTCTTGCCTGGAGAATCCCATGGACAGAGGAACCTGACAATCCATGGGGTCACAAAGAGTCCAACATGACTCACCAACTAAACAACAACAGATGAGGAAATTGTAAGAAAGGAGAAGCTACTCAGGTGAGTTGGAGTAAACCAAAAAAGAGCGTGGAAATAACACTTGTAAAGATCTTAGATCCAGGGACCCACCCCAGGTCTTCAGGTCCCAAAAGAGTAGTGATATTTTAACTTGCTTCATAACTCACAATTCAGAGCAGTTGCCTTGTAGGGGAAGAAAACTACTCTGGGGTTCATACAATTTGATTTAATCCTAACTCTCGAGAGGACACTTAGGGTCTTGATGCATATATCCACTGTGAAGCTATCTTTCAAAATGGAAATAATGTTTTTACTTTGAGGAATTAGCTATTCTGGGAGAAGACTGGTAAATAAAGATGAAGAGGTTGCTGCTAATTAAATTCTGAAAATATGGTAAATTTCCTTCACCTGAACAAATAATGGGCATTTTTTAAAATCCTGATTTACTACAAAGCCTATCATCCAAAGAAATAATAGATGCTTATGATGCGGCACTTTCAAGATTATTGTCTCATGTTTGAAAGATTAGGGTCATCAGAGATAATAAATATTACAAACAAGCCTATGAAGAAAAAGAGAAATATTAAGATTGCAAACTGAGAAAATTAAAACTCTGAATTAAAAGAAATAAAATATTGGAGTCTCTCTTTCCCCCAGATAAATTAATTGTGTAATAAGAAAATTAGAGCAGGATATAATGTGCAATTAGGCAATAAGAGGAAAACAAGTAATTCTGGGCAGGGAGAGGGTGGCTCCGCGAAGCTGGACAAATAAACTGAAGGCTTACAGACCAAACAATTATAAGTAATTATTTGCAGGTTAAAGGTATTTTTTAAATAATATGCTTTGCACAAAAAATTAGCATACCACAATGATAAGGTATTTTAGCAACAGTTCTACTACAGAATAATCTGAAAATAAGAACCAAGCAGCTTAGTAACAAGTATGCTGAAGTGATAAGGTAAATGGAGCTTCAGGACTGGTTTAAAAGCAAAAATGTCAGTTTTGCATTTCTGTATGATTGGTAGCAGTTTCTGTTAGACCAGGATTAAAGTACCAACAGAATACTCATGACTTCCTTCACTGGTTAGGTATTAATTTCAGGAAATATTTTGTTTCCTACAACCCTTGTTTTCATTATCCTTTGTTAAACACAGCCACTAAATAAATTCTCCCTATTTTTCCTGCTTGCTTAATCCCTGTGTTTCCACATAGATAAATCTCACATAATTAGCTCAAGCTTTGGAAAATAGTGTTGCCTGGTGCACATGAAATGAAGTTTTATAACATGCCAGCGGAAGTTACAACCTGTTGTGGGAATAGAAATGCTTTATTGGGAGTTTCTTGCCCATGGCTGTACATGAAATGAAAAGAGAACAGAGGAAATCATTCAGCTCTGAAAATCCTTCTTCAGCCAAAAAAAAAAAGAATAAAATATTTTATTTTCATTTACTTTCTTTGATGTTTTATTTTGGCTATACTGTAACTATGCCAATATGACTGATTATAAGAATTTTTTAGTTTAAAAATCAGACAAAATTTGCAGATCATCTTTGTCTCCTTAGGCTCTAGCATAGGGCTTGGCACTTATGAATAACTCTTTTATGAAAAATGAAAAAAGAAATGGTGTCACCCTCTGAAAGCATTCAGAGATAATATTTTTTATTCTTCCATTTTAGATTCCAGTACCCCAGTGCTGCACTTTTTATCCTTATTGTAAAATTGGTCAACTGCATGGATTTACTGTCCTGTGACATAAGCTAAATTTCTGAGGAGAAGAATAACAAGCTTAAAGAATTAGGCAATAGTAAGTGTGTGGTTAATTTCATGTGTCAACTTGACTGGAAAAGATGTGCCCAGATTAAACAGTATTTCTGCATAGCTCTATGAAAGTGTTTCCAAATGAGATTAGTATTTGAATTACTTGGCTCAGTAAAGTAGGTTGCCCTCCTCAGTGTGGGGAAGCACCATCTGATCTACTGAGGGCCTGAATACCACTGGCTCTCCTGCATCTCAGGCTTTCAGACTTTGGCTAGAATTACGCATCTGCTTTCCTGGGTCTTCAGTTTGCAGATGGCTGAGATTATGGATCTTAGCTTTCATAATTGTATAAGCCAATTGTTTAAATAAATGTCTCAATCCCTCTCTTTCTCCAAAGATATATATGGGTGGGGGTGAGAGATAACTACATACAGATAAAGATGTAAATATAAACAGATAGATATTAGATACAAAGTGATATTACTATAGATATACCATAATAACTATAATAGAGGTATTATATATGGGAAGGCGCTAGGATTTCTCTCTTTCTCTACATATATATATATATATATATCTCAGTGCTACTTGTTTTATTTCTTTGGAGAACCCTAATACATTAACAACACACACACACACACACACACACACACTGCAGAACAACAACAAAAAAGAACATCTGACTAATCAATTAATTAGTTCTTCCAAATTATGCAGAGAAATTATTAACAATAGGCTGAAGTATCGGAGAAGGCAATGGCACCCCACTCCAGTACTTTGCCTGGAAAATCCCATGGACGGAGGAGCCTGGTAGGCGCAGTCAGGGGAGAGTCGGACATGACGAGCGACTTCACTTTCACTTTTCACTTTCATGCACTGGAGAAGGAAATGGCAAGCCACTCCAGTGTTCTTGCCTGGAGAATCCCAGGAACGGGAAGCTGGCGAGCTGCCGTCTCTGGGGTCGCATAGAGTCGGACAAGACTGAAGCGAGCAGCAGCAGGGGAAGTATCACCTGCACTTTTCCATTACCTGGAAATCTGGTATTAAAGATATGTCTTGTTGATGGTGTTTAGTCACTAAGTCATGTCCAACTCTTTTGAAACCCCATGGACTGTAGCCCACCAGGTTCCTCTGTCTATGCAATTTCTCAGTGGGTTGCCATGTCTTTCTTCAAGGGATCTTCCCCCACCCAGGGATCAAACATGCATTGCCTGCATTGGGAGGTAGATTCTTTACTACTGCGCCACCTGGGGAGAACAAAGATATGTACAGAATAAGCTTAAAATAAGAAAGTAAGTATCAGGAGACAGGACAGAACTTTTGCCTCAGCTATTTGATTATTAATGTTCTATCCAGATTAGTCACTCTCACCCATACAGCATCAGCATCATCTTGTAACTTTTAAAAAAGCAAATTCTTGGGCTACCTCAGATCTCCTAAATTAGATACTCTGGCCATGGTCCTAGAAATCTTTTTCACTAAGTCCTCCAGGTGATCCTAATGTGGGCCTGAGTTTGAGACCCTCTAATCTCGATAATCTCTCAAAATACTTGGTCTGTGTTGCAGTACACAGGATGGGGAATACATGTATACTTGTGGTGGATCCATCTTGATGTATGGCAAAGGCAATACAATATTGTAAAGTTAAGCAAAATAAAATTTAAAAAATATATTAAAAAAATAAAATAATAAAATAAAATAAATCATTAATTATTCTAAAGTGCAGGGAATACGACATTTTTGGAGAGGGTGTGCTTATGGAAATAGCAAATAAAAAAGGTGAGGCAAAGTACATGTTACCTTCTAGGTTATTTTACATTTTGCACTGTAGTATAAATATAGTTGTGACATGTGTTCTATTCCATTTTCTCTTACTTATCCAAGCCAGATCCATAAAAATCCCTACCCAGGATTCTCCTAATGGAAACTGCAAAAGAGGAACTCTCTTTCTGAAATCAGGAGCTCACTGATTTCCTGAGCTAAAGGGATGTAAGTTAAGAATTGCCCTCATCCACGTTCTTTGTTATGAGGTTTTATTTATAACACTGATGCTCCTAAATCTCTATTTCCAGTGTTCTTTTGTTGAATGTTAGACTCTGATGGCTACAGTCCACTCACCATCTCTCCAATAATGCATGTTATACATCTTGAACTTAAAACATTCTTGAAACTATATTCTTGATTCTCCCAACCATGTTCATCAAATCTGCCCATTTCTCTTTTTCACATTCCAGTTAATGGCACAACTAACCCCGCCCCACTCCCCCATTTTTCTGGGAGAAGGAAATGGCAACCCACTCCAGTATTCTTGCCTGGAGAATCCTGTGGACAGAGGAGCCTGGAGGGGTGCTGTCCATAGGGTCACACAGAGTCGGACACACTTGAAGTGACTTAGCATGCATGCATGCATTGGAGAAGGAAATGGCAACCCACTCCAGTATTCTTGCCTGGAGAATCCCAGGGACAGTGGTGGGCTGCTGTCTTTGGGGTTGCACAGAGTCGGACATGACTGAAGTGGCTTAGCAGCAGCAGCAGCAGCAATAGCAACCCCCTTTTTAATCATCCATCTGCTCAGGGAAAGATCTTCAGAATTGCATAGTTTTAGTTCTAATGAGGTGGATGGAACTGGAGCCTATTATACAGAGTGAAGTAAGCCAGAAAGAAAAACACAAATACAGTATACTAATGCATATATATGGAATTTAGAAAGATGGTAACAATAACCTTGTATACGAGACAGCAAAAGAGACACTGATGTATAGAACAGTATTTTGGACCCTGGGAGAGGGAGAGGGTGGGATGATTCGGGAGAATGGCATTGAAATATGTATAATATCATATTTGAAACGAGTTGCCAGTCCAGGTTCGATGCCTGATAACGGATGCCTGGGGCTGGTGCACTGGGAAGACCCAGAGGGATGGTATGGGGAGGGAGGAGGGAGGAGGGTTCAGGATGGGGAATACATGTATACCTGTGGTGGATTCATTTTGATGTATGGCAAAACCAATACAATATTGTAAAGTTAAGTAAAATAAAATTAAAAAAAAAAAAAAACAGAAAAAAAAAATAAAGAATTGCATAGTTTATTTCTCTCTGAGTTCCCACATCCAATCCATCATTAAGCCTTATTTAAAATCTATTTTAAAAACATATTCTGAATTAATTTCTTGCTGTTACAAAGGAGAAAAAAAAAAGTTTTCGCCTTAATCCAAACCATTGCAACTTCTTACTAGGACTGAAGTACCTGCCTACTAGGTAGTTTCTCTGCTTCTACTCTTGACTTGTTAAAGTCTATTCTCCACTGAAAGTGAAAGTGAAGTCATTCATTTGTGTCTGACTCTTTGCAACTCCATAGACTGTAGCTTACTAGGCTTCTCTGTCCATGGGATTTCCCAGGCAAGAATACTTGAGTGGGTTGCCATTTCCTTCTCCAGGGGATCTTTCTGACCCAGGGATCGAACCCAGGTCTTCTGCATTGCAGGCAGACACTTTACCCTTTGAGCCACCAGAGAAGTCACTTTATTCTCCACTAGAAAGATATATTTTAAAAATTAAACTTATTTTTTTTCAGTTTCTGCTTTGAAATCTTCCAGCAACTTTCTAATGAAGCTAAAATAAAATCCATACTCTTTACCATGGACTACTAGACCATGTCTCTTCAATATTTACCTACTTTCCCCACAGATCTCTTTGTTTCACTCACACCAGTCTTACCTCCACCTGTTACACATTCTAAGACCATTTTCATTTTAGGGTATTTACATTTGCTGAGCCTGCTTTCTGCAATTCCCTTGCCCTAGAGCTCTAAATGGGGGAAGGCAATGGCACCCCACCCCAGTACTCTTGCCTGGAGAATCCCATGGACGGATGACCCTGGTGGGCTGCAGTCCATGGGGTCGCTAAGAGTCGGACACGACTGAGCGACTTCACTTTCACTTTTCACTTTTATGCAATGGAGAAGGAAATGGCAACCCACTCCAGTGTTCTTGCCTGGAAAATCCCAGGGACAGGAAGCCTGGTGGGCTGCAGTCTCTGGGGTCGCACAGAGTCGGACACGACTGAAGCAACTTGGCAGTGGCAGTGGCAGAGCTCTCAATGAATGCTTCTGCTTCATTCTCCACGTCTCAACTCAAACTCTGAAGAGGTCATCACCTCATCATAAAAGCTTCCCTATATAAAGCAAACTACTCTCTTCTCCCAGTCATAGGCCATTACTTTATCTTTTGCACTTATTCCTTTTATAGAACACATTACTATTTGAAGCAAGATTTTTGTGGATTTATTTTTAATTTGAATTCTGTCTTCAACCTCTGTTATAGGATATGTAACAGAGCTTCCCTAGAGGGTCATATGGTAAAGAATTCTCCTGTGATGCAGGAAACCTGGGTTTGGCCCCTGGGTGGGGAAGATCCCCTGGAAAAGGGAATGGATACCCAGTCCAGTATTCTTTCCTAGAGAATTCCATCAACAGAGAAGTCTGGTGGGCTACAGTCCATGGAGTTGCAAAGAGTCAGACATGACTGAGTGACTAACATTTTCATTTTCATAGACTATATAAGGGATAAAGTTTTACATTCTCACATGCATGGATATCCTGAGGACTACTCTCTCTCTTAACACAACCTGGCATACATATGTAGGCACTTACTAAATTTTTATGGGAATAATTAAAACATCAATGTGTGACAAACTCAAATGCAGCAGGGAGAATCAAGTCTATATACAGACAGAGGATAAGAGAGAAACTTGATAGTGTTCAACCTTTAGGATCCACCCTACACAAGGCTGTTTCTACTCTTCCCTTTTCCATAGGCTGGTCATGTAAACCAGTAAAAGAACAAAGATGTGATTATTTGAACTTGATTCCTATATCTCTTAAAACAGAATATTAGACTGATTAAACTATTTATCCATATGTATGTTTTAGAAATTAACCTAAGTTTTGTTCCTTCTTACATGGAAAAATGTATTGGGTTCTTATACATCTTGCAGTGTGATTAATAGAAATGATTATTGCACATGATTAGAAAGGACTTGGCCAAAGTAGCACAGAAATACCCAACCCTGAGGTTTTCTGGGTGATGAAAAATGGAATATTAGTTATAGCCTGCTTATCCTGGCCAATAACTGGATGCTAAATTCAGCTTATTATGCAGCAACTGGTTATTGAGATTGCCAGAAGAACATTTTGTAAAACAATTAGACTGAATATATATTAACTTCGAGTGACCACACATAGTCCGGGTCTTGGTGGCCTTTTCAAAACTAATACATTTTGCTCTGTCAGAAAAATATTGGATTTGTTGAATTAGAAGTAATTTAGTTTTGGCTAAATGGAATTATAGAAGTAAAGCAATATCCAAGTCATTTTACATTAGTTCCTTTCATACTTTTATTCTCTAGTATTAAAAAAAAAAAATAGTAGCAACCCCTTTTTCATTAACTCTTCTCCAAACACACTGACCTAGCTGTTCCAGAATATCAAAGCTTGCTTAAATCTCTAATCTCTTGGACACTTCTCTGTATGGAATGCCCTTACACTACTTTTTTCATTGATGTTTTCTGCTCAGGCCTCAGGTATTGACTCAAATAGCACTTGTTTTGAAAGACTTTCCTGTCTATCCTAATTAGATCTCCTTGTTGTTAAATTTTAGCTGCCTCATTCTTTTCTTTATAGAACTTGTCACAATTTATAATTGTTTTATTTATTTGCTTGCATATTTGTCCATGATCTTTTACTTTCTACTATAAGGAAAACTTGCCTAGAAGAACAGAGACCATTTTTACTGTATACATCATTCTATCTGATCTTCCAACTCTTGCCTTGTAGTCAGCATACCAGAAATATGTGTCTATGCATGAATGATCTCATCCCAACCAAAACAGGACATTGAGATCAGAGAATGAATCCTGTAGAAGATAGGGTTTGAGTTTTGTTCATGGGCCCCCATGTAAAACTATCTGTAATAAGGATTTGCCAAAAAGTGACACCAAAACAAAAAGAGCCACTGTTGTACAAGTTACAAGCTGGTTATACAGCTCTACATACTTATCTGCAGAACTCATCTGACTGGAGTGCTACTCTATGCTCAGCTCCCTGGACTACCTATGGGGTCCCAGTAGCATTCTATGAGGACAGCCCATGTGATCTCTGCTTTGCTTCACTGAGGATCCCTAATAATAATGTGAGGACCAGGATCATACAGGATAGGCTTTCCTTCTCAGAAGATAAAATCTCCTATTGCCTTGCCCTGGAAAAGCTTGCTGTTCTTAAAACTGTTTCAACCAGTAACTTTCAGCTAGGTAGCCATTTAAGTCAGTCCCTAATCTTTTACACAGTTTGAAGTTCAAGTTTGATCAATAAAGTAGAGTGATTAAAAGTAAGCTCTCTAAAGCCAGAGGTCTTCAGAGTCAGTCTAAGCTGTGCCACTTTGGTATAGTTATGTAAATTCTTAAAGAGATGGAAATACCATACCATCTGACTTGGCTCCTGAGAAATCTGTATGCAGGTCAAGAAGCAACAGTTAGAACTGGACACGGAACAAGACTGGTTCCAAATCAGGAAAGAAGTACATCAAGGCTGTACACTGTCACCCTGCATTTGAAAATGGGAACTCATTACTTGAGATCCTCTAACCTGGAGTGGACACCGCTGTGACCCTAAGCTGTTTGGAAACTGGGATCCATGTTATCACTATGTCTGGGGAAACTGTCCAAGGGTCAGGCAGAAAGAGATCAAATCCCAAGTCTTTGGAGTGGGAGCACTGACTCCAAGACCCTAGACTACCAGAGAACTAACACTGCTATTGCTGCTGCTGCTGCTAAGTCACTTCAGTGCGTCCGACCCTGTGCCACCCCATAGATGGCAGCCCACCAGGCTCCCTCCATCCCTGGGATTCTCTAGACAAGAATACTGGGGTGGGTTGCCATTTCTTTCTCCAATGCATGAAAGTAAAAATCAAAGTGAGGTCGCTGAGGGAGTATCAAATAGTGAGAACTCACACAAAGGAAACCACTTGAATACAAGATCCGGCATCACCCAACCACCAGTAGCATCCTGTGCAGGACACCTCATCCAAACAACAAACAAAACAAAAACAAAAACACAATCATCAACAGACAGGACTACCACCTCACTGAGCCTTGCCCATTAGAGGAAAAACAAAACAAACAAGCAAACAAAAACTTAGCATAAATCTCACCTTATGTGAAGCTTACACAAACCAATGCACCAACCTTAGGGGTGGCAGAAACCAAAAGGAAGAGAGAATTCAACCTTGAAGGCTGGGACAAGGAGACCTCAAAAACAATAAATTTAAAAAAAATAATGAAAAGGCAGAGAAATACTACACAAATGAATAAAAAACTAGAAACACAAAAATCTAAATAAATGAAGAGGAAATAGGCAAACTACCTGAAAAATAATTCAGCATGATGATAGTGAAGATGATCAAAAATGTTGAAAAAATGGAGAAAATGCACAAATAAATTAACAAAGACCTAGAAGAATTAAAGAATAAATAGGCAGAGACAAACAAAACACTTACTGAAATTAAAAATACTCTAGAAGGAATCACTAGCAGAATATCTGAAGCAGAACAACAAATCAGTGAGCTGGAAGATAAAATGCTAGAAATAACTTCTGAAGAGCAGAATAAAATAAACAGAATGAAAAGAACTAAGGATAGTCTAAGAGACCTCCGAGACAATATCAAATGCACTAACATTTGAATTATAGGGGGTCCCAGAAGAAGAGAGAAAGAAAGGGTATGAGAAAATTTTCTAAGAGATTATAGTTGAAAATTTCCCCAACATGGAAAAGGAAATCGTCAATCAAGTCCCAACAGGCACAAAGAGTCCCATACAGGATAAACCCAAGGAGAAACACGCCAATACACATACTATTCAAACTAACAAAGATTAAACACAAAGAAAGAATATTAAAAGCAGCAAGGGATAAACAACAGGTAACAAACAAGAGAAAACACATATGTTTAACAGCTGATGTTTCAGCAGAAACTCTGCAGGCCAGAAGGAAGTGGCAGGATATATTTAAAGTACTGAAAGGGAAAAATCTACAACCAAGATTACTGTAGCCAGCAAGGATCTCATTCAAAATTGATGGAGAAATCAAAAGTTCTTCAGACAAGTAAAAGTTAAGAGAATTCAGCACCGCCAAACCAGCTTTACAACAAATGGCAAAGGAATTTGTATAGTCAAGAAACTAAAGAGAAGAAAAAGATCTACAAAATCCAACCCCAACAACTAAGAAAATGGCAATAGGAACATATATATCTATAATGACTTTAAATGTAAATGGATTAAATGCTCCAATCAAAGGACACAGACTGGCTGAATGGACATAAAAATAAAACCCATATGTATGCTGTCTACAAGAAACCCATTTCAGACCTCAAGAGAGAATGGAAACATATATTCCCTGCAAATGGAAAGCAAAAGAAAACTGGGGTAACAATCCACATATCAGACAAAATCAACCTTAAAGAAAATTACAAGATATAAGGAAGGACTCTACATAATGATCAATGGATCAATCCAAGAGGAAGACATCACAATTATAAATATCTATACAGCCAACATAGGAGTACCTCATACATAAGAAAAACACTAACAGATATAAAAAGAGAAATTGACAGTAACATAGTAATTGTAGGAAACTTTAACACCCCACTCACACCAATGGACAGATCATCAAAACAAAATTTATAAGGAAACAAAAGTCTTATATGATACATTAGATGAGATGGATCTCACTGATGTCTTCAGGACATTCCATATAAATGCAGAAGAATATACCTTCTTCTCAAGTGCATAGGGAAAATTTTCCAGGATAGACTACATCTTGGATCACAAATCAAACCTCAGTAAATTTAAGAAAATTGAAATCTTATGAAGTATCTTTTCTGACCACAATGCTATGAGACTAGATATCACTTACAAGAAAAAAAGTGTAAAAAGCACAAACACATGGAGATTAAACAATACATTTCTAAATAACCAACAGGTTACTGAAGAAATCAAAAGGGGAATCAAAAAATTTCTAGAAACTAATGACAATGAAAATACAACTCAAAACCTATGGGATGCAGCAAAAGCAGTTCTAAGGGGGAGTTTACAGCAATACAATCCTACCTCAAGAAACAAGAAAAGCATTGAATAGATAACCTAATTTTACACCTAAAACAACTGGAAAAAGAAGAACAACACCCCCCCACACACACACACACACACAAAATCAGCAGAAGGAAAGAAACCATAAAGATCAGAGCAGAGATAATTGGAAAAGAAATTAAATAAACAATAGTAAAGATTAATAAAACTAAAAGCTGGTACTCTGAGAAGAAAAACAAAATTGACAAACCTTTAGCCAGATTCATCAAGAAAAAAAAAAAAAGAGAGAAGAATCAAATCAACATAATTAGAAATGAAAAAGGAGAGGTTACAATAGACAATACAGAAATACAAAGGATTATGAGACTATATGGTAATAAAATGGATAACCTGGAAGAAATGGACAGATTTTAAGAAAAGTTCAATCTTCCAAGACTGAACCAGGAAGAAATAGAAATTATGAACAACCCAATTACAAGCACTGAAATTGAAACTGTGATCAAATATTTCCCCAAAACCAAAAGCCCAGGACCAGATGGCTTCACAGAAGAATTCTATCAAACATTTTGAGAAGAGCTAATGCCTATCCTTCTAAAACTCTTTCAAAAAATTGCAGAAAAAGAAACACTTCCAAACTCATTTTACAGGCCACCATTACCCTGATACCAAAACTTGACAAAGACAACACACAAAAAAAGAAAACTATAGGCCATTATCACTGGTCAACATAGATGCAACAAACTCAAACAGAATTTTAGCAAACAGAATTCAACAACACATCAAAAAGCTCATACACCATGATCAAGTTGGGATTATGCCAGAATGCAAGGATTTTTCAAGATGCACAAATCAGTCAATGTGATACATCATATTAACAAATTGAAAGACAAAAAATATATTATAATCTCAATAGATGCAGAAAAAGCTTTTGACAAAAATCAACACCCATTTATACCAAAACTCTTTAAAAAATGGGGATAGAAGGAACCTACCTCAACATAGGAAAGACCATATATGATAAGCATTATTCTCAATGGTGAAAAACTGAAAGCATTCCCCCTAAGGTCAGGAACAGGACAAGGTTGCCCATTTTCACCACTATTATCAACATAGCTCTGGAAGTCCTTGCTACAGCAATCAGAGACAAAAAAGAAATAAAAGGCATCCAGATTAGAAAAGAGGAAGTACAATTCTCACTGTTCTCGGATGACATGATACTGTACATAGAAAACCCTAAAGATAGTATCAGAAAATTACTAGAGCTAATCAGTGAATTTAGCAAAGTTGCTGGATACAAAATCAATACACAGAAATCACTTGCATTTCTATATACTAACAATGAAAAATCTGAAAGAACAATTAAAGAATCAATCCCATTCACCATTGCAACAAAAAGAACTAGATATCTAGCAATAAACTTACCTAAGGAGATGAAAGAACTGTACACAGAAAATTATAAGACAATGATGAAAGAAATCAAAGATAACATAAACAGATGGAGAGATATTCCATGTTCCTTGGTAGAAAGAATCAGTATTGTGAAAATGACTATACTACCAAAGGCAATCTACAGATTCAATGTAATCCCTATGAAATTACCAATGGCATTTTTGACATAAATAGAACAAAAAATTTTACAACTCATGTGGAAACACAAAAGACCCCGAACAGTCAAAGCAGTCTTGAGAAAGAAGAACGGAGCTGTAGGAATCAGCCTTCCTGACTTCAGGTTATACTACAAAGTTACAGTCATCAAGACAGTATGGTATTGGCCCAAAAACAGAAACATAGAGCTGTGGAATGAAATAGAAAGCCCAGAAATAAAATAATGCACCTACAAGCACCTTATTTTTGACGAAAGAGGCAAGAATATACAGTGGAGCAAAGATAGACTCTTCAATAAATAGTGTTGGGAAAACTGGACAGCTACATGTAAAAGAACGAAATTAGAACACTTCTTAACACCATACACAAAGATAAACTCAAAATGGATTAAATACCTAAATATAAGACCATAAACTATAACATTCTTAGAGGAAAACATAGGCAGAACACTCAATGACAGAAATCAAAGCAAGATCCTCTATGACCCACCTCTTAAGAATAATGGAAATAAAAACAAAAGCAAACAAGTGGGACCTGATTAAAGTTAAAAAGCTTTTGCACAACTACGAAACTATAAACTATGTGAAAAGACAACCCTCAGAATGGGAGAAAATAGAACATGAAACAACTGACAAAGGATTAATTTCCAAAATATACAAGCCACTCATACAGCTCAATACTAAAAAAACAAACTACCCAATCAAAAAGTGGGAAAAAGAACTAAACAGACATTTCTCCAAGGAAGACATACAAATGGCTAACAAACACATGAAAAGATATTCAACATCACTCATTATTAGAGAAATGCAAATCAAAACTACAATGAGATATCACCAGTCAGAATGGCCATCATCAAAAAGTCTACCAACATTAAATGCTGGAGAGGTTGTGGAGAAAAGAGAACTCTCTTATACTCTTGGTGGGAATGTAAATTGATACAGCCACTGTGGAAGACAGTATGGAGATTCCTTAGAAAGGTAGGAATAATACCAACATATGACCCAGCAATCCCACTCCTAGGCATATACCCTGAGGAAACCAAAACTGAAAAATGTGTATCCCGTTGTTCATTGCAGCACTATTTTCAATAGCTAAAACACGGAAGTAGCTTAGATGTCCACTGACAGATGAATGGATAAAGAAGTTGTGATATATATCCACAAAGGGATATTATTCAGCCATAAAAAGGAATGCATTTGAGTCAGTTCTAATGAGGTGGATGAACCTAGAGCCTATTATACAGACTGAAGTAAGTCAGAAAGAGAAATAAATATCGTATACTAATGCATATATACAGAATCTAGAAAAATGGTACCGAAGAGTTTATTTTCAGGGCAGCAATGGAAAAACAGACATAGGGAATAGACCTATTGGCATGGGGAGAGGGGGAGAAGAGGGTGAGATGTATGAAGAGAGTAACATGGAAGCTTACATTATGTAAAATAGATAGCCAATGCGAATTTACTGCATGTCTCAGGAAACCCAAACAGGGGCTCTGTATCAACCTAGATGGGTGGGATGGGGACTAAGAAGGGAGGGAGGTTCAAAATGGAGGGCATATATGTATACCTATGGCTGATTCATGTTGAGGTTTGGCAGAAAACAACAAAATTCTGTAAAGCAATTATGCTTCAATTAAAAAATAAATAAATTTTTTAAAAAAGAAAAAAAAAACCAGGAGGCATAAGTAAGCCACCAAGTTATTTAAAACTCATAAGTGGCTTCCTGGTATCTTCAGTATTAAATAAAAAAGCATTTGAATTTATCATTAAATTTACCATTAACACACACACACACACACACACACACACACACACGTAAAGAAGCCCACAATTGTTGTATCTTTGATATTAGCTTTTTGGTGATTAAAACCCTAGGGTGCTGACTTAATGGAAATGTTAAAAATGTGTACCTAAAGTACAGTAAGAGCTTTCTCTCTATGCATTTTTCCAAAAGAGTTCTGAATAATGCTGGATTGAAAACTCTGGAAACCCAGGGCCCTCTTATTAGAGCCCATGCGGTGGCATTGTAAGTTTCCCCAAACTTTGCTGCATTAATGCCTACATTAAAAAAAAAAAACAGAGAGAGAGAAAGAAAGAAAAGGAAAGAAAAGATAATGGAAGCAAAGAATAGTTCCTACCGTACAGGGTTATTCGAGGATTAAATGAGCAACAAAGAAATTAGTGCATGGCATATTTCACAGTAGAGATTCTCTTTATCTAGACCCTCTCCCTGCCTCTTCTCCTCTAGTCCCACATTCTTCAATGTCAACTCTGTGCTGATGATGCCCAGACTGCTCTCCTGAATTCCACATTTGCATGCCCACCTGGTAGGGCACATAATAGCTATTCCGGCCTTAACACAGTCAAAAGTGAACTATTGATTCCCCTACATTTTTCCCCTATTTTACCAATCCTCAAAGTCCTCTTCAACTCAGTAAACAGCAATTTCACCTTTTAAATTGCTCAGGCCCCAAAATTGTGCATTCACCCTTTATTTCTCTCTATCTCACTTCCTATGTATTATGCATTTGATAGCAAGTCTGTTGATTCTCTGAAATACACACAGAATTTGATGACTCCTCTCCACCTCCAGTGTTACAAACTGTTGGGCAAGACTCCATCAACTTTCCCTTGCAGTGTTATCAAATGTCTTTTAATTGATTTCCTGTTTTAACCCTTGTCTTCTCTAACCAATTCTCCATAGAGATATTATGATATTTCTAAGGCATGAATTAAATTACATAAAGTATTTTCTTAAATCCACCCAGTGCCTTCTTAGATCACTCAGAATGAAATCCCACTTGTCACTATGTCTTGCAAAACCCCATGTAACCTGATCCTGTCACTTACTGGCCCTCAAATCCCACTACAATCCCCTCCCTCTATATTCTAGTATGAACTTGTCCCCATCTCCACTCATCCTATTCTAGTTCACACTGTCCTTCATGTCTGAAAATACACCACAAATACTCCTGACTTAGGCTATTTTAAATTAATTTTCATTGGAATATAGTTGATTTAGAATGTTGTATTACTTTGTGCTGTATAGCAAAGTGAGTCAGTTATACATACATCCACCCTTTTTAGATTATTTTTCCATGCAGACCATTATAGAGTATTGAGTAGAGTTCCATGTGTTATACAGTAGGACCTTGTTGTTTACCTACTCTATATATAGTAGTGTGAATCTGCTAATCTCAAACTCCCAATTTATCCCTCTCCCACTTCCCCTCTTGATAAGCATAAGGGTTGTTTTCTACATCTGTAAGTCTATTTCTGTTTTGTAAATAAGTTTATTTGTACCATTATTTTTAGATTCCACAGAAAAATAGTATCATATGGTGCTTGTTTCTCTCTGATTTGCTTCACTCAGTGTGACAATCTATAGGTTCATCCACCCTTAGTTTTTGTATGTGCTCTTCCCTTGACCAGAAATGCTTTTAACAAGACTCTTCATATTTCCTTTCAGCCACATTTCCTAAATGCCACCAGAAAGTCCTTCTCTAACCACTCTGTATGAACTTGTCCCCATCTCCACTCATCCTACTTTAGTTCTCTTCATGGCAATTATTGTCACCTGGTAGGTTTTATTATTGGTCTTTTATTTTCTGATTTCCTCTAAGGCAGAAAATTCAAGAGAGCAAAGATTTACAGTTTTGTTCACTATAATTTTCCCAATTCCTAAAAAAGTGGCTAGTAAGTAATTGGTAAGTAAATAAAAAACTATTATTGTATTTTTGTGTTATCTACTAACTAAAAGCATATCAGGCATCATAAAACACTCTAAGGAAGTTATATAAAGAGATAGAATCTGTCAAGCACTTCTGGAATTACACATAAAAATAATAAAACCTCATACATTTGTCCTAGTAATATCTTATCAGAACTTACCAAGTTCAAATTCTTAAAACATGCAAGGCACCAGAGAAGTATAAACATCTCCACACATACACACACATACACACAAATAAATACATGTAAAAAGCGTGAAATCTGAATAAAGTGTGTGGATTTTACCAAAGTAAATTTCCTTGTTTTGATATTATAATATAGTTATGTACTATGCTACACTGGGGAAAGTGGGTGAGGGGTAAAAAAGTCTCCCTGAACACTTTTTAAAATCTCCTTAAATTCTATTGTTATTTCAGTTAAAAAGGTGTAAGGCTCCTTGACTGTTAGTGCCAACTGGTATTCACTGCATATGAGGCTCCAAAGGAGACCCTAAAGATGTTATACACAGTTAAGAAAACAGTTGCAAGCTCAAATGTCACCTCCATTGGAAAGTGATCAAAGAACAATATTGCTGTGTGTAATTAGAACTATCTAAAATTGATGTGAACAAAAGGAAGCTTAGGGCTTCCCTGGTGGCTCAGTGGTAAAGAATCTGCCTGCTAATGCAGGAGACTTGACTTTGATCCCTGATCTGGGAAGATCCCACATGCCACAAGGCAACTAAGCACATGTGTGCTTATAGTCACAACTATTGAGACTGTGCTCCCAAGACCAGGAGCTGCAACTGCTGAGCCCATGTGCCACACCTACTGAAGCTCAAGTGTCTAGAGCCCATGCTCTACAACTAAAAAACTCATTGCCATGGAAAGCCCATGTGCTGCAACAAGAGAGTAGCCCCAGCTCACCACAACTAAAGAAAAGCTCGCACAACAACAAAGACCCAGCACAACCAAAAATATATAAATAAATAATTATTTTAAAGTAAGTTTCATGAACCATGGAAGCATAACTTTAATAAGCAAGTTTCATCACTGTCAGGAATCTAGGTTTAATTTTTTTATATGTCTATTCTAAAGAATACAATTCATAAGAATTTAAGGGAAAAAATTACAAAAATGAGACCAAAAGCATAGAAAGACTTAGGCTTTAAAATATAATAAATTGAGGTGTCTGTGTTTTAAATTTCCCCTCTTAGAGATTCAACAAGTCTATCATGACAAAGACTTGAAGAAGTTCTTAAATGAAAATTTGTTTATCCCATCACTTGCCAAACTCACTTGGTTACTGGAGATAAGGGTATCTTTTAAATTTCATCTGACAGAATACGATCGGACCTTATGACAAAATCATTGCCAATGGTGACAGCAGCCACAAAATTAGATGATTGCTTCTTGGCAGGAAAGCTATGACAAACCTAGACAAGTGTATTAAAAAGCAAAGACATCACTTTGCTGACAAAGGTCCATATACTCAAGGCTATGGTCTTTACAGTAGCCATATACAGATGTGAGAGCTGGACCATAAAGAAGGGAGACTGCCGAAGAAGTGATACTTTCAAATTGTGATGCTGGAGAAGACTCTTGAGAATCCCTTGGACTGCAAAGAGATTAAAGGAATCACTCCTTAAGGAAATAAATCCTGAATACTCATTGGAAGGACTGATGCTGAAGCTGAAGCTCCAATACTTTGGTCACCTGATGCAAAGAGCTGACTCATTGGAAAAGACCTTGATGTTGGAAAAGACTGAAGGCGAGAGAAGAGGTCAACAGAGGATGAGATGGTTAGATGGTATCACTGATTCAAATGACATAAACTTGGGCAAACTCTGGGAGCTGGTGAGGCACAGAGAAGCCTAGCATGCTGCAACCTAAGGGATTTTAAGAATTGGACACAGCTTGGCAATTGAAAATAATTATGATGAGAGGTAATATAACTAATTACTAACACATTTATCAAGACTATTTTATCACAAGAGATATGGAAGAATAACACACCAAAAGTCTTCTCCACTCTTTTTTTTTTTTTAAATATATATTTTGAGTAGTTTTAGATTTACCAGTTTCTTAAACTTTAGAAACAGCTTATTTCTAGGATTTTAGATTAGGATTGTTTAATTTATAGATTCAATTAGGAAGAACAGGCATTTTGAAAATATTGAGTGTTCTTATCCATGAACATGGAACATCACTCTACTTATTTGGTTCTTCTTTGATTTCAATTATCAAAGTTTTATATAGCTTCCCAGGTGGCTGACTGATAAAGAATCCACTTGCCAGTGCAGGAGACACAAGAGACTCAAGTTTAATCCCTGGGTCTGGAAGATTTCATAGAGTAGGAAACAGCAACCCACTTTGGTAGTTTGCCTGGAAAATTCCATGGACAGAGAGGCCTAGAGGGTCCCAGTCCATAGGGTCACAAAGAGTTGGACATGACCGAGCATGCATGCAAATCATATAGATTTTGCACATATGTTGTTAGACTTACACCTGAGAATTTCATATTTTGGAATACTTATATAAATGATGTTATACTTTTAATTTTGAATTTTGCTTGTTTATTATTGGTATATGGGAAGGCAATGCACTTTTGTATATTAACATTGTATCTTTCACCTTGCTATAGCTGCTTATTAGTTTCAGGAAATTTTTGTCATTCTTTTGGATTTTCTGCATAAATGATCATGAATACCAGACCACCTGATCTGCCTCTTGAGAAATTTGTATGCAGGTCAGGAAGCAACAGTTAGAACTGGACATGGAACAACAGACTGGTTCCAAATAGGAAAAGGAGTACGTCAAGGCTGTATATTGTCACCCTGTTTATTTAACTTCTATGCAGAGTACATTATGAGAAACGTTGGACTGGAAGAAACACAAGTTGGAATCAAGATTGTTGGGAGAAATATGAATAACCTCAGATATGCAGATGACACCACCTTTATGGCAGAAAGTGAAGAGGAACTAAAAAGCCTCTTGATGAAAGTGAAAGTGGAGAGTGAAAATGTTGGCTTAAAGCTCAACATTCAGAAAACGAAGATCATGAAATAGATGGGGAAACAGTGGAAACAGTGTCAGACTTTATTTTTCTGGGCTCCAAAATCACTACAGATGGTGACTGCAGCCATGAAATTGAAAGATGCTTACTCCTTGGAAGGAAAGTTATGACCAACCTAGATAGCATATTCAAAAGCAGAGACATTACTTTGCCAACAAAGGTTCGCCTAGTCAAGGCTGTGGTTTTTCCTGTGGTCATGTATAGATGTGAGAGCTGGACTGTGAAGAAGGCTGAGCGCCGAAGAATTGATGCTTTTGAACTGTGGAGTTGGAGAAGACTCTTGAGAGTCCCTTGGACTGCAAAGAGATCCAACCAGTCCATTCTGAAGGAGATCAGCCCTGGGATTTCTTTGGAAGGAATGATGCTAAAGCTGAAACTCCAGTACATTGGCCACCTGATGTGAAGAGGTGACTCATTGGAGAAGACTCTGATGCTGAGAGGGATTGAGGGCAAGAGGAGAAGGGGACGACAGAGGATGAAATGGCTGGATGGCATCACTGGCTCGATGGATGTGAGTCTCAGTGACCTCTGGGAGTTGGTGATGGACAGGGAGGCCTGGCGTGCTGTGATTCATGGGGTCGCAAAGAGTTGGACACGACTGAGAGACTGATCTGATCTGATGCAACAAAAACATGACAATTTGCATCTTCTCTCTCAATCCATATAACTATTATTTCCTCTTCTTGTCTTATCACATTAGCGAGAACTTCCAGTACAATGCAGAAAAGGAGTGAGAAGGAGCAATCCTTCCCTTATACTTGATCTTAGTGGGAAAATTTAATTTCCTCATTACTGAATGTATATATTAGCTGTATATATTTTGTATATATTTCTTATCAAGTTGAGGAAGTTCTTCTCCATTCCTAAATTACTGAAATATTTTATCATGAATGAACACTGAATTTTAACAAGTGCTTTATCTGCTCCTATCCAGGAGCTGGTGATGGACAGGGAGGCCTGGCGTGCTGCAGTTCATGGGGTCGCAAAGAGTCGGACACGACTGAGTGACTGATCTGATCTGATCTGATCTGATTCATACAACCATGATTTTTTTTAGTATTTTTTGATGGACTGCATTAATTTTGAAATGTTGAAATAGACTTGCATATATAATTTCTATTTGTTTATTATAGTTATTATTGTACATCATTGGATTGATTTGGTAATATTTTATTGAGGATTTTTTCATCTATGTTCATGAGAGATATTGGCCTATTGTTTTCTTTTCCTGTAATGTCTTTGCCTTATTTTGGTACTAGGATAAGGCTCACATCACAGAATAAATTATGATTTTTTTTTATTTTTTTGGCTTCTATATTCTGGAAAAGATTGTAGAAAACTGGTGTAATTTCTTCCTTTAATGTTTGATAGAATTCACCAGTGAACCCATCAGGGCTTGATGCTTTCTGTTTTGGAAGGCTATTAATTATTGATCCTATTTATTAGACATGGGCATATTATGATCATTTATGCTTTCTTGTGTGAGTTTAGGCATACCGTGTCTTTAAAGGAATTGCTTCATTTAATCTAAGTATCAAATTTGTGGACATAGAGTTATTCATAATAGTCTTCATTATCATTTTAATATTTCTGGAATCAGGGTGCTTAATCTTTCATTCTGGATATTAGTAATTTGTACTTTCTCTCTTTTCTCTCTTAGGTAGCCTGTCGAGAGGCATTTACCTTTATTGATGATTTTATAGAACAAGTTTTTTGTTTCATTGATTTTCTCCATTGGTAAACTGTTTTCTATTTCATTGACTTATGCTTTAATTCTTATTATTTCCTTTCTTCTGATATATTAGGATTTAATTTATCCTTCTTTTTCTGGTCTCCTAAATTGGAAATTTAGATTATTGATTTGAATTTGTCTTCTTTTCTAATATATGCATTCAATGCCATAAAATTTCTTCTAAGCACTGCCTTCATGCATTCCACAAATTTTGATAAGTGTTTTCATTTTCATTAGTTTAAAAATTTTTAAATTTATCTTGAGTTTTTTTTTTCTTTAACCCATGTGTTATTTAGAAATGTACTGTTTAATCTCTACCTATTTTGTGATTTTCCAGTTATCTTTCTGTTGTTGCTGTTCAGTCATCAAGTCATGGATACTGCAGCTCCTTTCATTAAATGCAATTTATTTTTGGTTTTGTTTTGGTTTCATTGCTTTTAACTTTTACAAATACTAACTCACCTCCTAATCTTCATTTACTTTCCAGAGTACACCAGAAAAAGGCCTACCATTCAAACAAATAACAGTATTAAATTTGCTAGATAAAGAATTTCCAACCTGCTATTTAGTTAATAAATCATTAATTTGTTACTATTTAGTTAAATGGGCTTCCCTCATAGCCCAGTTATATTTCCCCAGAACCTGATCACTTTCTGATGAAATTATAAAGTTAAATGTCTAAACACTGACATTTATAAAATCAATGTTGAAGGAGATCAGACTCCAGAAATATTATGACCCTGCCTTCCCTCACCCCAACCACCACTGCCAACAATATTTTTAGAGTCTTCTTTAGCTAGTGTCTGGGTCTTTGGGACTTAGCCACAATTTTAAATAAATAATGCCCAAATGAATATATCATGTATTTTACAGGTAACTATCTATTTTTATCGGACCATGAACTCCTTATTGCCAAATTCAGACTGAAATTGAAGAAAGTAGGGAAAACCACTAGACCATTCAGATATGACCTAAATCAAATCCCTTATGATTATACAGTGGAAATGAGAAATAGATTTAAGGGCCTAGATCTGATAGATAGAGTGCCTGATGAACTATGGAATGAGGTTCGTGACATTGTACAGGAGACAGGGATCAAGACTATCCCCATGGAAAAGAAATGCAAAAAAGCAAAATGGCTGTCTGAGGAGGCCTTGCAAATAGCTGCGAAAAGAAGAGAAGTGAAAAGCAAAGGATAAAAGGAAAGATATAAACATCTGAATGCAGAGTTCCAAAGAATAGCAAGAAGAGATAAGAAAGCCTTCTTCAACGATCAATGCAAAGAAATAGAGGAAAACAACAGAATGGGAAAAACTAAGGATCTATTCAAGAAAATCAGAGATACCAAAGGAACATTTCATGCAAAGATGGGCTCGATAAAAGACAGAAATGGTATGGACCTAACAGAAGCAGAAGATATTAAGAAGAGGTGGCAAGAATACACAGAAGAACTGTACAAAAAAGAGCTTCACGACCCAGATAATCATGATGGTGTGATCACTGACCCAGAGCCAGACATCCTGGAATGTGAAGTCAAGTGGGCCTTAGAAAGCATCACTAGGAACAAAGCTAGTGGAGGTGATGGAATTCCAGTGGAGCTATTCCAAATCCTGAAAGATGATGCTGTGAAAGTGCTGCACTCAATATGCCAGCAAATTTGGAAAACTTAGCAGTGGCCACAGGACTGGAAAAGGTCAGTTTTCATCCCAATCCCAAAGAAAGGCAATACCAAAGAGTGCTCAAACTACCACACAATTCCACTCATCTCACACGCTAGTAAAGTAATGCTCAAAATTCTCCAAGCCAGGCTTCAGCAATATGTGAACCGTGAACTTCCTGATGTTCAAGCTAGTTTTAGAAAAGGCAGAGGAACCAGAGATCAAATTGCCAACATCCACTGGATCATGGAAAAAGCAAGAGAGTTCCAGAAAAACATCTATTTCTGCTTTATTGACTATGCCAAAGCCTTTGACTGTGTAGATCACAATAAACTGTGGGAAATTCTGAAAGAGATGGGAATACCAGACCACCTGATCTGCCTCTTGAGAAATCTGTATGCAGGTCAGGAAGCAACAGTTAGAACTGGTCATGGAACAACAGACTGGTTCCAAATAGGAAAAGGAGTATGTCAAGGCTGTATATTGTCACCATGTTTATTTAACTTATATGCAGAGTACATCATGAGAAATGCTGGACTGGAGGAAACACAAGTTGGAATCAAGATTGCCGGGAGAAATATCAATAATCTCAGATATGCAGATGATACCACCCTTATGGCAGAAAGTGAAGAGGAACTCAAAAGCCTCTTGATGAAAGTGAAAGTGGAGAGTGAAAAAGTTGGCTTAAAGCTCAACATTCAGAAAATGAAAATCATGGCATCTGGTCCCATCACTACATGGTAAATAGATGGAGAAACAGTGGAAACAGTGTCAGACTTTATTTTTCTGGGCTCCAAAATCACTGCAGATGGTGACTGCAGCCATGAAATTAAAAGACGCTTACTCCTTGGAAGGAAAGTTATGACCAACCTAGATAGCATATTCAAAAGCAGAGACATCACTTTGCCAACAAAGGTTCCCCTAGTCAAGGCTATGGTCTTTCCTGTGGTCATGTATGGATGTGAGAGCTGGACTGTGAAGAAGGCTGAGCACCGAAGAATTGATGCTTTTGAACTGTGGTGTTGGAGAAGACTCTTGAGAGTCCCTTGGACTGCAAGGAGATCCAGCCGGTCCATTCTGAAGGAGATCAGCCCTGGGATTTCTTTGGAAGGAATGATGCTCAAGCTGAAACTCCAGTATTTTGGCCACCTCATGCGAAGAGTTGACTCATTGGAGAAGACTCTGATGCTGGGAGGGATTGAGGGCAGGAGGAGAAGGGGACGACAGAGGATGAGATGGCTGGATGGCATCACTGACTCGATGAATGTGAGTCTGAGTGACCTCCGAGAGCTAGTGATGGATAGGGAGGCCTGGCGTGCTGCAGTTCATGGGGTCGCAAAGAGTCGGACACGACTGAGCGACTGATCTGATCTGATCTGATCTGATCTATATTTAAATATTTTAAATTAACATCTACCAGGGTCTACATGGAGAAGGCACTGGCAACCCACTCCAGTACTCTTGCATGGAAAATCCCATGAACAGAGGAGCCTGGTAGGCTGCAGTCCATGGGGAGGCAAAGAGTCAGACACGGCTGAGCGACTTCACTTTCACTTTTCATTTTCATGCATTGGATCAGGAAATGGCAACCCACTCCAGGGTTCTTGTCTGGAAAATCCCAGGGACGGGGGAGCTTGGTGGGCTGCTGTCTATGGGATCGCACAGAGTCGGACACGACTGAAGAGACTTAGCAGTAGCAGCAGCAGCAAGATCTACCATTCACATATGGGCAACTATCCCAAGAAGTGACTTGACTTATTTAAACACACCTTTACACTTCTGACATATCTCAGAAAAGCAAATGTGATACATGGGTATACAAAAATAGCATCTGAATGACTTCCTATATATTGTGTAGGGTGAGTAAACCTGACTATCATTTTGCTTTGGGAATTAATTTTTTTCTATTGAGCATTAGCTGAGATATATTTATCAGAATGAGTGATATCTTACATTCTCAGGCTTTTCAACAGCTCCTTCTGTGAGCTAGAAAAGTTGCCTCTTGTTTTCATTTTTGCCAAAGCCTGGTATCTCTAGCAATAGTTGGACAATGATTCCAAGGCTCAACTACTCTGACTGGTTCTGACAATTACATGTATCTGATTTGCTGGGATTCCAAGAACTGTACACTTACTCTTTTTGACTTTTCACCATTCATAAGTTCTAAAATAAACAATAGTGAGTTGACAAATTAAAAAGTATAATTTGTTCTCTTTTATAGGCACAATTATCAAGGAAATAATTCTTTGCATTTGAAGTGGCTTTAGGGCTTATACATTATTATGTAGTAATATCATACAACAACTAATAATTTACTTGACAAAATTACCAGTTCCCTTGAATCAATTTTAATGAGGTGGATGAAACTGGAGCCTATTATACAGAGTGAAGTAAACCAGAAAGAAAAACACAAATACAGTATCAGATCAGATCAGATCAGTCGCTCAGTCGTGTCCGACTCTTTGCGACCCCATGAACCGCAGCACGCCAGGCCTCCCTGTCCATCACCAGCCCCCGGAGGTCACCAGACTCGCATCCATTGAGTCAGTGATGCCATCCAGCCATCTCATCCTCTGTCGTCCCCTTCTCCTCCTGCCCTCAATCCCTCCCAGCATCAGAGTCTTCTCCAAGAGTCAACTCCATGAGGTGGCCAATACTGAGTTTAGCTTAGATCCCGAGAAATCAGGATTGATCTCCTAAATGACTGTTATCTTCGCAGTCCAAGGGACTCCAAGATCTTCTCCAACACCACAGTTCAAAAGCATCAATCCGGCGCTCAGCCTTCTTCACAGTCCAGCTCTCACATCCATACATGACCACAGGAAAGACCATAGCTAATGCATATATATGGAATTTAGAAAGATGGTAACAATAACCCTGTTTATGAGACAGCAAAAGAGACACTGATGTATAGAACAGTCTTATGGACTCTGGGAACGGGGGAGGGTGGGATGATTTGGGAGAATAGCATTGAAATATGTATAATATCATATCTGAAATGAGTCGCCAGTCCAGGTACAATGCCTGATAACAGATGCCTGGGGCTGGTGCACTGGGACGACCCAGAGGGATGGTATGGGGAGGGAGGAGGGAGGAGGGTTCAGGATGGGGAACACATGTATACTTATGGCGGATTCATCTTGATGTATGGCAAAAGCAATACAATATTGTAAAGTTAAGCAAAATAAAATTAAAAAAAAAAATTACCAGTTCCCAAGAACTATTCTCAAATGAGTTAAATGTTGGTTCATGGTGGAAAACAAGTCATTTTAATTGAGGACAATGCAGGGAGCTTGAGTATTTGTGAATGTTCCAATAGGAGGCTATGAATCAGTAAGTTCAATTTTGTTTTAAGTTTCAGAGTGTCTCCTCTAACAATATAAAATTCTTGTCTTTGTTCTCACATGGGTAAATTATATCAAAATTTACTTGGCCTCTTGAGAGGCTGAGAGAATTTGCTCTTTTGTTTGAAAGACTTGGCCTTGACCTCAAGAGTTTCACTCTCTTAGTTTGGAAAATATATTGCATTCATGAAATAGTACTAGAAAATAAGATTCAAAAAGCCTAAGTGGAGAGCTCTGTGTGAAAATTTACAGGCAATTAATCTTACAACATGTCATATCATTGTCAGCCCTGGTCACTTTCTAAATTATAAATACTGTCAGCAGTCTTTACAACCTGATATTCTCATGTTAATGCTTGGCAGTGTTCTCTTTCTCCTAACACAATTTCCCATGGCTCACTTCTCTGTAACCCTTATTTGAGATCCTCTGTATACCAGGCACATGGTAAAATGAAAACTCCTCTCTACTTGTATCTGTTCACAGAATCTTCTTTTTCCATTCTTCATTACCAAACCCTGGCTTTCCACTGGGGATGCAGTAAATGTGGGCTGATGAGAATGTCTCAGGAGATGCTGCTCTTACTGTCACATACTTCACATCTTATGTCCAGGGAGAGGAGTTCCTTTCTCCATGACCTCCAACTCTTGGGTACAAATCCCTGATCTCAGTGTCTCAGATGACCCTACCTTCTGAAGCATCTACTCTCTGAGGCATCTTCTACTGATTTCTTGGTCAGTCAGCAAACATCCCTTAAATATGTATCCCCAGGGAAAGCCACGCTGGCCAAATATAGTAGAGTGGGAGCACCAATCTTGGTGATACTTTGGCTTTATTTATTTGCCTATTTAGCTCTATGTCTTGACTCCATAGTTCTTGATGGCAGGTGACTTGCTTAATTTCCCCAGTAACTGGCATAGAGTCTGACACTTAGAAAGGATGTAATAAAGGGCTGTTGGAAGGATTAATGAATGAAAGAATAACATCAGTGATAATCTGTTATAAAAGCTAAATTTGTGGAAATTCTTACCACATGTCAGGTTTTGCCCTGAGCAATTTGCATGCATTGGCTCCATGAAATCCTTACATCCGTAAACCAAGTGATAATGAGGATTAGGAAATTTAGAGGGCCTAAGTAACTTACACTCACTTTTGTTTCTTGTGATCACTTCCCAAATATTCTACATTGTACTTGAGCTCTGTCTCAGGGTCCGCTTACATGGAAATTCAAATTGAGACATATGCGGGAAGTATTTATCTATTGATTCTCATCCCTATTGATTAAGGATGGTGAACTGAGCATTGACTCCTGTTTTTCTGAGTTGAGCTTTGCATCCCAAGTCCAGGTATTAGAGAAGGCTCAAGGTGGGAGGAGACAGGGAGGAGACTTTAGGCCAATGAGAAGCTCTGCACCTACACAAAGCTCACTGAAGCCTGCTCAGAATCAGCCAGTACAATAGCGGCTGATGCAAGACATAGGGCCCAGAGGATAGCAGTGTCCCACCCAAAACCCATCCAAGGAGGTCACTGTGAAAGTGAAAAGGGGAAGGGGAAAGGCCAGCTCCCTCAGCTCTGAGCCTGGCACACAGAAAATGCACAGAGAATCCCAACGGGTATTGCTCTAGTGTGGGGTTACTATGTAGACCTTCACCCCTCAAGTCTGAAGATATGGTCTAGAAGAAGAGCAGGTGTCTTTTTTCCTCTATTAGACCATTTACGTCTTGGAGCAGTGTCTGAATTTGGTGGCATCCAAGACCATGGACTTCTAACTGCTGTGAAATGACACCCCTGGGCATGTCCCTGGAATAGTGTTCATTCCCAATGTTTTTTTCTCATGGAAAAGCCACAAGTACTTGAGGGTCTGGTTCAGAAGTATTTGGACCTTTTTATCTCTCTCTTTCCTCTCTTAAGAAGAAGGCTATTCAAACAATGAGGTAGTAACTGCACAACAACATCTAAGGTCTAAATGCGCAGTAAAATAAATAACCCTTTGACTTAGGAACCAAAATGATATTGGGGATAAACAATGAGAATGCTGACTAGACTAATAGGGCCAAGAAAATCTTCCATGAAAGATTTTCAACCTACAGGAGGCATGGGGATGCCCACAGGAGACATCTGCTTCAGAGAACAGAAGCCTGCATGGTGGGGTTCACATACCCTGGCCCTGTGGGGAGAGACAAAGTCTTTAGGATTAAAAGGACAATCACCTCCTTGAGGATATTTTAGACTCTTGCTACTTATCACAGACTAGAATAGAAGGAGGAGAGAAAGAGAAAATATGCTGAAAAGCATAGAAACAATAAGAACAAAACACCAAAAGCAACTAATGCAAGTAATATCAATGTGTGAGAGGACGAACAGAGGATAAAGTTCAAATACCTGACGTAGAATGGAGAGAAAGAGAATGAAGAAGAGAAGAGAATGAAGAAGCAGAGACTCAGAGGAAGAGAATGAAGGGAGGAAGAGGATGAAGAAGCAGGGAAGAAGAGGATGAAGAAGCAGAGACTCAAATGAGAGGCAGGAGTCTGAGGTGAGAAACAGGAAACAGGATTTCTTCCACCACATGAGGTCATAGCATAAAGGCACCAGCTATGAACCTCGAGGAGGAGGGCCCTCATTTGATCAAGTTGGCACCTTGATCTTGGATTTCCAGCTTCCAGAATTATGAGTAAAATATGTCAGTTGTTTATAAGGCAGAAGAAAAACAAGGAACATGGGAAAACAGGGTCTGGAAGTGAGAACGATGTGAGAACAAGGATTTGTAGTTGACAGGAATGTAAAGTAGTGTTTGCAGTTGGCCAATAGGCAAGTGAAAAGATGCTCAACTTCACTAATTATCAGAGAAATGCAAAGCAAAACTACAGTGAGGTACAATCTCACATTGGTCAGAATGGCCATCATTAAAAAGTCGATAAATAAATACTGGAGAAGATGTAGAGTAAATAGAACCCTTTGACACTATGGTGGGAATGTAAATTGGTACAACCACTATGGAGAACAGTATGAGGTTCCTTAAAAAACTAAAAATAAGGGTTGCCATAGGATCTAGCAACCCACTACTGGGTATATACTGAGACAAAACTATCATTCAAAGAGACACCTGCACCCTTATGCTCACAGCAGCAATAGCTGACATGGAAGCAGTACAATAGCCAAGACAATGAAGCAACCTAAGTGTCAATCAGCACAAGAATGGATAAAGAGATGTGGTATATGTATACAATGGAATATTAGTCATAAAAAAGAATGAATTAACCATTGCCAGCAACACAGATAGAGTTAGAGATTATACTAAGTGAGCTAAGTCAGAAAGAAAAAGACAAATCCATTATGTTATCACTTAAATGTGGAATCTAAAATATGACACAAAATATGACGCAAATGAACTTATTCAAAACAGAAACAGACTCACAGACAGAGAACAGAGCTGTGGTTGTCAAGGGGGACGAGATTGGGAAGGGACAGATTAGGAGTTTGGTATTAGCAGATACATACTACTACAAGTAAATAGATAAAATGACAAGGACCTACTGTATAGCAGACAGAACTATATTCAAATGCTGTAATAAATCATAATGGAAAAGAATATGAAAATAACCAATATTAAGGTAAACAGCATTGCTGGAATAATGCCTATTTCCATGTAATATATTGTTCACTTGGGGGGCAATGTATCTCTGTTAAATTTATAACCATTTTATTTAGTCTTGTTATTTATAACCATAAATTTTTACTATAATTAATAAGGAAGATATACTTTTCTTCATGCTGACAAATAACAAAGTTTTACCTCTCTTCTTCAAAGAAACATTAAATTAAGTGTTTTGGCTCTAAATAGTGCATAACAAATTCACTGTGGATAATTTTATTTTTGAAAATTTCTAAAAATTCTCCATCACAGCACTGTTTATAATAGCCAGGACATGGAAGCAACCTAGATGTCCATCAGCAGATGAATGGATAAGAAAGCTGTGGTACATATACACAATGGAGTATTACTCAGCCATTAAAAAGAATACATTTAAATCAGTTCTAATGAGGTGGATGAAACTGGAGCCTATTATACAGAGTGAAGTAAGCCAGAAAGAAAAACACAAATACAGTATACTAACGCAAACGGAGAGGGGGGAACGCATATATATGGAATTTAGAAAGATGGTAACAATAACCCTGTATACGTGACAGAGAAAAGAGACACTGATATATAGAACAGTCTTTTGGACTCTAGGAGAGGGAGAGAGTGGGAGATGATTTGGGAGGATGGCATTGAGATATGTATAATATCATATATGGAATGAGTCGCCAGTCCAGGTTCGATGCACGACACTGGATGCTTGGGGGCTGGTGCACTGGGACGACCCAGAGGGATGGAATGGGGAGGGAGGAGGGAGGGAGGAGAGTTTGGGATGGGGAACACATGTATACCTGTGGCAGATTCACTTTGATATATGGCAAAACCAATACAATATTGTAAAGGTAAATAAAATTAAAAAAAATAAAAATTCTCCATATATATATATATATATATATATATGTATGTGGTGTGTGCAATCACAATGGTGTGATCACTCACCTAGAGCCAGACATCCCAGAATGTGGGCTCCAAGTGGGCCTTAGGAAGCATCACTACAAACAAAGCTAGTGGAGGTGATGGAATTCCAGTTGAGCCATTTCATATGCTAAAAGATGATGTTGTGAAAGTGCTGCACTCAATATGCCAACAAATTTGGAATACTCAACAGTGGCTACAGGCCTGGAAAAGGTCAGTTTTCATTCCAATCCCAAAGAAAGGCAATGCCAAAGAAAGCTCAAACTACCACACAATTGCACTCATCTCACACACTAGCAAACTAATGCTCAACATTCTCCAAGCCAGGCTTCAACAGTACATGAACCTTGAACTTCCAGATGTTCAAGCTGGATTTAGAAAAGGCAGAGAAACCAGAGATCAAATTGCCAACATCCGCTGGATCATCAAAAAGGCAAGAAAGTTCCAAAAAAAATATCTATTTCTGCTTTAATGATTAGGCCAAAGCCTTTGACTGTGTGGATCACAAGAAACTGTGGAAAATTATGAAAGATTTGGGAATACCAGACAATCTGATCTGCCTCTTGAGATATCTGTATGCAGGTCAAGAAGCAACAGTTAGAATTGGACATGGAACAACAGACTGATTCCAAATAGGAAAAGGCATATGTCAAAGTGTATATTGTCATCCTGCTTATTTAACATATATGCAGAGTACATAATAAGAAACACTGGACTGGATGAAGCATAAGCTGGAATCAAGATTGCTAGGAGAAATATTAATAACCTCAGATATGCAAATGACACCACGCTTATGGCAGAAAGTGAAGAAGAACTAAAGAGCCTCTTGATAAAAGTGAGAGAGGAGAGTGAAAAAGTTGGATTAAAGCTCAACATTCAGAAAACTAAGATCATGGTATCCGGCCCCATCACTTCATGGCAAATAGATGGGGAAACAGTGTCAGACTTTATTTTTCTGGGCTCCAAAATCACTGCAGATGGTGACTGCAGCCATGAAATCAAAAGACACTCCGTGGAAGGAAAGCTATGACCAACCTAGACAGCATATTAAAATGTAGAGCCATTGCTTTGCCAACAAAGGTCCATCTAGTCAAGGCTATGGTTTTTCCAGTAGTCATGTATGGATGTGTAATCTCAAAAACGACAGAATGATCTCTGTTGTTCCAAGGCAAACAATTCAATGTCACAGTAATCCAAATCTAGGCCCCAACCAGGAACGCTGAAGAAGCTGAAGTTGAAAGGTTCTATGAAGACCTACAAGAACTTTTAGAACTAACACCCCAAAAACATATCCTTTTCATTATAGGGGACTGGAATGCAAAAGTAGGAAGTCAAGAAACACCTGGAGTAACAGGCAAATTTGGCCTTGGAAAACAGAATGAAGCAGGGCAAAGACTAATAGAGTTTTGCCAAGAAAATGCACTGGTGATAACAAACACCGTCTTCCAACAACACAAGAGAAGACTCTATACATGGACATTACCAGATGGTCAACACCGAAATCAGATTGATTATATTCTTTGCAGCCAAAGATGGAAAAGCTCTGTACAGTCAGCAAAAACAAGACCAGGAGCTGACTGTGGCTCAGACCATGAACTCCTTATTGCCAAATTCAGACAGAAATTGAAGACAGTAGGGAAAACCACTAGACCATTCAGGTATGACCTAAATCAAATCCCTTATGATTATACAGTGGAAGTGAGAAATAGATTTAAGGGCCTAGATCTGATAGATAGAGTGCCTGATGAACTATGGGATGAGGTTCATGACGTTGTACAGGAGACAGGGATGCAGACCATCCCCATGGAAAAGAAATGCAAAAAAGCAAAATGGCTGTCTGGGGAGGCCTTACAAATAGCTGTGAAAAGAAGAGAAGCGAAAAGCAAAGGAGAAAAGGAAAGATATAAGCATCTGAATGCAGAGTTCCAAAGAATAGCAAGGAGAGACAAGAAAGCCTTCTTCACAGATAATGCAAAGAAATAGAGGAAAACACCAGAATGGGAAAGACTAGGGATCTCTTCAAGAAAATCAGAGATACCAAGGGAACATTTCATGCAAAGATGGGCTCAATAAAGGACAGAAATGGTATGGACCTAACAGAAACAGAAGATATTAAGAAAAGGTGGCAAGAATACACAGAAGAACTGTACAAAAAAGATCTTCACGACCCAGATAACCATGATGGTGTGATCACTCACCTAGAGCCAGACATCCTGGAATGTGAAGTCAAGTGGGTCTTAGAAAGCATCACTATGAACAAAGCTAGTGGAGGTGATGGAATTCCAGTTGAGCTATTCCAAATCCTGAAAGATGATGCTGTGAAAGTTCTGCACTCAATATGCCAGCAAATTTGGAAAACTCAGCAGTGGCCACAGGACTGGAAAAGGTCAGCTTTCATTGCAATCCCAGAGAAAGGCAATGCCAAAGAATGCTGAAACTACTGCACATTTTCACTCATCTCACACACTAGTAAAGTAATGCTCAAAATTATCCAAGCCAGGGTTCAGCAATATGTGAACCGTGAACCTCCTGATGTTCAAGCTGGTTTTAGAAAAGGCAGAGGAACCAGAGATCAAATTGCCAACATCCCCTGGATCATGGAAAAAGCAAGAGAGTTCCAGAAAAACATTTATTTCTGCTTTATTGACTATGCCAAAGCCTTTGACTGTGTGGATCACAAGAAACTGTGGAACATTCTGAAAGAGATGGGAACACCAGATCACCTGATTTGCCTCTTGAGAAATTTGTATGCAGGTCAGGAAGCAACAGTTAGAACTGGACATGGAACAACAGACTGGTTCCAAAGAGGAAAAGGAGTACATCGAGGCTGTATATTGTCACCCTGTTTATTTAACTTATATGCAGAGTACATGAGAAACGCTGGACTGGAAGAAACACAAGTTGGAATCAAGATTGCTGGGAGAAATATCAATAACCTCAGATATGCAGATGACACCACCCTTATGGCAGAAAGTGAAGAGGAACTAAAAAGCCTCTTGATGAAGGTGAAAGTGGAGAGTGAAAAAGTTGGCTTAAAGTTCAACATTCAGAAAACGAAGATCATGGCATCCGGTCCCATCACTTCATGGGAAATAGATGGGGAAACAGTGGAAACAGTGTCAGACTTTATTTTTCTGGGCTCCAAAATCACTACAGATGGTGACTGCAGCCATGAAATCAAAAGACACTTACTCCTTGGAAGGAAAGTTATGACCAACCTAGGTCACATATTCAAAAGCAGAGACATTACTTTGCCAACAAAGGTTTGCCTAGTCAAGGCTATGGTTTTTCCTGTGGTCATGTATAGATGTGAGAGCTGGACTGTGAAGAAGGCTGAGCGCCGAAGAATTGATGCTTTTGAACTGTGGTGTTAGAGAAGACTCTTGAGAGTCCTTTGGACTGCAAGGAGATCCAACCAGTCCATTCTGAAGGAGATCAACCCTGGGATTTCTTTGGAAGGACTGATGCTAAAGCTGAAACTCCAGTACTTTGGCCACCTCATGCGAAGAGTTGACTCATTGGAGAAGACTCTGATGCTGGGAGGGATTGAGGGCAAGAGGAGAAGGGGATGACAGAGGATGAGATGGCTGGATGGCATCACTGACTCGATGGATGTGAGTCTGAGTGACCTCCAGGAGTTGGTGATGGACAGGGTGGCCTGGCATGCTGTGATTCACGGGGTCTCAAAGTGCTGGACACGACTGAGTGACTGATCTGATCTTATCTGATCTGATGTATGGATGTGAGAGTTGGCCTGTAAGGAAAGCTGAGCACCAAAGAATTGATGCTTTTGAATTATGGTGCTGGAGAAGACTCTTGAGAGTCCCTTGGATTGCATGAGATCCAACCAGTCCATCCTAAGGGAGATCAGTCCTGGGTGCTCACTGGATTCTGATGTTGAAGCTGAAATTCCAATACTTTGGCCACCTGATGTGAAAAGCTGAGTCATTTGAAAAGACCCTGATGCTGAGAAGGATTGAGGGCAGGAGGAGAAGGGGACGACAGAGGATGAGATGGTTGGATGGCATCACAGACTCAATGGACATGCTGATGCTGCTGCTAAGTTGCGTCAGTCATGTTTGACTCTGTGCGACCCCATAAACAGCAGCCCACCAGGCTCCTCTCATCCAGGTAAGAATATTGGAGTGGGTTTCCATTTCCTTCTCCAGTGCATGAAAGTAAAAATTGAAAGTGAAGTTGCTCCATTGTGTCCAACTCTTCATGACCCCATGGACTGTAGCCAATCAGGCTCCTCCTTCCATGGGATTTTCCAGATAAGAGTACTGGAGTGGGTTGCCCTTGCCTTCTCCACAATGGACATGAGTTTGGGTAAACTCTGGAATTTGGTGATGGACAGGGAGGCCTGGCGTGCTGCACTCCATAGGGTGACACAGAGTCAGATCCAACTCAATGACTGAACTGAACTAAGCTGTGGGGTGTGTGTGTGTATGGTTGATTGTATTCAATCTTTAGAATCGAGTGTATATAGATTAAATAGAATATTATAAGATAATAGTTTGCATATAAAAATATTTATAATATAACATAAGAAAGAGGTCTGCATGCATTGCTTTAATGTATGCTACATGCTTCTATGATGACACTCTTGTATTTATCTATTGCATGCTTCTAAAAATTCAAAATACTTATATTTAATGTACTCACATTTGAAAACATTAGTGTGCCCTAAAATACATCTCTTGTGAGTGGAGACAACTTCCCTAATATTTGTTTAAAATATGCTTCACTCTTGACTCACTGGATAGTAGGAGGTTTGCCACCTGTTGTGGAATTAATAGGGTGTTCAGGCTTCTGACTGAAGGGAGGTCGTCTATCAACTCAATGGAAGGCTGATATTTATAATCTGCCTTGGATGCCTTGAAGTTTCTATTCAGAAGTATGAAATTCTGAGGCTTATAAGCTCTGAGTCTGATGGAATTCAGCACTCAAAGTGTGTAATCAATTTGAAAAAAATGTATACTACTAGTAGCATTATTTGATTTTATTTTTTTTTTTGCTAAACCACTTTCAATATCAGCTTGTTTATTGAAAATTCCTGGAAGCAACAAAGTACCATCTGTTTCTTATCAAATTTCGCCCCCACAATCACATGCAAATACCATTTTTTTTTTTTATTCATGAGGTTGCTTAGAAACAATGTAGTTATATTCACAGATCAGCTATGATTAAGACTCTGATGATGAACCTAGTGAAGGTAAAAAGTAAAAGAGAAAGAACTTGTCCAAATTCTGAAACAGACTGAAAACCAACTTTCAATCTAGAAACACATCCAAGAGCAAATTCCTCCAGGAAGTATCTCACACAGACACCTACGTTTAGAAAGATGTCTTCTTTGGGATATAACATCAATAGCCATGTAACCTGGCGGGTCCATTTCTTGTCAATTAGAAAATATAGCACTGGGCTGCCTTTACAGGTGACTTTTTTTTCTCCAAAAGCATGAGCAGGGTATAGTATGTTTTTTCAGCCTCAGAAGACTGAACTGACTATGAAGAGTGCCTCCAAAATGGATTTCTCAAGCTGAAAATGGTCAGAGCATCCCTCTGCCAGCCCACTAGGGGAAAGTCAATATTCCAATTCTATTAGTGTCAGTGGAAACAGAGAGAGATGTGAACAGACAGGGCATAGAGTGTCAGAACACATCCTGAGAGAAAGGTGGCCTCTTGAGGAAAAAAGTGGAAAAGAAAGGACAAAGCAAAAATAATAACAACAAAAAAGAACACAGTGACTGCTATGACTGTTCATTCAGAGAAAAATACCAGTCTGAAAAAAAAAAAAAAAGTCAACTCAATGTGCTCTTTTTTTTGGTAGCATTATTTTGCCAAATTATTGATCAGACTAACCCATTCCATTTCAATGTCCAAGAAAATCTCTTGCAGCCTCCAAAATTGAAAAAAAAAATGTTTCATGCATAGTTCTAAAATTATGCTAGACTTATGTTGACATAAACAGTATTGTAAATATCTGGCACAGAATTAAAGTATCAGCAATAAGCGTTATGTTTAATCTGTTATGAAAGTTTGGATACATTATACTTCATCCTAAAATTCTGATTCAGATATAAACATCTCATTAACCAATTATGTCCTTTAAAACATTGGCTTTACATGGTTCAGTTATGCTTCCCCCACACCCTAAGTTTTGGAAATATTTGGGTTTCTATTTGAATTAATTTACTTCTAAAAGCCATTCTGGGCAACTACTAATATGCCTGACAGTATAACAGGTCTTCCTAACTGCTCAACAGTACAATTCTTATTAGCCTTTCCATTTGCAAATGAGGAAACTGACACTGCAGAGGTTACTAGTTTTCTCCACAGTTGTTTAGTTGCAAAATAGATGGTGTTTTTACATTACCCAACAATCCATTCATCAAGATGCTTAATAGCAAACAAAAGGGGGTCCTGTGACTTTGAAAATATGAGGCTCGGGAGTTTCTAATTGAGTAATATAAGCAGGATAAGTCAATCAAAGTGGAACACAGTCAGCTCAAAGCTAAAATACATGCCCTAAGCTACATATTCCTGGAGAAGGAAATAGCAACCCACTCTAGTATTCTTGCCTAGAGAAGCCCATAGACAAAGGAGCCTGGAGGGCTACAGTCCATGGGGTCGCAAGGAGTTGGACACGACTTAGTGACTAAACAACAACAAAAGCTACATACATATTCCAGGAGTATTCTGGACATGGGTTGTCAAGTTGGGTTGAAACTGGATCACAACTGGGCAATTACATTCAAGGGTAACTGTGGTGTTGGAGAACACTCTTGAGAGTTCCTTGGACTGCAAGGAGATCCAATCAGTCCATCCTAAGGGAGATCAGTCCTGGATGTTCATTGGAAGGACAGATATTGAAGTTGAAACTCCAATACTTTGGCCACCTGATGCGAAGGGCTGACTCATTGGAAAAGACCCTGATGCTGAGAAAGATCGAGGGCAGGAGGAGAAGGAGATGATGGAGGATGAGATGTTTGGATGGCATCACTGACTCAAATGACATGGGTTTGGGTGATCTCTGGGAGTTGGTGATGGACAGGGAGGCCTAGAGTGCTGTGGTTCATGGGGTCACAAAGAGTCAGACACGACTGAGTGACTGAACTGAACTGAGTGGAAAGAAACAGACCAGAGGACTTTCGGTACCAGTCCAGTCCTAATGGAGTGGCTCTAGATGCTGCTAGGCCCTACTGTATCTCCTCTATCCATACCTTCTGCAAGCTATTAAACAGGAGGATGAAAAAGCAGCGACATTAAGTCTTCACATACCAAAAGTCTGTGTACAATAAAGTGTGTGTTTGCACTCAGCATTGTTGAATGTTCATCTCAAGGTTGCCTGTATAAATAAAAACCTAGCAAATGTTCTCAGGAACAGAACAAAGAAAAAATAAAAATTCAATATTATTTAAAATGCTACCCTGACAATGTAGCTTATCTCAGTTTTTATTATTTTCTCCTTTATCTGCAAAAGTGAGAGAGAAAAATCTGTTCTTTACTTACAGGCCCTGCAGTTGGACATGCCAGCACTTGAACTACCTTTTATTTTTAATGTTTTAATTGTCAAAGAAATAAAACATGTTTTGCTTTCCCAAAAGGATATCAAACAAGAGGCATGGTCAAAAGCATCCTATAGCTTTATGCTTACCAAATCCCAGGGATTGTTAGCAATGGAGCAGCAGGTTGCCTCTTCTTAATGTGTATGTTATCCCTTCAATAGTCAGAAAGTGTGAAAGTGAAGTTGCTCAGTCATGTCTGACTCTTTGCGACCCCATGGACTGTAGCCTACCAGGCTCCTCCCTCCATGGGATTCTCCAGGCAAGAGTACTGGAGTGGGTTGCCATTTCCAATAGTCAGAGATCCCCCCAAAATATAGGAATGCCTAGGCCTTTGTAAACCTGTCATTATGCTCTATGATGTCTAAAAGAATGTGAAAAGAGTTTTTATTATTATTATTTCCTAAGAGAAAGCCCAGTTGTGCTAATCCTTGACAAAATAATATTCTGTGTCTCCTGAGGTGTGCCAGAACGCCTAAAGGTGACTCTTGCCACTGGATCATATGTCAGTGTGGGATTATATGTCACATTAGATGACACAGAGAGGATCCTCCACACCTTGGTCTTCCTTTCAACCTCATTTTTTCAATCCCTCTGCCATTTCCTCCAAAGTCTTATTTTAATCTTCCTACCTCACCTTGTGTCCAATGCTCAAATTTTCATGAACAGAGACCTCCCACTCTTCACGGAGAAGGCAATGGCACCCCACCCAGTACTCTTGCCTGGAAAATCCATGGATGGAGGAGCTGGTGGGCTGCAGTCCATGGGGTTGCTAAGAGTCGGACGACTGGCGACTCACTTTCACTTTTTCACTTTCATGCATTGGAGAAGGATGGCAACCCACCCAGTGTTCTTGCCGGAGAATCCCAGGGGGGAGAGCCTGGTGGGCGACGTCATGGGGTCACGAGAGGGACGACTGAAGTGACTTAGCAGTAGCAGCCCACTCTTCAACATGTAATAGGGAAGAACAGAATCTAACTCCATGTTAGATCTGTTTCTTTTACTTTAACCTGCTGCTTTTGTTATTATAATTACTGAAAGGATGCTGTCCATAGCTCTAAGCATAGAAAAAGACCTGCCTATGGGAACCCTGCTCCATGTACTTGAGTATTAAACTAAAATGCCTTTGTTCAGCTCACAGGGAGACATTCTGACACTTCCCACCTATGAATGGATGCAAAAAAGAAAAAAAGTATTATCACATCCCCTCCCCAATACTGGCCAGGCCCGGAGATATTCCACAAGACTTACATCTTTTTGTTTAATGGCCTCACCTCCTCCCCCTATCTGTTCTACAAAACATACTAACATCCATATCCAGACAAGATGATACTCCAGGACACTAGTCCACCATCTTCTTGGATGCCCCAGTTGGCTTGCTTCAACACCTTGTCTCCCAATTATCAGTCTGTCATGTGATGAGTAGACTGAACTTGAGCATCTGAACAAAAGCATCTCCAAGATACACAAATTCTTCCCTTGCTGTAAATGATTGGCTCTCACTCCTTTATAATAAATTAAGGGAGAAAAAGAAGGATTAAGGAGGAGGAGGGACAAAGATTTCTATCCTACCTCTCATATCTTAACTCCTGGAGTTGCATCACTGTGAACTGTATGAGGCCCAGGGAGAAGGGGACAGGGTGTAGGGGGCAGAGAGAGTGTTCAAAGTCAATAGTCCAAACAAAGTGTCTGCTGCTCCAGCATGAAATCAACTTGTGTCCTCCAGGATCAGAGCAGCAAAGTAAATCAAGAGTCATATGTAGTTATTCTTTTATGCATTAATGTATTCTTTCTTTCACATACTCATTCAACATATATTTATAAAGTGCCTACATTCTGCAGGATAACAAGCCAAGCAGAAGAGAAATAACAATGGACAAAGAACAAATGAGCAGAAGTAAAATGTTAAACAAACTGGAAAATCAACACGCTTTTTAGATGCATTAGAAAAGTAAGGTCACAGGGCAAAGTGCTGCCCTAGAAGTTGGAGACAAAAAGAGACAGAGAATCACAAATTACCAGAGAACAAACACCACAAGCAGAAGAAACAGTGCCTGGGTAGGGAAACTTGAGTTATAATCAGTGGATTGCTACAGGCTCAATGTGGACAAGTCTGAGAGATTAAAAATTGTAGGGGGACCTAGTCACCCTGAGTTTTGTGAGTTTTTACCTCAGGGAGCTCTACCAAGTTCTCAATGATTGGAGAAAAATCCCCTTCTGCTTCCAGCAGAGGGAGGAAAAATAAGCCTTTTGAAATATATGAGAGCAATCTATTCCCCAAAAAATGTGCCCTAAGGAGAAACTATTTCACCAGAGCCTGTTGTTCAGTCACTAAGTTGTGTCTGACTCTGCAACTCCATGAACTGCAAGCACACCAGATTTCCCTGTCCTTGAATACCTCCCAGAATTTGCTCAAACTCATGTCCATTGAATTTGTGGTGCCATCCAACCATCTCATCCTCTGTCACCCCCTTCTTCTTCTGCTCTCAATCTTTCCCAGCATCAGAGTCCTTTCCAATGAGTCGACAATTCCCATCAGATCCTAATCTGTGTGGGAGACATAGCTGGGAAATTAGGATGTGAACTATAATTACCCAACTAGCTTCCCCTAGCTATCTGGTTCCACCCAAGAAAGGAAAACACACACACACACACACACACACACAGACAAAACAGAGAAGCACTGGTGAAGTTCACAGTCCAGGGTCCCAGACTCACCAAAGGACTAAGATGTAATCATAGGATCATAGAATGTTTCCCCTTCAACATTATCACTCTATTCTTAAAGGCCTATAGATTACATGGTTTTGGTTTTTGTCTTTATCCAGTACATCATGTCTACCTTTCAACAACAACAAAAATACAGGGCCTAAGATACAGTTCAAAGATACTCAATAGGATGGAGATCAAGATGACAGAGAAGGAGGACTCTAGGCTCACCTTCCCCCGTGAACATATCAAAACTACAACTATCTATAGCACAGTTCTGCTGATGTTGACCTGGGGACTAGCAGGACTATTCTACAACCGAACTTGTCAAGAAATCCCCACATGGAGTCTGAGAGGAAGGAAGGAGAAGTAACATGTTGGGGGCCCACACACCTGGCAGAGGACACAGAGGAGGAGGGGTATATTACAGATGTGGGGGTCCTTCCTAGGGAGCACAGGGTTCAAGCCCTGTGGGTGTGACACCAGGAAGATGATCTCTTAACTGGTTTGAACACCAGTATAGCTTATAGGAAAGTTGTAAGAAAACCAAACCATGCTCTTGAAGAGCTTTTCCAGCAGAAACTTGTTTACTCCTAATTGGAGTTCAGAGGCAGCAGACTGAAAACTGTCTTAGCCTCTGTCCAGCTTGCAAGGACCACTCCAACCCATCCCCAAGTCCTCAGTAGGATTCTGCTTCAGCCTCTCTTGCTCCTGCACTGTTCCCTACTAAGGCGGAGGCTGCCATTGCCAACAACAGCGAGCATGTGTAGAGGGAACAGAGCCTGCTCCCGTGCCAGCCTTGTCTCTGACCAGGGTGGAGGCAGTCAGAACCAGTGTATACATTGTCAGTGTATATACTCAGGAAGAAGCAATACTAGCTTAAGGGCAGAACCATCACTACAGGCATGCATACCTGCACACACTTGGGAGGGAGCAAAATCAAGTCAGTAGGATGTCACCAATCTCTTTGGCCCCAACCCAGCTGCTAGCCACGGCACGTACATCAGGGGCAAAAATGAAATCAGAACAAAAACACAGCCCCAAGCCCTCAGGCTCCAGTCCCTAAGTCCCCAAGGTAGAGACTACCATCAAACCTGGGAGAAACCCAACTCCCTCCGTGCTCCTGTTTCAGCACCTTTGGCCCCAACCCCACTCCTGAAAAAAACCTGTAAAGTCAGCTGAGCATAGGTAATACCCCAGACAGTACTTAGCTCTGGCTCTAGCCCTTCCAATTCCAGCTCTGCCTCCCATCAAGGCAGTGGCTGCCAGCATACTTTGGGGGAAGATGTGGCACATGCTTACTTCAGATCTTGCTCTAGTCAGTCTGCGGATGGATGGTTCCACACAAGAACATGTCTTCAAGCTTGAGAAAGGTAACTGTTATATCAAACTTCATAGAGACAGAGAAAATGAAACAAAATGAGAAGACAGAGGAATATTTCCAAATAAAAGAACAAGGGAAAAAATCTGAACCCTAATGATACAGATATATAATTTACCTGACAAAGAGTTCAAAGCAATAGTAATAAGAATGCTAACTGAAGTTGGAAAAAGGATGGATGAATACAGCAAGGATTTTAATGAAGATCTAGAAAAATATAAAAAAGAACTAGTCAGAGCTGAAGAATAAAACACTTGAAATGAGAAATACACTAGAGAGAATTAACAGCAGGTCAGGTGATATAGGAAAATGTGTAAATGATCTTGAAGATATAATAATGGAAATTGCCCAATCAGAACCTCAAAATATATATATTTTTAAAAATGAGATTAGGGAGTTCTAAGATAACATCTATACAGTTAGCAAAAAAAAAGACCATATTGCCAAATTCAGACTTAAATTGAAGAAAGTAGGGAAAACCACTAGACCATTCAGGTAAGACCAAAATCAAATCCCTTATGATTATACAGTGGATGTCAGAAATAGATTTAAGGGACTAGATCTGATAGAGTGCCTGATGAACTATGGACAGAGGTTCCTGACATTGTACAGGAGACAGGGATCAAGACCATCCACATGGAAAAGAAATGCAAAAATGCAAAATGGCTGTCTGGGGAGGCCTTACAAATAGCTGTGAAAAGAAGCAAAGTGAAAAGCAGAGGAGAAAAGGAAAGATATAAGCATCTGAATGCAGAGTTCCAAAAAATAGCAAGGAGAGATAAGAAAGCCTTCCTCAGGGATCAATGCAAAGAAATAGAGGAAAACAACAGAATGGGAAAGACTAGAGATCTCTTCAAAAAAATTAGAGATACCAAGGGAACATTTCATGCCAAGACGGGCTCGATAAAGGACAGAAATGGTATGGACCTAACAGAAGCAGAAGATATTAAGAAGAGGTGGCAAGAATACATAGAAGAACTGACCAAAAAAGATCTTCACGACCAAGATAATCACGATGGTGTGATCACTCACCTAGAGCCAGACATCCTGGAATGTGAAGTTAAGTGGGCCTTAGAAAGCATCACTATGAACAAAGCTAGTGGAGGTGATGGAATTCCAGTAGACCTATTTCAAATCCTGAAATATGATGCTGTGAAAGTGCTCCACTCAATATGCCAGCAAATTTGGAAAACTTAGCAGTGGCCACAGGACTGGAAAAGGTCAGTTTTCATTCCAATCCCAAAGAAAGGCAATGCCAAAGAATGCTCAAACTACCACACAATTGCACTCATGTCACACACTAGTAAGTGAAAGTGAAGTTGCTCAGTTGTGTCCAACTTTTTGCAACTTCATGAACTGTAGCCTACCAGGCTCCTCTGTCCATAGCATTTTCCAGGCAAGAGTTCTGGAGTGGTTTGCCATCTCCATCTCCAGGGGATCTTCCCATCCCAGGGATCGAACCCAGGTCTCACGCACTGTAGGCAGACGCTTTACCATCTGAGGCACCAGGGAAGCACATTAGTAAAGTAATGCTCAAAATTCTCCAAGCCAGGCTTCAGCAATACGTGAACCGTGAACTTCCTGATGTTCAAGCTGGTTTTAGAGAAGGCAGAGGAACCAGAGATCAAATTGCCAACATCTGCTGGCTCACTGAAAAAGCAAGAGAGTTCCAGAGAAACATTTATTTCTGCTTTATTGACTATGCCAAAGCCTTTGACTGTGTGGGTCACAATAAACTGTGGAAAATTCTGAAAGAGATGGGGATACCAGATCACCTGACTTGCCTCTTGAGAAATCTGTATGCAGGTCAGGAAGCAACAGTTAGAACTGGACATAGAACAACAGACTGGTTCCAAATAGGATAAGGAGTACGTCAAGGCTGTATATTGTCACCCTGCTTATTTAACTTAGGTTCAGAGTACATCATGAGAAACGCTGGACTGGAAGAAACACAAGGTGGAATCCAGATTGCTGGGAGAAATATCAATCACCTCAGATATGCAGATGACACCACCCTTATGGCAGAAAGTGAAGAGGAAGTAAAAAACCTCTTGATGAAAGTGAAAGTGGGGAGTGAAAAAGTTGGCTTAAAGCTCAACATTCAGAAAACGAAGATCATGGCATCCGGTCCCATCACTTCATGGGAAATAGATGGGGAAACAGGGGAAACAGTGTCAGACTTTATTTTTTGATCTCCAAAATCACTATAGATGGTGATTGCAGCCATGAAATTAAAAGACGCTTACTCCTTGGAAGGAAAGTTGAGACCAACCTAGATAGCATATTAAAAAGCAGAGACATTACCTTGCCAACAAAGGTCGATCTAGTCAAGGCTATGGTTTTTCCAGTAGTCATGTATGGATGTGAGAGTTGGACTGTAAATAAGGCTGAGCACTGAAGAATTGATGCTTTTTAACTGTGGTGTTAGAGAAGACTCTTGAGAGTCCCTTGGACTGCAAGGAGATCCAACCAGTCCATTCTGAAGGAGATCAGCCTTGGGATTTCTTTGGAAGGAATGATGCTAAATCTGAAGCTCCAGTACTTTGGCCACCTCATGTGAAGTGCTAACTGATTAGAAAAAACTCTAATGATGGGAGGGATTAGGGGCAGGGGGAGAAGGGGACGCCAGAGGATGAGATGGCTGGATGGCATCAACGACTCGATGGATGTGATGGAGTTCACACAAACTCCGGGAGTTGGTGATGGACAGGGAGGCCTGGTGTGCTGCAATTCATGGGGTTGCAAAGAGTTGGACACGACTGAGCAGCTGAACTGACTGAACTGAACTCATTATCAGTCTAAATAAGAGTGATGATTTAGTCATATTAATAAACACAGAAAAAGTATCTGACAATATCCAACATTACCCATTGCTGATAGAAATGCTGAGCAGATAAGAAATAGAGTAGATATTCCTCAATTTGATAAAAAACAAACAACATACCTTAGGTAAAATTACATGTGATGTTGAGAAACTTGAAGCACTCTTATTAAGATCAGGAACAAGATGAAGGTATCCACTCTCTCTCTTTTTCAACATTATACTAATGCAATAATACAAGAAAAGAAATACAAAGTATACAGATCAAGAAGGTAGAAATAAAACTATCTTTGCTCACAGATGACATGATCATTTCTGTGGAAAATAAAGAATTAAAAAAATATGAAATTAGTAAATGATTACAGTAAAGGTTGCCAGTTAAGGTATGAGGGACGACAGAGTATGAGATGGTTGGATGGCATCACTGACTCAATGGACATGGGTTTGGGTGGACTCCGAGAGTTGATGATGGACAGGGAGGCCTGTCGTGCTGAGGTTTACAGGGTCGCAAAGAGTCGGACATGACTGAGAAACTGAACTGAACTGAACTAAGTTATGAAGTCAGTCCTTTTTCTATAATATATTCTAGTACTGAACAAGTGGAATTGGAAATAAAAACACAATGCCATTTACATTAGCTCCAAAAAAAGTGAAAGTACTCAGATATAAGTCTAACATAATAGGTACAAGGTCTATTTGAGGGAAAAAAAAAACCTCTGGTGAAACATAGGAAAAAAGAGCTAAATACATGTAGATAGAGTTTGAGGATGAGAAGGCTCAATATTGTCAAAGTGTTATGTCTTTCCAACTTAATCTATAAATTCAATGCAATCCTAACAAAAATTCTGGTAAGTTATTTTGTGGATATTGACAAACTGATTCTAATGTTTATATGGAGAGGTATAAGACTCAAAATAACCAACTCACTATTGAAAGATAAGATTAAAACTGGAGGTCTGACATGCTCAACTTCAAGACTTATTATTAAGCTATAATATTTAAGATATATGACACTGATGAAAGAACAGACAAGTAGATGAACAGAGAAGAGAAAACCGTCATATTCCCCTAGAAATATATCCCCTAATATCAAATGTGCAATATTGAACCATGAACTTCCTGATGTTCAAGCTGGTTTAGAAAAGTCAGAGGAAGCAGAGATCAAATTGCCAACATCCGCTGGATAGGAAAAAGCAAGAGTTCCAGAAAACATCTTTTCGCTTTATTACTATGCGCCTTGATACAATCTGAAAAGATGCACCTGACCCGGACTCGGAGCAAGGTAAGCAAGAGTCAACCTCAGAAGAGATACCCACTCGGAGAAGGAAAGGGAAAACCCGAGAAAGGAGAGAGTACGGAGCATGCCAAAGGGGAGAGATTTTGGCTCCAAAATCACTGAGATGGTGACTGCAGCCGAGACGCACCTGAAGAAATTGAGCAACCTAGATAGCATTCAAAAGCAGAGACATACTTTGCCAACGGTTCGCCTAGTCAAGGTATGTTCTGTGGTCATGTATGGAGAGAAGAGGAAGGGAGTGCCGAGATATGTTTTGAACTGTGATGTTGGAGAAGACTCTGAGAGTCCTTGGACTGCAGAAGATCCAACCAGTCCAGAAGGAGATCAATCCTGGATTGGAAGGAATGATGCTAAAGCGAAACTCCAGTATTTGGCCACCTCATGCGAAGAGTTGACTCATTGGAGAAGACCTGATGCTGGGAGGGAGAGGGAGGAGGAGAAGGGGACGACAGAGGAGAGATGGCTGGATAGCATCATGACTGATGGGTGTGGGTCTGAGGACCTCCGGGAGCTTGTGATGGACAGGGAGGCCTGGCGTGCTGCGGTTCATGGGGTGGCAAAGAGTCAGACACGACTGAGCGACTGATCTGATCTGATCTGATCTGAATATCAAATGATCTCTGACAAAGGAACCAAGTTAATAAAATGGAGCAAAGATCATCTATTCAACAAAGAGTCCTAGAATAATTGGACATCCATATGCAGAAAGAACAATAAAAGCAAGACACAGAATTTATCACAAAAATTTTCTGAAAATGGATCACAGACCAACATGTGAAATGAAACACCAGAGAACTGGCAGATGACATAGGAGAAAGTCTATATAACATTGGATCTTTCTTATATACAATATGACAAGTATGTATGTCTCACAAAAGGAATAATTGTTAAGCTGGACATGGTTAAAATGAAAAACTGTCTTACAAAACACAATTTTAAGATAATGAGGTTGTAAACCACGATTAGGGAGAACATATTTCAAGAAGCATATCTGACAAAAGACTCTACAGTTAGGTGTGCTTAGTCGCTCAGTGGTGTCTGACTCTTGTGACCCCATAGAGTGTAGCACTGCTAGGCTCCTCCACCCATGGGATTCTCCAGACAAGAATACTGCAGTGGGTTGCCATTTCCTTCTCCAGAGGATCTTCCTGACCCAGGAACCCAGATGCCATGATTTTAGTTTTCTGAATGTTGAGCTTGAAGCCAACCTTTTCACTCTCCTCTTTCACTTTCATCAAGAGGCTTTTTAGTTCCTCTTCACTTTCTGCCATAAGGGTGGTGTCATCTGCATATCTGAGGTTACTGATATTTCTCCAGGCAATCTTGATTCCAGCTTGTCCTTCTTCCAGCCCAGCGTTTCTCATGATGTACTCTGCATATAAGTTAAATAAGCAGGGTGACAATATACAGCCTTGACGTACTCCTTTTCCTATTTGGAACCAGTCTGTTGTTCCATGTCCAGTTCCAACTGTTGCTTCCTGACCTGCATACAGATTTCTCAAGAGGCAGATCAGGTGGTCTGGTATTCCCATTTCTTTCAGAATTTTCCACAGTTTATTGTGATCCACACAGTCAAAGGCTTTGGCATAGTCAATAAAGCAGAAATAGATGTTTTTCTGGAACTCTCTTGCTTTTTCCATGATCCAGTGGATGTTGGCATTTTGATCTCTGGTTCCTCTGCCTTTTCTAAAACCAGCTTGAATATCTGGAAGTTTATGGTTCACGTATTACTGAAGACTGGCTTGGAGAATTTTGAGCATGACTTTACTAGCGTGTGAGATGAGTGCAATTGTGTGGTAGTTTGAGCATTCTTTGGCATTGCCTTTCTTTGGGATTGGAATGAAAACTGATCTTTTCCAGTCCTGTGGCCACTGCTGAGTTTTCCAAATTTGCTGGCATATTGAGTGCAGCACTTTCACAGCATCATCTTTCAGGATTTGGAATAGCTCAACTGGAATTCCATCACCTCCACTAGCTTTGTTCATATTGATGCTTTCTAAGGCCCACTTGACTTCACATTCCAGGATGTCTGGCTCTAGGTCAGTGATCACACCATCGTGATTATCTGGGTTGTGAGGTTTTTTTTGGTACAGTTCTTCTGTGTATTCTTGCCATCTCTTCTTAATATCTTCTGCTTCCGTTAGGTCCATACCATTTCTGTCCTTTATCGAGCCCATCTTTGCATGAAATGTTCCTTTGGTATCTCTAATTTTCTTAAAGAGATCTCTAGTCTTTCCCATTCTGTTGTTTTCCTCTATTTCTTTGCATTGATCCCTGAGGAAGGCTTTCTTACCTCTCCTTGCTATTCTTTGGAACTCTGCATTCAGATGCTTATATCTTTCCTTTTCTCCTCTGCTTTTCACTTTGCTTCTTTTCACAGCTATTTGTAAGGCCTCCCCAGACAGCCATTTTGCTTTTTTGCATTTCTTTTCCATGGTGATGGTCTTGATTCCGGTCTCCTGTACAATGTCAGGAACCTCTGTCCATAGTTCATCAGGCACTCTATCTATCAGATCTAGTTCTTTAAATCTATTTCTCACTTCCACCGTATAATCATAAGGGATTTGATTTAGGACATACCTGAATGGTCAAGTGGTTTTCCCTACTTTCTTCAATTTAAGTCTGAATCTGACTTCCCTGGTGGCTCAGAGAGTAAAGCATCTGCCTACAATGCAGGAGACCCGGGTTCAATCCCTGGGTCAGGAAGATCTCCTGGAGAAGGGAATGGCAACCCACTCCAGTATTCTTACCCCTCCGTGCCAAAAAGTGGCTACAGTCATGGGATCACAAAAAATTTGGAGAGGATTGAGTGGGTACACACAGAGCACAGGGAATAAATATAACAATGAATAACCAAATTATTTGGCTTCCCTGGTGGTTCAACTATAAAATCCACGTGCAATACAGGGGACACGGATTCAAGATGCAGTTTCAATCCCTAGGTCAGAAAGATGCTCTGGAGAAGAAAATGGTAACCCATTCTAGTATTCTTGCCTAGGAAATCCTATGGACAGAGGAGCCCAGTGGGCTACAGTCCATGGAGTCAAGAGTTGGACATAACTTGGCAACTAAACCACTCACCACAAACCACATTAAATGTGGTTCAACAAATTCAGTTATTAGTAAACTTGCCAATTAAAACTATAGTGAGTTATTTGTCAAATGGTGAACATAAAAAACCATCAAATGTTGGATATTGAGACATTGGCTTGATTACACATTGTTGATAGGAACATAACATGGTATATCACTGTGGAATACAGTTTGCTATGTTCTTATAAAACTTAACAAGTACTTACCATATGATCTAGCAATTGCACTCTGAAGTATTTACTCCACAATAATGCCTGTATATTTCACATAAAAACTTGTACACTGATATTTTGAATGACTTTATTCATAATGAAAAAAAAGAAACTGGAAACAACTTAGATATTCTTCAATGGGTGAACTGTTTGATCAAACCATGGTACAATCATATGACGACATGCTAATCAGCAATATAAAGGAAAAAATAACAGATTCACAGAGCAAGTCTCCAGAGAACTGTATTGTGTGAAAAGCTCAACTGTAAAATATTTATACTGCATGACTACATTATATAACATTCTTGAAATGAGAAAAATTTTTCCACAGAAGGTCAGATTCGTGGCTGCCTATGGTTGGAAACAGGAGCAAAGGCAAAGGGAAGTAGGTGTAATTGTAACCGGAAATATAAAGAGACAGGACATTTAATTGCAAGGTCTGAAGATGCTTTTTATTCAGAATCTAATGAAATTTCTGAGTCTTCAGAAATGGCCAGCACCTTTCCTATAAGTACTTGAAGGTATCGCAGGACTCTTTCTTTCACACATGCAAGGAAATATGTATCCCCCTCCAGCACCTCCCCCTACAGCATCCCATTCCCACTTTCCCTCCAGATCAGTAGACCTATTAATAGGTTAAGTCCTAGCAGAGCACAGCTGAGGATGTGCTGAGACTGAGAAAAATAAGAATGAATCAATCAAAGGAGCTATGAGACAGCCATGGCAAGGTAAGCATGAAAATGCTTGATCAAGAACAATGGAAGTAAAACTGGAGAGGAATTTAACACCCTGGTGTATGAACTCTTACTACAATGCTCTTAGGTGCAAGGAAAACTGTACTGACTGAAATTAAACAGCTAGAATCACTATGTGGCAGGTGGTGGAAGAATGGATTAAGGGATTAACGAAATGGACATGCTGAAATAGGTGTACTACGTATAATCAGAAGACCCACCAAATGATTATGCTTCACAAGACCCAGAAGACATACCAGTTACCAAAGCCATAACAAATGTGTTGAGAGGAGAATGAACATTGCTAAACATTTTAACATTGGTTCTCCTCTAGAGCAGGGATCCCCAACCTCTGAGATCTAATGCCTGATGATCTGAGGTGGAGCTGATGTAACAATAACAGAAATAAAGTGCACAATAAATGTTAATGTGCTTGAATCATCCCCAAACCATTTCACCCCAATCTCTGGAAAAACTGTCTTCTATGAAAACTTCCCTCATGCCAAAAAGGTTGGGACCATTCTTCTAGAATGTAGGACTGACATAGGAGAAGCTATTACAGAGTCTAGTTCATTCATATCAATAGGATAAATTAACAGGAGGTGACTTAAGTCAGGTAGGGTAGGTCCTTAATCCAATGTGCCTGGTCTTATAAGGAGAGAAAAGACATAGAGAAAGGATAATCACATGAAGACACAGAGACACACATGAGGAGAGAACTCAGCGTGCTGAAGCCCTTGGTAAAACATATGTCATCTAGAGTGTGAAAGATGCTCTATTCTGGTGTAGAGGCCACTCAGATCTATAACATTTAGAATTCAAGGGATCGTGATGGTGGAGAGCCATTCTCTCTTAAGTAAAAAATAAATCACTGCATCTCTCATCTCTTGCCATGAAGAAAGCACATTGCCTGGTGGGCCTCTTTAGATTATGTGGGTAGTTTAATCCACTCCAGTATTCTTGCCTGGAAAATCCCATGGATGGAGGAGTCCGGTAGGCTACAGTCCATGAGGTCACAAAGAGTTGGACATGACTGAGCGATTTCATTTCACTTCATTTCACTTTAATCCACTTGCACCTCAGGATGCATTCTGGGCTCATATTAATATATCGGACAATGTGGATGACTTTCAACTAGGAATAACACCCAGAATAGGAAAGAAAAGAGAAACAGCCCAGGCTGCAGTGATATAGTTTTACTGCTTGATCCATAATATCTAGCACACCCTACAGTGTTGAAGATATCAGAGGGAGAAAGTAAAATGTGTAAGTTTGGGGACAATATCCAGCAAGACAATCACAACTCAGGACAAAGGACAATAGACCCTCCTTAGCTTCCATAATCAGATGAGATTAGCTGCATTCAGAATGCTATCCCTGAATATTATTTTACAATCCAGCAATCCACCAGCTGGGTATTTATTTGAAGAAAATAAAATCAGAATCTTGAAGACACAGTCTCACTACCATATTTATTTAAGCAGTATTCACATTAGTCAAGATATGGAAACAAATGTTTGTTAGCAATGAGTAGATAAAGAAAATGTAATATATATACTATAGAATATTATTCAGCAAGAATAAGGATGAATTCTTGACATCTGTTTAAACATGGCTGAACCTGGAAGGCATTATACTAAGTGAAATAAGTCAGACACAGAAAGATAAATACTTCATAACCTCACTTATATGTGGAATCCAAAATCACCACATTAATAGAAGCAGAGAGTAGAATGGTGGATGTTAGACACTGGGGGCAGGAGAATATGAGGAGATATTGGTCAAGGGAGATGTTTCAGTTATACATAACAAATAAAACAATACTGCACGGGTAAATTTGGCAAGAGGGTAGATCTTAAGTGTTAGAAAGAAAGGAAAAAAGAATCAATAAAGGATAAATGTACTTAGATATTATTATAATAAGTGAAATAAGCCCAAGAAAGACAAATATCATATAATATCACTTACATACAGAATCTATAAAAATGATACAAATGAACTTACATACCAAACATAAGTAGACAAACAGATATAGAAAACAAACCTGTGGTTACCAAAGGGGAAAGAGCACAGCGATAAATTAGGAGGTTGCAAGGAGATCCAACCAGTCCATTCTGAAGGAGATCAGCCCTGGGATTTCTTTGGAAGGAATGATGCTAAAGCTGAAACTCCAATATTTTGGCCAACTCATGCAAAGAGTTGACTCATTGGAGAAGACTCTGATGCTGGGCAGGATTGGGGGCAGGAGGAGAAGGGGATGACAGAGGATGAGATGGCTGGATGGCATCACTGACTCGATGGATGTGAGTCTCAGTGACCTCTGGGAGTTGGTGACAGACAGGGAGGCCTGGCGTGCTGCGATTCATGGGGTTGCAAAGAGTCGGACATGACTGAGCGACTGATTTGATCTGATCTGTATAGGACAGGGAACTATACTTAATATTTTATAATAACCTATAAGGGAAAAGAATTTGAAAAAAGACATATATGTATATGTAACTGAATCATTTTACTGTACACATAAAACTAAATCAACATTGTAGATCAATTATACTTCAATTAAAATTTAAAAAATAAATAGAATGTTAAAATTTAATAAAAGGAAAAGAAAATCTAAGTGAGATGATGGATATAATAATTACCTTCCTTGTGATGATTATTTCATATGTATATATATATCAAATTACCAACTGATATACTTTAATATGTATCATTTTAAATTGTCAATTATATTTTCATAAAGCTAAGGAAAATGCAGTGAGGTATTATTTCACACTCATCTAATTCCTCTCCCCCATGCCACATACACATTCCACCCTCCCAAAATCAAATAAAATAATATCAGGTGTTGGTAAAGCCAGATAAATTAAAATTCACACACACTGCAAGTGGGGGAGTCATTTATTAACAATTATTTAGGCAATACCTTTGGCATTAGTAGTAAATATGACTCAGTAATTCTACCACTAAGTATATCTTAGAGAAACTCTTGCCCATACCACTGGAGACACATGCATATAATTAATGTGTATCAGAAAGAAAACTATACAGGAAAGCAAGACAATGTTCAAAATTCAAGCTACACCTGTGACGGGGAAAAGGAAGCTATAAAATTAAAGAGGGACTTTGAAAGAGATCATTTACTGCTATGCTCTATTTCTTAAATTAGTTGACAATCACAATTGCTCATTTGATTAATAATCATTTACACATAAATATACATTTATACTGTATTTTATACATTTCTATGTATGAAACATTTTATAATATGAGAATTCAATGGAAGAACTGAGATTCAAATCTAGGGATAATTACACAAAAGCCTATGGTCTTACTCAGTAAATATATATTTATACATATTAGTCAGCTTCCCTTGTGGCTCAGCTGGTAAAGAATCCGTCTGCAATGCAGAAGACCTGGGTTCTATCCCTGGGTTGGGAAGATCCCCTGGAGATGGGAAAGGCTACCCAGTCCATTATTCTGGCCTGGATAATTCCATGGACTGTATAGTCCATGGGGTCACAAAGAGTTGGATATGCATATTAATAAATGAAAAATATACAACCAATAAGCACCAAAAATAAATAAATAAATGCAATTTTTACTAACAGCAACTTTCCCTTCAAAGCTGTTTTATTTTTATTTTCTTTATGTCATTTTAAAACAAGTTTATTGCAGTATAACTGATATACAAAGAACTGCATACACACATTTAACTTACACAGTTTGATGAGTCTGGCCACCAGTAAACACCTGTGCCATCATCACCACCACCAAGGTCACAGACATACCCAACAGCTCCCAGAGCTTTCCTGCATCCCTGGTTTTTGTTTTGTGCTAAGAATGATTGTTAACCTACAAGCTCATAGTCACCAAGATATGCTTCCTCTTCTTAGTTCAATGTCTGACACAGATGAATACTTTGAATGAATCATCTCAAATCCTCACGACAAACCTATATGGGAAGTACAATTTTTATTTTCAATTTACAGATGGTGAAAGACTGGAGAGGTCATACAAATGAAAAATACAGGAGTCAGGATTCAAGCCCTGCTTCATCTGTCTCCAGAATTATTGTTTCTGAGAATTGCCAGATATTGCCTTTTAAAAAAACCAAGATTAATTTTATTTGTATTACTGCCTCTTCACAGATGAAACTACTGATCCATCTGTATAATTTACCACTAGTGACTCTTTTAGATCCCACATTCCAGATGTACCCCATTATGTACAGCTGGCTGGGGTACACAATGTACAAATAATGAACTCCATCAGGCTATGGCCTTTATTTATTTTTTTGACAAGCTTTGTTTTGGCTGTGTAAGCAAAAGTTTGTAAAACTGAAATAGGAGTACATTTAATAAGTTAAATTTATATATATATATAAAATTTCTTGTTGATATGCAGATGAGGCCACAATGATAGCAAAGTTCCAAGGGACACTGCCTGGGGTGGCTATTTCCCTGCATCTCATTCCCAACTTCCTTTCCTAGGCCCTTTCAGTACATTGCAAATTGGACTAATTTTTATATTCATGCACACAGTTCCATTTTATCCTTTATGAGTATCTTGTCTCTAAAGGGGTCACAGAAGAAAAGAGAATGAGACTTTTAAAAGCTTCATTTTTATCACTTTATTTAGTGGAAAATTTTGGGAACAATTTAATACAGTTGACTCTTCAAACACCCTGAAGTTCTATTTCTGAGATACCAATGAATATTAATAAGACTTCAAATGATTTGCTGGAAAAACTAGAAAAAAAGGCAACAGATTGCAACATGGTGAAGGTACAGTTCAAAATAAAGAAATAGTTATTTCAGTTTCATATTAAAGTATAAACTTTACTAAAGCTCTATCTCCTATACTGACCTTTTTTTTTTTTTTTTTTTTTTTAAAACACAAAACCTGAGAGTTTAAAATAAAACCCACAGACTTCCATTAAGTAAGCCTGGGCTTGACGGTTCCAGAGTAGACACCAACAACATACGCACACCTACATGGAATAAATTGATGACTTCAGGGGTTAGAAGAGCTTCATTGTGAATTTACCAAAGACTCATTATGTGATTATGTGAACTCAGATCCATTTTCTTCTTTTCATCTCCTTTTCTTGGCAACACTTTCTACTTTCACAGGTTAACTCCCTCTTTCTTTTCCCCAACGCAACCAAACTTGCCACAATTTCTTTTTGCTGTTGTTATTACCTTTTTAAAAAGGATTTTTAAAGTTATTTATTTTAATTGGAAGATAGTTACTTTACAATATTGTGGTGGTTTTTGCCATACATCGACATGAACCATCCACGGGTGCACATGTGCACCCCCCCATCCTGAACCCCCTTCCCACCTCCCTTAACAGCCCAGCCCACTGGGTTGTTCCAGAGCACCGGCTTTGAGTGCCCTGCTTCATACATCAAACTTGCACTGGTCATTTATTTTACATATGGTAATATACATGTTTCAACACTATTCTCTCAAATCATCCCACCCTCCCCTTCTCCCACATAGTCCAAAAGTCTGTTCTTTACATCTGTGTCTCTTTTGCTGCCTTGCATATAGAATTGCTGTTACCATCTTTATAAATCCCATATATATGCATTAATATACTGTATCAGTGTTTCTATTTCTGACTTACTTCACTATGTATAAGAGGCTCCAGTTTCATCCACCTCATTAAAACTGACTCAAACATGTTCTTTTTATAGCTGAGTAATATTCCACTGTGTATATGTACCAGAGCTTCCTTACCCATTCATTTGCCAATGTATATCTAGGTTGCTGCCATGTCCTAGCTATTGAACAGTGCTGCAGTGAACATTGGGGTTGCACGTGTTTCTTCCAATTCGGGTTTCCTCGATGTGTATGCCCAGAACTGGGATTGCTAGGTTGTATGGCTGTTTTTTTAAGGAATCTCCATACTGTTCTCCACTGTGACTGAACCAGTTTGCATTCCCACAAGCAGTGAAAGGGGGTTCCCTTTTCTCCACACCCTCTTCAGCATTTATTGTTTGTAGACTTTTTGATGGCAGCCATTCTGACTGGCATGAGATAGCTCATTGCAGTTTTGATTTGCAGTTCTCTAACAATGAGTGATATTGAGCATCTTTTCATGTGATCTCTAAGCAATGCTTTCTCAGAATCAGCTCCTTACTCATAAAGTTCTTTCTACATGATCTCAAAAGTGATAGCAGCATGTCAGCAGCACTGTACTTCCTGGTCCACTTTCACCTAGGGAAAAATCAACCTGCTGTTTCAAAGCTTAACTAAAAACCTTTAGTTGAGTCTCACTGACTCTTATTGACCTTTTCTGGGTCTTGTGACTATGCATGAGTTAAAGGCTGTCGCCAAGAAGATAACATATTTTGAATGACTTAAGAAAACTGGGGCAAAATTACAGAAATTAGGAGTGAGATCAATTCCATTCATGAACATGACTGAGAAGATTGGAGCACTGCTAAGAAGAGGAAAGATGAGATGAATACTAAAGAGGCAAGCATCAATGCCCATCACAACACTCATGTGGAGATTGAAGTCAACTATGAGAAAATTAAAACTATTGCTCTGGGTTTGTCCAAAGTGGGGAAAATCTGACTTTGATGGTGGTTCAGTATCTAAGACTTAATGTTCCCAATGCAGGGGGCACACATTCGACCCCTGGTCAAGGAATTAGAACCCACATGCCACAACTAAGTGTCTGCATTCTGCAACTAAAGATCCTGTATGCCACAACTAAGACCCAACACAGCCAAATTAAAAGAATAAATAAAACAAGAAAAGCCAAAAACACAAAATGGGGAAAATCAGAATTTTGACTCTGAAGATGGCACAGAGGGATAAAGGGATAGAGTTCAAACCAGTGGCTGCCAATGCCAATATTATCTTCACATATCAGGGGCAGTCCCCTACCTTCGCTCTAATCAAATTTCCATCAATTATTCAGATTTTGATTGAGTTCAGCTATATATAAATAATTCCCCACCATTGAGTTTATTTGAAATAAAGAATACTCTAGTGTTTCTAGAATCTTTGCTAGACTCTCTGGTTAGAAGCCTAGCAATCAGATATAAATTGACTCATTTTGGATCCTGGTGAATTGCTTGCATACGATGACAATGTTAAAAAAAATCCCTCATTTAACACTTGCATTAGTGCTGGGTGTGTGCCTCAGTGGCAAGTGAAGAGAAAAATCAGATCTCTGATATTTGTATATAAAATAGATTCTAGATATTATTACAATTTTGTTATATATATATTATTTCTTATGCATATAATTTTATTATACATACAGTTTTCCCATAACTAACCAGCCACATAGAATATTTACATTTTAGGTACGTGTCCTCTTGTCACTAAATATAATATGAAGCTTGTAGTATCAAAATACTAAGCTTATAAATCGAAAGATTACCTGGGAGAAAGAATCTTCACAGAAGGTGCTTAAAGTACATTCAGTGTGTCAATCCCTCCAGAAATTTCTTGAATATACTTATATAGATAGAGAACAGTATTCCTAGGCTATATCATCATACTGTCATATCAACTGTTAGTTTCAATGAATTGTGCCATGTAATCCCCCCTTAATCTTTACTTAGAGTCAGTGTGCTGCTACTGCTGCTGCTGCTAAGTCGCTTCAGTAGTGTCCGACTCTGTGCAACCCCATAGACGGCAGCCCACCAGGCCCTGCCATCCCTGGGATTCTCTAGGCAAGAACACTGGAGTGGGTTGCCATTTCCTCCTCCAATGCATGAAATTGAAAAGTGAAAGTGAAGTCGCTCAGTCGTGTCCAACTCTTAGTGACCCCATGGACGGAGGAGCCTAGCAGGCTCCTCCGTCCATGGGATTTTCCGGGCAAGAGTACTGGAGTGGGGTGCCATTGCCTTCTCCAGAGTCAGTGTAAGAAATAAAAATAATATCATTATAATATGTATGCTCAGTTGCTTAGTCGTGTCTGACTCTCTGCAACCCGATAGACTGTAGCCCACCAGGCTCCTTTGTCCATAGAATGTCCAGGAAGAACTAGAATGGGTTGCCATCTCTTCCTCCAGGGATCTTCCAACCCAGGGATCGCATTGTGGCAGATCTTTACCACTGAGCCACCTGGGAAGCCCCCAAAATAAATATAATAGCAATAAATAGAAGCTGTGTCATTGAATCCTAGAATGTCAGATATGATACCCATATGACTCTCTACTTTATAATAATTACGGAAAAGGTTCCCCACTACATCAAGAAAAGTTAGGCTTCTAAACAGTCCTCAGTTTGTCCTACTCTCTCGACCCCATGACGCAGCACTCCAGGCTTCCATCACCAACTCCGAGTGCCAAACTCATGCCCATCATGTTGGTGATGCCATCCAACCATCTCATCCTCTGTCATCCCCTCTCCTCCTACCTTCAATCTTTCCCAGAATCAGGTCTTTCCAATGAGTAGTCTGCATCAGGGGCCAGACGAAGCAGCTCCAGCATCGGTCCTTTCAATGAATATTCAGGACTGATTTCCTTTTTTTTTTTAATTTTATTTTTATTTTATTCAACTTTACAATATTGTATTGGTTTTGCCATGTATCAAAATGCAGCAGATGAATGGATAAGAAAGCTGTGGTACATATACACAATGGAGTATTACTCAGCCATTAAAAAGAATACATTTGAATCAGTTCTAATGAGATGGATCGAACTGGAGCCTATTATACAGAGTGAAGTAAGCCAGAAAGAAAAACACCAATACAGTATACTAACGCATATATATGGAATTTAGAAAGATGGTAACAATAACCCTGTATACGAGACAGCAAAAGAGACACTGATATATAGAACAGTCTTTTGGACTCTGGGAGAGAGGGAGAGGGGAGGATGATTTGGGAGAATGGCATTGAAATAAGTATAATATCATATATGAAACGAGTCGCCAGTCCAGGTTCGATGCCTGATACCGGATGCCTGGGGCTGGTGCACTGGAACGACCCAGAAGGACTGATTTCCTTGGATTGACTGGTTTGATCTTCTTGCTGTTGAAGGGACTCTCAAGAGTCTTCTCTAACACCACAGTTCAAAAGTATCATTTTTTTCATGCTCAGCTTTCTTTATACTCCAATTCTCACATTCATACATGACTACTTGAAACGCCATAGCTTTGACTACATGGACCTTTGTTGGCAAAGTAACGTCTCTGCTTTTTAATATGCTGTCTAGGTTGGTCATAGCTTTTCTACTAAGGAGCAAGCATCTTTTACTTCCATGTCTGCAGTCACCATCTGCAGTGATTTTGGAGCCCAAGAAAATAAAGCCTCTCACCATTTCCATTATTTCCCCATCTATTTGTCATAAAGTGATGGGACCAGATGCCATGGTCTTAGTTTTTTGAACATTGAGTTTTAAGCCAACTTTTTCACTCTCCTTTTTCACTTTCATCAAGAGGCTCTTTAGTTCTTCTTCGCTTTCTGCCATAGGGTGGTATCATCTGTATATATGAGGTGATTGATATTTCTCCCAGCAATCTTGATTCCAGCTTGTGCTTCATCCAGCCTGGCATTTTGCATGATGTACTCTGCATATAAGTTAAATAAGCAGAGTGACAGTATACAACCTTGACGTACTCCTTTCCCAATATGGAACCAGTCTTGTTCCATGTCCAGTTCTAACTGTTGCTTCTTGATCTGCATACAGATTTCTCAGGAGGCAAATAAGGTGGTCTGGTATTCCCATCTGTTGAAAAATTTTACACAGTTTGTTGTCATCCACACAAAGACTTTGGCATCGTCAATAAAGCAGAAATAGATGTTTTTCTGGAACTCCCTTGCTTTTTTGATGATCCAATAGGTGTTGGCAATCTGATCTCTAGTTCCTCTACCTTTTCTAAATCCAGCTTGAACATCTGGAAATTCATGGCTCACATACTGTGGAAGCCTGACTTGGAGAATTTTGAGCATTACTTTGCTAGTGTGAGATGAGTACGATTGTGTGGTTGTATGAACATTCTTTGGCATTACCTTTCTTTGGAATTGGAATGAAAATTGACCTTTTCCAGTCCTATGGCCACTGCTGAGTTTTCCAAATTTGCTGGCATATTGAGTGCAGCACTTTAACAGCATCATCTTTTAGGATTTGAAATAGTTCAATTGGAATTCCATCACTTCCACTAGCATTGTTCACAGTGATGCTTCCTAAGGCCCACTTGACTTCGTATTCCTAAACAGTATGTATATTTATTTTTTTTTTAGTTTGAACCCTGAAATCTGCACAACTAATATGTTTTCTCTCTTCTGCCAAAAGATGAAATCAAATTTTTCACCCACCTATAAGCAAATATATTGATCAAGGATAACAAATAATGGAAAATTCTGTGTAATTAATCCTCCTTTCTGACCCCACCACAGATGCTACTAATTAGACATGGCACTGCTGCTGCTGCTGCTGCGTTGCTTCACTACTTCCCATGAAATGTGGAATCAGAATTCTTCTCATCATAGTCCTTGAGGCAGTGTTGGAAGTCCAGGGCTAGTCAGTCTTTTCGTGTAGACAGGTTGCTAATTTTTTTCTGAGCATGCTGATATCTCTAGGGCATATTGATATGATGGTACTCATAATGCAGATGAAGGAGAGTCAGAATCAATAGAGACTGTTAAGGTAGCTGAGAACATGTAAAGCTTTCATTGGTTCTCCACCTTAAAGGTCTACTTCTGACTCATTTTTCTCTTTCCTGTTTCTAAAACACACAGTACTGAATTTTTTATATCCTTAAAAAAATAAAGAAAACAATAACCTCTAATTTTGTTTTATTTGGCCTTTAGGTGTAATATATAATTCAGAATGGATCAAAAATGTACCCTAGATAGAACTTACACTATTGCACAAGCTTCTCACTAAAACTTTGTTGCTGTTCTGTGACATTTCAAAAATAGTAGAATTTGATGAGATGGCCAAGTTTCCAGTGTCCAATTGCCAATCATGTCAGAGCCTCAGAGCCCAGAGCCAGGAAATAAATAGCAAGCATCTGCCTTTCTGTGCAGTTTTTACAATGAGATATAGCAAGTTCACGTTTGCTTATTTGTAAGGATTTTAGATATGATATAAAGGAAGAAACTGCTCTACTGAAGCATAGGGGAATAGGACACTTCCTGTGTGCAGAGCTTCAGTTTACATTTTACTATACAGAGTTTCCAATATAAATCTCACAGGAATGTCAGATCCAAAAGGGAGGCTGTGGCCTGAAAAATAAGTTGCTGGGTCACCTTTCTTTAGAATGGGTCCTGGATGATGATATGGACTCAAAAAGCATTTGATAATACACATGTATTAGTTAGGGAATTGTGGCTGAAAATTAAGAGAAAAATCAACTAAGACCGGCTTAAAATCTGTGTATATTGATCGGATCAAAGATCATACAGAGTCAAGTAAATCAGAAAGATAAAAATAAATACCATATGTCAATCCATATATATGGAATCTAGAAAAATGTTACAGATGAACCTATTTACAGGGCAGAGATAAAGATGCAGACATAAGAGAACAGACTGTGGACACAATGGGGGAAGGGGAGGGGGGCAGATTGGGAGAGTAGCGCTGACATATACCCACCACCATGGGTATAATAGATAGCTGGCAGGGAGCTCAGCTCAGTGCTCTGTGGTGACCTAGAGGTGTGGGATGAGGGATGGGACGGAGGCTTAAGAGGGAGGGTATATAGGTATACATATAGTTGATTCACGCTGTTCTACAGCAGAAACCAACACAACGCTGTAAAGCAATTATATCCCAAAAGCAATAATAAAAAGAATGGATAAGAAATATATAATGTGATATAGTCATATAATAAATATTAAAAAAATAAAAATAATAAAGAAGAATAAAGTATTGATGGTTTAGTCACTAAGTCGTGTCCAGCTCTTGAGACCCCCAGGGATTGCAGCCCTCCAGACTCCTCTGTCCATGGGATTTCTGAGGCAAGAATACTGGAGTGAGTTGCCATTTCCTTCTCCAAAAGTATTGATATATGCTACCAAAAAAGGGGGCATGAAATCTAAAGATAGGATAGACTTAGAAACTAACTTAATCTCTGGTCTCTGGACCACTTCTCCTGCCAGTCTCTTGGCAATCCCTTCTTCAGTGTCCTACTTTGCCCATGAGCAAGACAATGGATGATACTCAAAGAAAAAAATGTGATATTCATTAGTATTTAACAACAGATATCTCCAGTTGCTTCCCTGGCACCTGTCAATTTGCATGTTCCTAGGAACTAAAAAGCCTTTTGAAGAAAGTGAAAGTGGAGAGTGAAAAAGTTAGCTTAAAGCTCAATATTTAGAAAACAAAGATCATGGCATCTTGTCCCATCACTTCATGGGAAATAGATGGGGAAACAGTGGAAATAGTGTCAGACTTTATTTTTGGGGGCTCCAAAATCACTGCAGATGGTGACTGCAGCCATGAAATTAAAAGACTCTTACTCCTTGGAAGGAAAGTTATGACCAACCTCGATGGCATATTGAAAAGCAGAGACATTACTTTGCCAACAAAGATTCGTCTAGTCAAGGTTATGGTCTTTCCTGTGGTCATGTATGGATGTGAGAGCTGGACTGTGAAGAAGGCTGAGTGCCGAAGAATTGATGCTTTTGAACTGTGGTGTTGGAGAAGACTCTTGAGAGTCCCTTGGACTGCAAGGAGATCCAACCAGTCCATTCTGAAGGAGATCAGCCCTGGGATTTCTTTGGAAGGAATGATACTAAAGCTGAAACTCCAGTACTTTGGCCACCTCATGTGAAGAGTTGACTCATTGGAGAAGACTCTGATGCTGGGAGGGATTGGGGGCAAGAGGAGAAGGGGACGACAGAGGATGAGATGGCTGGATGGCATCACTGACTCGATGGATGTGGGTCTGAGTGAACTCCGGAAGTTGGGGATAGACAGGGAGGCCTGGCATGCTGCGATTCATGGGGTCGCGAAGAGTCAGACATGACTGAGGGACTGAACTGAACTGAACTGGATACCCATGGTGTTAGATGTGGTCATATGACTCACTTTTGCTAGTGAAATGTGATTTAAAGTTATGTAATCACTACTGGGTGTGGGCTTTAAAGGTCAAGATATCTTCTGCTGCAGTGATGAGCTCTATTCTGGAGAATGGCTGTTTTGCCAGCTCACGTCCATGGGAGAGGGTGGGGGGAACAAAGGAGAACTCCCATCACACTTGTGATGGAAATGAATATAAAAAGGACACAGACCATTGCTACTGTACCCATATATAATCCAACCTACCCAGACCAATACAAAGGAGAAGCTGTTCCTGAGTGGTCTCCCAGGAAAAAAAAAAAAAAAAAAAGAATTACCTTAATGTGAACCTCCTAGATCCTCTCCTTACAACTCATTGGTATGAATTCCCATCCCTGAGTCAATTATCATCAAGGGAGATTATTACTATGAGCCAACCCCTAGATCTTAGCTTCTGAATATAAACTCCACTGTGTTATGGCATGTGCAAGGGTATATAAAAGCCTGAAAACAATAAGCTTTTGTTAGATATGATGAAAAAAAAAATTACATCCACAAGTAAATGCAATTTTTCCTTTCTTCACTGGGTTTAAGAGGGTGCTTGCTAATATTTCTTCTTAAAACAGACAACAGGGAAAATCTCTGCACACTTATCATTTTAGCTGGACCATTCACAGTAGAAAATTATCATCACACTGTGTTTATATGATTCCCTCTTTCTCTTTTGGAACAAGAGATAGGGTAGAAAGAATAAAAGAGTACTAGTGAATTCACTTTTTTACTAAAAAAGTACAGAGGATGACAGAGGATGAGATGGTTGGATGGCGTCTCCAGCTCGATGGACATGAATTTGAGTAAGCTCCAGCAGTTAGTAATGGACAGGGAAGCCTGGCATGTTACAGTCCATGGGGCTGCAAAGAGCTCAGTCAGACATGATTGAGCGACTAGATTGAACAGAAATTCACTTTTTATTCATAAGCTTTTATCTAACTTACTTTTTAATCTGTACAAGGCATAGGTGAGAAATATCCACATAATTAATTCCAAGGAACTTAGAAAATCCAATTGACTTTACTGGATTCACTACTAGTATGAATAGCAGTGAACTATGGGGGTTATCTGGAGAAGGCTATGGCAACCCACTCCAGTACTTTTGCCTAGAAAATCCCATGGATGGAGGAGCCTGGTAGGCTGCAGTCCATGGGGTCCCTAGAGTTGGACACGACAGAGCAACTTCACTTTCACTTTTCACTTTCATGCATTGGAGAAGGAAATGGCAACCCACTCCAGTGTTCTTGCCTGGAGAATCCCAGGACGGAAAAGCCTGGTGGGCTGCCATCTATGGGGTCGCACAGAGTCGGACATAACTGAAGTGACTTAGCAGCAGCAACAGCATGGGGGTTATCTTTGCAGTGACTGTTTATACATTTTTCATTATAATTTGTCTCATATTGCCATCCTCCCAAACATTTCCGAACAACAAAAACAGAACATATTTTCTACACAGATTACTTCAAAATAAAAACTCCCTTTAGAATAAAATATAATTAAATTATTTGGTCCTTTGAGCATAATAAATATTAACTCACCCCAAGATTCAACATAACAGTTACCTCAGAAAAAAGTAACTAGGTAGCTGAATCTTAAAGTCTTATCCTAAAATATTCAAGTTGGTTCATAACCTCTGTGTTTATTATTCTAAAGTCCAAAACAAATAAAATTATAGCAAATTAGGCTAAAAGCATCTTAAGGATAGAAAAACCTTTTAAAATAAAATTATGTAGCATGATACAGACAGAAGTGAAGTTACCCTCATGCACTTTACCTTGAGTCTCATGTATAGCAAAGAGCACCTCGAGTTCACTTGGTGAATTTGAAAGTACTGAAAGGTACAGAATTAAAACAAGACCAAAGTGCTAAATACCAGTGACAATTCAGAGACTGCTTAAGTTTTCCCCCCTATATATAGCTTTTAGCACATGAAAGAATCTTCCAAAGTGGTCTGTTACATCAACCATGCATCTCCAATACATTTGTTCATTTATTCATATGTGAATGCATTTGGAGAAGTGAGAAAAGAAAAGAGAAGAGTGTCTTGGTTGCAAATGTGGTTAATTGGATAAGCACTACTGTGTCCAAATGTGTATAATAAGGCCTTTGGAAATATTATGTTTTGGATTGTATCTTTGATTAATGTTGCTCATTTTACTTCCTCAAGATGTTTTCAAAATGGAGCAGCAATTCTGAAAGATGTAACTACCTGCAACCAAGAAAATAATCCAGTGTCAAGCATCAAGATCTATAAAAATTCAGGGCAGCAAACAAACAATTCATTTCCTAACTCATTTCATTGCATATCCTACAATAAGAACTCCAGAGAGTCTTAACATTTCAGGTGGGTAAGCTTCCCTCTATGCCTAGCATATTCAAAAGCAGAGACATCACTTTGCCAACAAAGGTTCGCCTAGTCAAGGCTATGGTCTTTTCTGTGGTCATGTATGGATGTGAGAGCTGGACTGTGAAGAAGGCTGAGCACCAAAGAATTGATGCTTTTGAACTGTGGTGTTGGAGAAAACTCTTGAGAGTCCCTTGGACTGCAAAGAGATCCAACCAGTCCATTCTGAAGGAGATGAGCCCTGGGATTTCTTTGGAAGGAATGATGCTAAAGCTGAAACTCCAGTATTTTGGCCACCTCATGTGAAGAGTTGACTCATTGGAGAAGACTCTGATGCTGGGAGGGATTGGGGGCAGGAGGAGAAGGGGACGACAGAGGATGAGATGGCTGGATGGCATCACTGACTCGATGAATATGAGTCTGAGTGACCTCCGGGAGTTGGTGATGGACAGGCAAGCCTGGCGTGCTGCAGTTCATGGGGTTGCAAAGAGTCGGACACGACTGAGTGACTGATCTGATCTGATGCCTAGGAAGGAAGACTAAGAATGATTCAAACTTTAAGACACTACAGCAAACTAAAATTACATTAAAATCTTTGGTTGGTTCAGTTCAGTTGCTCAGTCTTGTCCGACTCTTTGTGACCCCATGAATTGCAGCACACCAGGCCTCCCTGTCCATCAACAACTTCCCGAGTTCACCCAAATTCATGTGCATTAAGTAGGTGATGTCATCCATCCATTTCATCCTCTCTTGTCCCCTTCTCCTCCTGCCCCCAATCCCTCCCAGCATCAGTCTTTTCCAATGAGTCAGCTCTTTGCATGAGGTGGCCAAAGTATTAGAGTTTTAGCCTCAGCAATTAGTCTTTCCAATGAACACCCAGGACTGGTCTCCTTTAGGATGGACGGGTTGGATCTCCTTGCAGTCCAAGGGACTCTCAAGAGTCTTCTCCAACACCACAGTTCAAAACCATCAATTCTTAGGCGCTCAGCTTTCTTCACAGTCCAACTCTCAACTTCCATACATTGGAAAAACCATAGCCTTGAATAGACCTGTGTTGGCAAAGTAATGTCTCTGCTTTTGAATATGCTATCTAGGTTAGTCACAACTTTCCTTTCAAGGAGTAAGCGTCTTTTAATTTTATGGCTGCAGTCACCATCTGCAGTGATTTTGGAGCCCCAAAAAATAAAGTCTGACACTGTTTCCCCATGTATTTGCCATGAAGTGATGGGACCAGATGCCATGATCTTCGTTTTCTGAATGCTGAGCTTTCAGCCAACTTTTTCCCTCTCCTCTTTCACTTTCATCAAGAGGCTTTTGAGTTCCTCTTCACTTTCTGCCATAAGGGTGGTGTCATCTGCATATCTGAGGTTATTGATATTTCTCCCAGCAATCTTGATTCCAACTTGTGTTTCTTCCAGTCCAGTGTTTCTCATGATGTACTCTGCATAGAAGTTAAATAAACAGCGTGACAATATACAGCCTTGACATACTCCTTTTCCTATTTAGAACCAGTCTGTTGGTCCATGACCAGTTCTAACTGTTGCTTCCTGACCTGCATACAAATTTCTCAAGAAGCAGATCAGGTGGTCTGGTATTCCCATCTCTTTCAGAATTTTCCAGTTTATTGTGATCTACACAGTCAAAGGCTTTGGCATCGTCAATAAAGCAGAAATAAATGTTTTTCTGGAACTCTCTTGCTTTTTCGATGATCCAGCGGATGTTGGCAATTTGATCTCTGGTTCCTCTGCCTTTTCTAAAACCAGCTTGAACATCAGGAAATTCATGGTTCACATATTGCTGAAGCCTGGCTTGGAGAATTTTGAGCATTACTTTACTAGCATGAGAGATGAGTGCAATTGTGCGGTAGTTTGAGCATTCTTTGGCATTGCCTTTCTTTGGGATTGGAATGAAAACTGACCTTTTCCAGTCCTGTGGCCACTGCTGAGTTTTCCAAATTTGCTGGCATATTGAGTGCAGCACTTTCACAGCATCATCTTTCAGGATTTGGAATAGCTCAACTGGAATTCCATCACCTCCACTAGCCTTGTTTGTAGTGATGCTTTCTAAGGCCCACTTGACTTCACATTCCAGGATGTCTGGCTCTAGGTGAGTGATCACACCATCATGATTATCTGGGTTGTGAAGATCTTTTTTGTACAGTTCTTCTGTGTATTCTTGCCACCTCTTCTTAATATCTTCTGCTTCTGTTAGGCCCATACCATTTCTGTCCTTTATCGAGTCCATCTTTGCATGAAATGTTCCTTTGGCATCTCTGATTTTCTTGAAGAGATTCCTAGTCTTTCCCATTATCTGCATATCGGAGGTTATTGATATTTCTCCCGGCAATCTTGATTCCAGCTTGTGCTTTTTCCAGCCCAGCGTTTCTCATGATGTACTCTGCATATAAGTTAAATAAGCAGGGTGACAATATACAGCCTTGACATACTCCTTTTCCTATTGGCAACCAGTCCGTTGTTCCACGTTCAGTTCTAACTGTTGCTTCCTGACCTACATATTAGAATCTTGGCTAATTAGAATTCAAGCAAATAGAACCCTAAAATAAACTATGAACTAGAATAAACTCTATGGGTCATTTAGTCTAATCACCTGGAAACACAATAATCTCTTCTTCAATATCCTTTTATAAGTTGTCCTTTATCTCTGTAAATATATTTCCAAACAGTTATAACATGAGATCATTATTTACCATGATTGAGGTGAAATTTTTCTTCCTCTAACTTGGCCCTAGTTTTTCATTTTAAGATGACAAGAAATAAGCCTTTTTTTTTTTTCTTTTAGTTTATTTATTTTTAATGGAAGGATAATTACAAATTTAAAAATTTTTTTTTTTTTTTTACTTTACAATATTGTATTGGTTCTGCCACACATCAACATGAATCTGTGTACTTATATTATTTCTGCAATTTGGAGCTTCCCTGGTGGCTCAGATGATAAAAAATCTGCCAGCAACATGGGAGACCTGAGTTCAATCCTTAGAGAAGGAAGGGCATGAAAACCCACTCCAGTATTCTTTCCTGGGAAATCCCAAGGACAGAGGAGCCTCCTGGGCCATAATCCATGAGGTCACAAAGAGTTGGCCACGACTGCATGACTGACACTTTTGCCATACATCAACATGTATCAGCCATAGGTATACATATGTCCCCTCCTTCTTGAATCTCCCCCCCACCTCCCTCTTATAATAATATGAAATGCTAGCTTTAAATGTGAATAAAGAGAGAAGAAGCATAAAAAAGTAGAAATCAAAGTGTAAGTTAAATAGTCAACATCCTTGAGTATTTTCTGTGGTATGCCCATGTCTCCTCCCAAAACCTCATCCCTGTATACCCACAGCAGGAAAGATAAACAGAAACATATTCATGTCACTCTTCTCTACAAGATTCTTCAAAGGACTTATCTTAGGATAATATCTAAACTTTTTACATGGTTTTCAAAGACCCACATACTCTGGCCTCCTGCTACCTCTCTAGCCTTCTTGATTCTCATGCTCACCTGAAAATCAGTGATCCATTTATAAATAAATGCATTTCAATACTTGGACCTATTTACAAGGCATAAATATGATGAAAACATAGAGAATGAACATCCAGACAGGTGGAATGAAGGGGAAGGTGGGACAAACTGGGAGACTAGGATTAACTTATACACACTACCCTACGTAAAAAGATAGCTAATGGGAACCTGCTGTATAGCACAAAAAGCTCAGCTTAGTCCTCTGTAATGACCTGGTAGGGTGGGATGCAGGCAGTGGGATGGGGAGGTGAGAGGGAGGTCCAAGAGAGAGGGGATATGTGTATATTTACTTACACCTGATTCACTTCATTGTACAGCAGATACCAACACAACATTGTAAAGCAATTATATTCCAATAAAAAACTGAAAAAAAAAATACTTGTAAACTATGACACTTTCTCTTTTCATTTTACCTCCTGAAATTCTTATTGTTCTCTTTGTCAAAAACATTCTTTCACATCTTCTTGCTATGCATAACTATTAATAATTCTCATTCCATGTCAAATATCTCTCAGAAAGCCTTCCCTGACTTTCCAAATTTGGATCTGATGACTCTCCCACAAGGTTTCATGGCATCTTACAATCCTATTAACACTGTTGTTGAATCGCTCAGTTGTGTCTGACTCTTTTGCAACCCCAGGGACTGTAGCCCACCAGGATCCTCTGTCTATGGGATTTCCAAGGCAAGAATACTGTAGTGGGTTGCCATTTCCTTCTCCAGGGAAGTTCCTGACCCAGGAATTGAACCCATGTCTCCTGCATCTCCTGCATCATCAAACTGTTTCTTTACATTTGAGCCACTAGGGAAGCCTTCCAGTAACAAACACTTTTGCATATTATATCTTACTCACAAAAACTGTAAGTTACAGGAAAGCAACAACTGTACAAACTCATTCATTATTTCAGCCTTTGATTCTATTATAATGTCTGAAAAAATAGTTGAACCTGATAAACACTTTTTAGATATGTAAATAATTAAATGAGCAAGTATGAATAGTTAATAAAAGCCTGTGAGAGTCCACTTATCCAAGAATAAAATTATTTTTAGAACATTAGACCAAATAAAGCTGAAAATAAACTAGTATGTTTTGGAAAGTTTCCAACAACCAAAAAATGATAACAGAAAAAACATTTCTAACTAATTAAGCTATTAGGTTATTATAATTAAGGTCTGTATTTTTTAAATTAATTTTGACAATTCTTGGCACAGGGGTAGTTGTTCTATTTTATCTTTGCTAGTAGATTTTTAAAGTCTTGATTTATGATTAAACTATGAGATGTGTTTTTATAACATGATGCAGTTTCTTGAAGGCTTCTGTGGTGGCTCAGTGGGTGAAGAACTCACCCGCCAATGCATGAGACACAAGAGACATGGGTTCGATCCCTGGGTTGAGAAGATTCCCTGGAAAATGAAATGGCAACCCATTCCAGTATTCTTGCCTGGAGAACTCCATGGATCAAGGACACTGGCAGGCTAGAGTTCATAGGGTTGTAGAGAGTTGGAAATGACTGAGTGTACATGTGCATGGTTTCTTTAATAATAATTTTAAAAGGTCTATACAGAAACAACTATTATTTTCAATACTAGAGGCTGTAATGTCTCCAAATCATTACCTTTCTTCGTTTGGCAGTTAGTGAAATGGGGCAATGAAAAGAAGGTTGTTTTGAACTCTCATACCTTGGATTACCCTTAAATCACTATATGTTATCTCTTATAGGATCAGGTCAAAAAAGGGATTGACAAAGAAGTAAATAACCAAGAGATGGACAGTTTGCCTTGTAAATGTCTAGTACACATCCAGCTTTCCTCATTACCTATCCAATGTGTACCTATGAAACAGGGAGCCATGAAAGAAACCAGGAGCTGCATTTCATGTCATCAACGCCATAAGTTCCTGCCTGGCCCACTGCACAAGAGCTGTTTCAACCTTGAATTTGGCCTTTTGTTTGACTGTATCACCATAAGTTCCCAAATTGCTGTGCAAAGACTGATGTTTCCACAGTCTCCCATTAATATCTTGCCTGGGCATAATGTTCATTTTTATTTGTCTAAAATGTTCCAAATTGCCAAGCAATTTTTAAAGTAAGTGTTAAATTTTGCAACTGCTAAGTCGTGCGACCCCATAGATGGCAGCCCACCAGGCTCAACCATCCCTAGGATTCTCCAGGCAAGAACAATGGAGTGGGTTGCCATTTCCTTCTCCAATGCATGAAAGTGAAAAGTGAAAGTGAAGTTGCTCAGTCATGTCTGACTCTTAGAGACCCCATGGACTGCTGCCTACCCAGCTCCTCTGTCCATGAGATTTTCCAGGCAAGAGTATTGGAGTGGGGTGTCACTGCCTTCTCCAGAATTTTGCAACTAGAAGCTGCTATTCTCTGACTGAATCGTACGGTCAAAATAATGAAAATATTGCGACCTGAGTTAGGATACCATAGTAAGATACAGATGACAATTGTCACTCTATAGAAGGAGTTGGGACTGAATTTTTTTTTTTCCTTTTCACTGTCATACTATTCATATTCAGCTCATTAGTCTTGAAATAACACAGCAGAATGATCTTTTAGGGAATTTAAATAACTTGAACAATACTCATTACAGTTTCTGGAAAGGACAGCATATGTCCCAAGTGAAAGTTTTAATATTAATGGCTTAATTCTTTTGTTTTCTTCAAGGAAACAATCAGTGTTGACTCCAGAACTCAAAGGTAGGAAAGGACCAAATGAGAGAGGACTTCATCGCCCTCCTCCCGACACCAGCCGGCCTGTACCCCTTCATGCTATTGTTCCCCAAGATGTAGTACCCAGTAATCTATGACAAACATGATTTTTGTGATCTAGGAAAATCATAGTGTAGTATATGATGAGAAGCAACAGCAGAAGACAAAAAGCATTCTCTTCTTCTCTCTCTCTCTCACACACAAACACATACAGTGACAGGAATGCACACAAATACACACACAATATGCAAATTTACAATATCCTTTTGGCAAAACATGAGATCAGAGGACATATGAGACATCAAATTGGTACCACCTTAATCTTGCATTGTCTGATTACAGTGTTAGAAATATTGTTTCCATATTAGTGTCCATTTGTAGACTTTCCTCAGGGAATAGGAACCTCAGTTACTACTTATATTGCTCGTGCCTCCCGGGGAGAGAAAGGCATAGTAATAAAAAACATGAACTTTGGAATCAGACACACTTGGATATGAACCCTGGCTACACTGCTTATTAGCCGTGTGATTGCAATTTTCCACATTTGCAAAAGGAATTGAACACACTGGTGAATGCTACAAGATAGTTTTATATTTTCTCTCTTCTAAATAAGAAGGTATACATTAAGCCTATGTATAAGCTAAGATGAAGAGATTTTTACTGTATTAATCAAGATCAGACATCTTATAAGTAAAATAACTTTTATATTTAGACCAAGATCTGTCTGACTTTTCAGCCCATGTTCTTGGTTCATCTGCCATATTTTTGCCGCAGTCCCATTTACACTGTGGAGAAGGCAATGGCACCCCACTCCAGTACTCTTGCCTGGAAAATCCCATGGATGAAAGAGCCTGGTAGGCTACAGTCCATGGGGTTGCTAAGAGTCAGACACGACTGAGTGGCTTCACTTTCACTTTTCACTTTCCTGCATTGGAGAAGGAAATGGCAACCCACTCCAGTGTTCTTGCCTGGAGAATCCCAGGGACGGGGGAGCCTGGTGGGCTGTCATCTATGAGGTCACACAGAGTCGGACATGACTGAAGCGACTTAGCAGCAGCAGCAGCAACAGCATTTACATGGGGAAAGTGAGTGAACCTCTTACAATAAATGAAAAGCCCTAAATCTATGTATTTGTCTCATATCCTGGCACCTTTGCTTAAAGTAAGCATATTTTGTTGCCAAATGATAACCATGTGACCTTTCATATTTAACTTCTCTTTTCTCAGATGTAAAATGAGCATCATGGTAACACTAAAAACTGCTCAATAAGATTAAGAGGATTAAATAAGTGAGTAAGCCTAAAGTACTTAGAACCTAGCTGTCACATAGTAAACAGGTATTATATCCATAAGTTTATTTTTACTAGTGTTTTTCTGTTGTAATGAATAATATTATTATTACTATTAAAGCATATAATGAGTGGCAGGGATTCAACTTTAAGTGATGTAAGCAAATAGTGATAAAGTTCTTCCTCATGTAATTAGTAGAGCAGGCAATGGCACCCCACTCCAGTACTCTCACCTGGAAAATCACATGGATGGAGGAGCCTGGTAGGCTGCAGTCCATGGGGTCGCTAAGAGTAGAACACGACTGAGTGACTTCACTTTCACTTTTCACTTTCATGCATTGGAGAAGGAAATGGCAACCCACTCCAGTGTTCTTGCTTGGAGAATCCCAGGGACGGGGGAGCCTGGTGAGCTGCCGTCTATGTGGTTGCACAGAGTCGGACATGACTGAAGCAACTTAGCAGCAGCAGCAGCATGTAATTAGAGGCCTGGATGTGGGCAGCACTGGGCCTTGGTTCTGTGGCCCAATGATACCCACAAAAGACAAAGTGGTTTCTTTTTCCTCAATTATGCTAATCATAATGCTTTTTTTATTCTCATTGCCCCAGAATAGTTGCCAGACATCCAAGATTCACAGTTAACACTCAATTCAGAAAGAAAAGAGAAAGGGACCAGTGAAACAGTATAAGCAATGAAAGGAGATCAGACCTGGGATTTCTTTGGAAGGAATGATGCTCAAGCTGAAACTCCAGTATTTTGGCCACCTCATGCGAAGAGTTGACTCATTGGAGAAGACTCTGATGCTGGGAGGGATTGAGGGCAGGAGGAGAAGGGGACGACAGAGGATGAGATGGCTGGATGGCATCACTGACTCGATGAATGTGAGTCTGGGTGACCTCCGAGAGCTGGTGATGGATAGGGAGGCCTGGCGTGCTGCAGTTCATGGGGTCACAAAGAGTTGGACACGACTGAGCGACTGATCTGATCTGATCTGATCTGATCCCTTTTATCAGAAAAGTGAATTTTTTGAGGGGTTCAAAATGGGGTGGTGGGCTGGAGGCCATGAGGGTGTGAGTTTATACAAGATCATTGTCAAAAGAACATAAATAATAGTGCGATAAGTTTTTTTAATCTAAATTTTTGGTTAAATAATCCATGCTATAATTCTAGCATGGAACATTATGGAGCTATAAAATGCAATGTTTATAGTCTGTATACAACAGGAGGTGCTTGTTATATAATGGTCACTGGGGGAAAAAAAAAGATAAAAATTGTATACAGAGAATAGACATAAATATGTTAAAAATATGTATTTAAAAAGCTCTGAACAAAATACATTAAAATGAAAATAGTTTTCTATATATAGGTTCTTAGTTTCTTTAGGTAGATATATTCCTAAGTATTTTATTCTTTTCATTGCAATGGTGAATGGAATTGTTTCCTTAATTTCTTTTTCTATTTCTCATTATTAGTGCACAAGAATGCAAGGGATTCCTGTGTGTTGATTTTATATCCTGCAACTTTACTATAGTCATTGATTAATTCTAGTAATTTTCTGGTGGAGTCTTTAGGGTTTTCTATGTAGAGGATCATGTCATCTGCAAACAGTGAGAATTTTACTTCTTCTTTTTCAATTTGGATTCCTTTTATTTCTTTTTCTGTTCTGATTGCTGTGGCCAAAACTATGTTGAATAGTAATGGTGAAAGTGGGCATCGTTGTCTTGTTCCTGACTTTAGAGGAAATGCTTTCAATTTTTCACCATTGAGGATAATGTTTGCTGGGGGTTTGTCATATATAGCTTTTATTATGTTGAGGTATGTTCCTTCTATTCCTGCCTTCTGCAGAGTTTTTATCATAAATGGATGTTGAACTTTGTCAAAGGCTTTCTCTGCATCTATTGATATAATCATATGGTTTTTATTTTTCAATTTGTTAATGTGGTGTATTACGTTGATTGATTTGCAGATATTGAAGAATCCTTGCATTCCTGGGATAAAGCCCACTTGGTCATGGTGTATGACCTTTTTAATGTGTTGTTGGATTCTGATTGCTAGAATTTTGTTAAGGATTTTTGCATCTATATTCATCAGTGATATTGGCCTGTTAAAGACCTATATAGAGAAAACTATAAAACACTGGTGAAAGAAATCAGAGGACACTAATAGATGGAAAATATACCATGTTCATGGATTGGCAGAATCAATATAGTGAAAATGAGTATACTACCCAAAGCAATTTATAGATTCAATGCAATCTCCATCAAGCTACCAACGGTATTCTTCACAGAGCTAGAACAAATAATTTCTCAATTTGTATGGAAATACAATAAACCTCAAATAGCCAAAGCTATCTTGAGAAAGAAGAATGGAACTGGAGGAATCAACCTGCCTGACTTCAGGCTCTACTACAAAGCCACAGTCATCAAGACAGTACAGAACTGGCACAAAGACAGAAATTTAGATCAATGGAACAAAATAGAAAGCCCAGAGATAAATCCACACACATATGGACACCTTATCTTTGACAAAGGAGGCAAGAATATACAATGGATTAAAGACAATCTCTTTAACAAGTGGTGCTGGGAAACTGGTCAAACACTTGTAAAAGAACGAAACTAGAGCACTTTCTAACACCATACACAAAAATAAACTCAAAATGGATTAAAGATCTAAATGTAAGACCAGAAACCATAAAACTTCTAGAGGAAAACATAGGCAAAACACTCTCTGACATACATCACAGCAGGATCCTCTATGATCCACCTCCCAGAATATTGGAAATAAAATAAAAAATAAACAAATGGGACCTAATTGAACTTAAAAGCTTCTGCACAACAAAGGAAACTATAAGCAAGGTGAAAAGACAGCCTTCAGAATGGGAGAAAATAATAACAAATGAAGCAACAGACAAACAACTACTCTCAAAAATATACAAGCAACTCCTACAGCTCAATTCCAGAAAAATAAATGACCCAATCAAAAAATGGGCCAAAGAACCAAATAGACATTTCTCCAAAGAAGACATACAGATGGCGAACAAACACATGAAAAGATGCTCAACATCACTCATTATCAGAGAAGTGCAAATCAAAACCACTATCAGGTACCATTTCACACCAGTCAGAATGGCTGTGATCCAAAAGTCTACAAGCAATAAACGTTGGAGAGGGTGTGGAGAAAAGGGAACCCTCTTACACTGTTGGTGGGAATGCAAAGTAGTACAGCCACTTTGGAGAACAGTATGGAGATTCCTCAAAAAACTGGGAATAGAACTGCCTTATGATCCAGCAATCCCACTGCTGGGCATACACTTAGAAAACCAGAATTGAAAGAGACACGTGTACCCCAATGTTCATCGCAGCACTGTTTCCAATAGCCAGGACATGGAAGCAACCTAGATGTCCATCAGCAGATGAATGGATAAGCAAGCTGTGGTACATATACACAATGTAGTATTATTCAGCCATTAAAAAGAATACATTTGAATCAGTTCTAATGAGGTGGATGGAACTGGAGCCTATTATACAGAGTGAAGTAAGCCCGAAAGAAATACACCAATACAGTATACTAATGCATATATATGGAATTTAGAAAGATGGTAACAATAACCCTGTATATGAGACAGAAAAAGAGACACTGATGTATAGAACAGTCTTTTGGACTCTGGGAGAGGGAGAGGGTGGGATGATTTGGGAGAATGGCATTGAAATATATATAATATCATGTTTGAAACGAGTTACCAGTCCAGGTTCGATGCCTGATACCAGATGCCTGGGGCTGGTGCACTGGGACAACCCAGAGGGATGGTATGGGGAGGGAGGAGGGTTCAGGATGGGGAACACATGTATACCTGTGGCGGATTCATTTTGATGTATGGCAAAACCAATACAATACTGTAAACTTAAGTAAATTAAAATTAAAAAAAATAAAACCTAAAAAAAAAAAAAATAAAAACAAATAAAATGAAAATAGTGAAAAAATATTAGGTGTGATTACATAATGCAATTTTGTACCTAAATCATTCAATGATTTTTTTTTCTTTTTAAGGACATATTTCATTAAAAACAATTAGCTAACTCTAAAACTCTGAGTCTGTTTCTTCAAGAACATTCAATTTAGAGATGCAATTGTCAAATATAATCTGACATTACTTTTAGAAGATTATAAGGTATTTTTAGCTTGAAAAAAAATAGTGATTTTTTTTTCAAAAGCCATCCCAGCATTCTCATAAGGCATGCACTTAAGTTTCCTTGATGAAAATATGGTGCATGGCCTCCAAGTTAGGCTGAGAGGGTGCCTTTTTAACTCTTTGAGCTTCTGCGTTAGAGATGGTTAAAAGAAATGGGTTTGAGAATTTTCTTAGGCTCCAAAATCACTGCAGATGGTGATTACAGCCATGAAATTAAAAGACGTTTGCCACTTGGAAAAGAAACTCTGACAAACTTAGATAGCATATTAAAAAGCAGAGGCATTACTTTGCTGACAAAGGTTCGTATAGTCAAAGCTGTGGTTTTTCCAATAGTCATGTGTGGGTGTGTGAGCTGGACTATAAAGAAAGCTGAGCACCAAAGAATTGATGCTTCTGAACTGTGGTGTTGGAGAAGACTCTTGAGAGTCCTTTGCACAGTAATAAGATCAAATAAGTCAATCCTAAAGGAAATCAATCCTGAATATTCATTGGAAGGACTGATGCTGAAGTTGAAGCTCCAATACTTTGGCCACCTGATGCAAAGGGCTGACTCACTGGAAAAGACCCTGATGCCAGTCAAGATTGAAGGCAGGAGGAGAAGGAGAAGACAGAGGATGCGATGGTTGGATGGCATCACTGACTTGATGGACATGAGTTTGAGGAAGTTCCGGGAACTCGTGATGGACAGGGAATTCTGGAGTGCTACACTCCATGGGGTCACAGAGCGTCATACATGACGGAGCGACTGAACTGAACTGGCAATGGTGGTCAGGTTGGGCCATCACACATGTCCACTGTATTCACACAGAAAAATTAAGAAGTTGTGAAATATGAACTAAGTTAATGGTGAAGGGTTATCAATACTCATTAAAGTTTAAGATTTTAATTCAAAATAACTGAATGAAATACATGGTAATTCTATTTAAAACAAAGGCAATGCTTTCATCTGTAGCAGCACATTCAAGCAACAGTGAACATTTTAATAGCCTTGTGTCTTGGAAATTTATCTATAGCAATAAGCTCCAAAATCAGTTTTGGAAGCCAGGACTATAGTATGTAGGGTCCAGTAAATTGGTTCCCACTGATACGGAAATAGATGGGGAAACAGTTGCAGACTTTGGTTTTTGGGGCTCCAAAATCACTACAGATGGTGACTGCAGCCATGAAATTAAAAGACACTTACTCCTTGGAAGGAAAGTTAAGACCAATCTAGATAGCATATTCAAAAGCAGAGACATTACTTTGCCAACAAAGGTCCATCTAGTCAAGGCTATGGTTTTTCCAGTAGTCATGTGTGGATGTGAGAGTTGGACTGTGAAGAAAGCTGAGTGCTGAATAATTGATGCTTTTGAACTGTGGTGTTGGAGAAGACTCTTGAGAGTCCCTTGGACTGCAAGGAGATCCAACCAGTCCATTCTAAAGGAGATCAGTCCTGGGTGTTCTTTGGAAGGAATGATGCTAAAGCTGAAAGTCCAATACTTTGGCCACCTGATGTGAAGAGTTGACTCATTGGCAAAGACTCTGATGTTGGGAGGGATTGGGGGCAGGAGGAAAAGGGGAGGATAGAGGATGAGATGGCTGGATGGCATCACTGACTCTATGGATGTGAGTTTGAGTGAACTCCAGGAGTTGGTATTGGATAGGGAGGCCCAGCGTGCTGCAATTCATAGAGTCACAGAATCAGACACGACTGAGCGACTGAACTGACTCACTGACTAACTGATACATGGGGACATTGTATGGGACCTTACTTCTGAAACATTAGTCATGAAACCATGAAAGGTTATAATGATGAAACTGAATCCAGAAAGAATCTTGCATGACTTGTTTATAAAATAATGTAACTTGGTACATCAACAGTAATATAATAAAATCACACATTAAAATTGAGTATTTATGTGACCCATTCCAGTGGAAATACTTTGATTCATGGATTCAAAAGTTTTATTGTTTTGGTGGCTCTGACAAAGCATGTTCCAGACATCCCCCTAGCCTAACCTCTTCCCATTCCAGGTCCAGGTAGCAAACCAAAGCCAGCCAATACAAGAATTCTACACAGGATATACTCCTACATAAGGCCACCCATTTAAGACTGAGAGAGGAAGCTCTTGTGGCTAACCCATAGAAATAAACATGGCATGTGTATGGGGGGAGGAGGGGGGAAGGGTAGGATGAACTGAGGGATAGCACTGACATATATACACCACGATGTATAAAACAGATAGCCAAGGGGGAATTGCTTTATAGCACAGGGAGCTCAGCTCAGTGCTCTGTGATGACCTAGAGGGATGGGAGACGTAAAAGAGAGGGGATATATGTATATTTATGTGTGTGTGTGTATGTGGGTGTGATTCACATATAGCTAGTTGTACAGCAAAAACCAACACTGTAAAGCAATTATACCCCCAATTAAAAATTAATTTAAAAAAAGAAATAAACACAGAAAGTCAAACAAATGAGAAAGCAGTAGATTTTGTTCCAAATGAAAGAATAGGATAAAACCCCAGAGGAAAAACAACCTAATGAAACAGACATAGTAATGTACTAGATGTACATTCAAAGCAATAATCATTAAAATGTTCAACAAACTCTAGAGAAGCATGAAAAAATGTAGTAAGAACTCCAATGAAGGGTTTAGAAAATACAAGAAAAAAACAGTTAATAGCTGAAGAAAACAATAACTGAAAGGAAAATACACTAGAGGGAAACAAGAGCAGATTAAATAATAAGGAAGCACAGATCAGTCATCTGGAAGGTGAATAATGGAATTCACCCAGTAAGAAAAAAGAATTTAAAACATTAGGATAGTCTAAGGGACCTCTAAGAATACTCTAAGGGACAGGGACATCAAGAATACTAACATTTGCATTATAGGGGTCCAAAGAGAAAAGAGTGAGGGGCAATAACTTATTTGAGGAAATAATAGCTGTCCCTAACCTGGAAAAAGAAACAAATATTCAAGTGAAGAAAGCATAGAAGAGTCCCAAACAAGATGAACCCAGAGATTCACAAGAAGATAAATCACAATTAAAATGGCAGAAGTTAAAGATACACACAATTTTAAAGATATCAAGAGAAAAATGAAGAGTCACATATAAGGAAACCCCCATAAGACTGTCCACAGAAATGATGTAGACAAGGATGGGAGTAGAATGATATATTTGCACTGCTGGAGAAAAACAGTTACAACCAAGAATACTCTAACTGAATGAGGTTCTGAAGGAGAGAGAGCTTTCCAGACAAGCAAAACCTGGAGTTCTCACCACTAAATATATAAATAAAAGGAGTTCTCACCACTAAATAAATAAATCATCCTTACAGGAAATGTAAAAAGGTCTTTTTCAAGCAGAAATATATGTGTATGTATTTGTTGTTCAGTTGCTCAGTCGTGTCTGACTTTTTGTGACCCAGTGGACTGCACCACACCAGACTTTGTTCTCTTTTACCATCTCCCGGAGCTTGCTCAAACTCATGTCCATTGAGTCGGTGATGCCATCCAACCATCTTATCCTCTGTCGTCCCCTTCTCCTCCTGCCTTTAATCTTTCCCACCATCAGGGTCTTTTGTAATGAGTCATCCCTTTGTATCAAGTGGCCAAAGAACTGGAGCTTCAGGTCAGCATCAGTCCTTCCAATGAATATTCAGGATTGATTTCCTTTATGATAGACTGATTTGATCTCCTTGCTGTCCAAGCGACTCTCAAGAGTCTCCTCCAGCACCACAGTTCAAAGGCATGTGTGTGTATGTATGTATGTATCTTACTAGTAAAGGTGAATGTAAACAAAGGGCAATGGGAAAGTATAGAGATCAAAATCAAAAGTGGTAAGAGCAACTGTAGTCACAAGAAAGAGTTAAGGGATACACAAAATAAAATGATGTAAAATAGGATGTCAAAAACTTAAAATATTGGAAGGGGAGCTATAAAAATGTAATGATTTACAAAGTGTTTGAACTTAGGTGACGATCAGCTTAAAACAACTGATACACACTTTCCTATACACATTTCATTGTAACTACAAATTAAAACTTAAAATAGGTACACACACACACACACACACACACACACACACACACACACACACACACACACACACACAAAGAAAAAGTGACCCAAATATAAAGTGAAAGAAAATCATGAAATCACGGAAAGAGAAGAAAAGAAGAAAATGATAACTTATGGTGAATAGTGTCGGATTCATGATCTCCGAAGGTGATTTATTTAGCTTTGGGACCAGAGATCTGGCTTGATCACTGAAGAGCTTTTGTATAGCAGAGTTTTATTAAAGTATAAAAGGGGATAGACAAAGCTTCTGACATAGACATCAAAAGGGGGACACAGAGTGCCCCTTTTGCTAGTCTAAGCAAGGGAGTTATATACTTTTTAAAGTAGTTATATACTTTTTTAATGTATTATTACATTACATCAAAAGAATGTCTCAAGGTTGTAGAGATCTTACTACACCCATTCCGATAATTTACATTTTAAGATAAAAGGATTAGCCAGAAGATTTTCAGGAAGGAGGAACTGTCCTTAAGCAGGATACATTGTTATATAAACCTTCAGCTCAGTTCAGTCCAATCACTCAGTCATGTCTGACTCTTTGCGACCCTATTGACTGCAGCACACCAGGTCTCCCTGTCCATCAATAACTCCTGAAGTTTACTCAAACTTAGGTCCATTGAGTCGGTGATGCCATCCAATCATCTTATCCTCGTCATCCCCTTATACTCCTGCCTTCAATCTTTCCCAGCATCAGGGTCTTTTCCAATGAGTCAGCTCTTCACATCAGGTGGCCAAAGTATTGGCGTTTCAGCTTCAGCATCGGTCCTTCCAATGAATACTCAGGACTGATCTCCTTTAGGATGGACTGGTTGGAACTCCTTGCAGTCTAAGGGACTCTCAAGAATCTTCTCCAACACCACAGTTCAAAAGCATCAATTCTAATACAGTATCAGATCAGATCAGTCGCTCAGTCGTGTCCGACTCTTTGCGACCCCATGAACCGCAGCACGCCAGGCCTCCCTGTCCATCACCAGCTCCCGGAGGTCACCCAGACTCATACCCATCGAGTCAGTGATGCCATCCAGCCATCTCATCCTCTGTCGTCCCCTTCTCCTCCTGCCCTCAATCCCTCCCAGCATCAGAGTCTTCTCCAATGAGTCAACTCTTCGCATGAGGTGGCCAAAATACTGGAGTTTCAGCTTTAGCATCATTCCTTCTAAAGAAATTCCAGGATTGATCTCCTTCAGAATGGACCGGCTGGATCTCCTTGCAGTCCAAGGGACTCTCAAGAGTCTTCTCCAACACCACAGTTCAAAAGCATCAATTCTTCGGCGCTCAGCCTTCTTCACAGTCCAGCTCTCACATCCATACATGACCACAGGAAAGACCATAACGCATATATATGGAATTTAGAAAGATGGTAACGATAACCCTGTATGTGAGACACCAAAAGAGACACAGATGTATAGAACAGTCTTTTGGACTCTGTGGGAGAGGGAGAGGGTGGGTTGATTTGGGAGAATGGCATTGAAACATGTATAATATCATATATAAAATGAATCGCCAGTCCAGGTTCGATGCATGATACCAGATGCTTGGGGCTGGTGCACTGGGATGACCCAGAGGGATGGTACGGGCAGGGAGGGGGGGGGGGGGGGGTTCAGGATGGGGAACACCTGTATACCCATGATGGATTCATGTTGATGTATGGCAAAACCAATACAATATTGTAAAATAATTAATCTCCAATTAAAATAAATAAATTTATATTTTTTATAAAAGCATCAATTCTTCGTCATTCAGCTTTCTTCACAGTCCAACTCTCACATCCATACAAGACTACTGGAAAAACTATAGCTTTGCCTAGATGGACCTTTGTTGGCAAAGTTATGTCTCTGCTGTTTAGTATGTTTTCTAGGTTGGTCATAACTTTCCTTCCAAAGAGTAAGCATCTTTGAATTTCATGGCTGCAGTCACCAACTGCAGTGATTTTGGAGCCCCCCAAAATAAAGTCTGCCACTGTTTCCAATGTTTCCCCATCTATTTGCCATGAAATGATGGGACCAGATGCCATGATCCTAGTTTTCTGAATGTTGACTTTTAAGCCAACTTTTTCACTCTCCTCTTTTACTTTCATCAAGAGGCTTGTTAGTTCTTCTTCACTTTCTGCCATAAGGGTGGTGTCATCTGTATATCTGAGGTTATTGATATTTCTCCCCACAATCTTGATTCCAGCTTGTGCTTCATCCAGTCCAGAATTTCTCATGATGTACTCTGCATATAAGTTAAATAAACAGAGGTGACAATATACAGCCTTAATGTACACCAGTCTGTTGTTCCATGTCCAGTTCTAACTGTTGCTTCCTGACCTGCATAGAGGTTTCTCAAGAGACAGATCAGGTGGTCTGGTATTCCCATCTCTTGAAGAATTTTCCACAGTTTATTGTGATCCACACAGTCAAAGGCTTTGACATAGTCAGTAAAGCAGAAATAGATGTTTTTCTGGAACTCTCTTGCTTTTTCCATGATCCAGCGGATGTTGGCAATTTGATGTCTGGTTCCTCTGCCTTTTCTAAAACCAGCTTGAACATCTGGAAGGTCGCAGTTCATGTATTGCTGAAGCCTGGCTTGGAGAATTTTGAGCATTACTTTACTAGTGTATGAGATGAGTGCAATTGTGAGGTAGTTTGAGCAGTCTTTGGCATTGCCTTTCTTAGGGATCGGAATGAAAACTGACCTTTTCCAGTCCTGTGGCCATTGCTGAGTTTTCCAAATTTTCTGGTATATTGGGTGCAGCAATTTCACAGCATCATCTTTTAGGATTTCAAATTGCTCAACTGGAATTCGATCACCTCCACTAGCTTTGTTCATAGTGATGCTTCCTAAGACCCACTTGACTTCACCTTTCAGGATGTCTGGCTCTAGGTGAGTGATCACACCATCGAGATTATCTGGGTCATGAAGATCTATTTTTTTATACAGTTCCTCTGTGTATTCTTGCTACCTCTTCTTAATATCTTCTGATATTGTTAGATTTACACTTAATCTTAGTCAAAAGACTGAGAAGAGATAAACAGAAGCTTTTAGATGCTTAAGTCTAATACCTAGCCACTTTCAAGACAGTTACTTGTCAAATAAATATTTGACACCTAATTTTAACAACAAAAGTGTACTCATAATATTTGGAAATAGACATATCATGAGTGAAAAAAATTATAGAGAAAACAGAAAACATTTTGGATAAAGACATGGTAAATACTAATGATATCATTCAATATCATTGAATGATGTCTTCCATGAATCTGGTTCCTGGTGCCAAGAAGATTGGGGTCTGCTACTCTAAGGCTTTGGAGAGAAGGCAACCTAGTTTTGAGTTCTGGCTTGGCCACTTTGCAACTACAAGACTTCACAAGTCATCTTCTCAATCTTTTTCCTCACATGGTCATTTAGTCACTAAGTCACGTCTGACTCTTCTGCATCCCCATGGACTGTAGCCCGCTAGGCATCTCTTATACAAGGAATTTCCCAGATGAGAATACTGGAGTGGATGGCCATTTCCTTTGCCAGGGGATCTCCCCAACCCAGAGATCAAACCCACATCCCCTGCACTGCCAGGCGAATTCTCTACCACTGAGCCCACCTAAATGAAGAATAATAGTTTCTATCCTGCTAGGTGTTCAAGAGGATTAAAATTTGGACATGTAGATAAACAGTCTTCACAAAAGCCTCCATACCTAGCATAGAAAAGAGTCTCAATACATCTCAATCATTTGACATTCCTTCAGAAAAATCAGCAGGAATTTGTTGTCACAAATCTATCTTTAACTGTTATTGTAAATTTCTGTTTTATCTGTTACAGTTTTAGTTTGTTACTGTCTAAAGACGTATCCCTTTAAAGCAAGCAAGAAGGGTTACTGTTGTGGTCACTATATTTCTACCAAAGTAGTGTAGTAGATAACAGACTCTGGAGTCAGAATTCCTGGATTCAAATATTGGTTCCACTTTTAACTCATAGGCGATTTACATCAAATCTGTACATCATCATTTGTAAAGAAACAATAAAAGGACATTCAGTTCAGTTCAGTCGCTCAGTCATGTCCGACTGTGACCCCATGAATCACAGCCTTCCAGGCCTCCCTGTCCATCACCAACTCCCGGAGTTTACCCAAACTCATGTCCATAGAGTCTGTGATGCCATCCAGCCATCTCATCCACTGTCGTCCCCTTCTCCTCCTGCCCCCAATCCCTCCCAGCATCAGAGTCTTTTCCAATGGGTCAACTCTTCGCATCAGGTGGCCAAAGTATTGGAATTTCAGCATCAGTCCTTCCAAAGAACACCCAAGACTGATCTCCTTTAGAATGGACTGGTTGGATCTCCTTGCAGTTCAAGGGACTCTCAAGAGTCTTCTCCAACACCACAGTTCAAAAGCATCAGTTCTTTGGGGCTCAGCTTTCTTCACAGCCCAATTCTCACATCCATACATGACCACTGGAAAAACCATAGCCTTGACTCGGCAGACCTTTGTTGGCAAAGTAATGTCTCTGCTTTTTAATATGCTGCCTAGGTTGGTCATAACTTTCCTTCCAAGGAGTAAGCATCTTTTAATTTGTCTAATGAAAAAATTTTAGGAGTAGTGGACACACTTGTGATGGTTAACTTCATGAGTCAACTTGGAGAGCATTTTTAGATGAGACTAACATTTATATCAGTGAAGTAAAGATTTCCCTCCATAATGTAGGTGGGCTTTATCCAATTAGTTGAAGGGCTCAGTAAAACCAAAAGACTAGTCGTTCCAATCAGGAGGGAATTCTCCAGCATAATCCATTCAGATCTCACTGTCTCATTAGCTTTCCTCAGTTTCCAGAATGCTGGGCTACCACACTGGAGATTCTGAATTTGCCAGCCTCAAAATTTTGCAAGATCCAATTCCAATTAATAAAGAAATACAGCTTCCCTGGTGGTCTAGTGCTAAAAATACACCTTGCAATGCAAGAGACAGTCGTTTGATTCCTGGTTCAGGAATCCTGGTCCAGATCCCACCTGCTGTGGGGCAACTAAGACCAAGAACCATAACTACTGAGTCCCCGCACAAGAACTACTGATGCTCACGTGCCTAGAACCTGTGATCCACAACAAGACAAGCCACCACAGTGAAAAACCCTTGCACTGCAACTAGAGAGTAGCCTCCTCTCACCAGATAAGTTTGGCATGCTGTGGTCCATGGGGTCACTAAGAGTCAGCCAAGACTGAGCAGGCACGCACATCCTTATTAACCAGTATGAATTAGTAACAACCTTTTCCCCTTACTATGTCTGCAATAGGTCTTCCCTGATAGCTCAGTTGGTAAAGAATCCACCTGCAATGCAGGAGGCCCCGGTTCGATTCCTGGATTGGAAAGGTCCGATAGAGAAGGGATAGGCTACCCACTCCAGTATTCTTGGGCTTCCCTTGTGGCTCAGCTGGTAAAAAATCCGGCTGCAATGCGGGAGACCTGGGTTCGATTCCTGGGTTGGGAAAATCCCCTGGAGAAGGGAAAGGCTACCCACTCCAGTATTCTGGCCTGGAGAATTCCATGGACTGTTCAGTCCATGGGGTCACAAAGAGTTGGAAACAACTGTGCAACTTTCACTTTCTCTTCACTTTCATGTCTGTAACCCTGGTCTCTAAATGGCTTAATGGTTTTAGTTCTCAAAGATTTGGATCAACTCCTTCATGGTCATGGTGCTGTATAGAATGATTCATGATTGTTCAAGTCATTTTCCAAATCTAGGGTTTCAGGCTGTGTAGTGAACATATGTTCAATCCTCCTGATGTAGTCTTTCAGATCCTCACTCCCTTAGACACTTCCACAGTTATATGAGTCTTAATGCACATATTAAATACCTTAGTCACATAATACTTGTAGAGTGCCTATTTTGCTGATTAAGTTCTGAGTAGTGTAATTTGTAAAACATAGTAGACATAACAGCTTTAATTTTTACTATTTTGAGGTCATATATTTATGAATTAGTGCATCTTGCCTTAAGTGTGTCTTAAGAACACTTACTTTACTCACTAAGACACCAAACCACATAGTAAAAATTGGCTTTCTTTTCTATTAGAGGCCAAGGAGGCCAAATCATTAATGAAAGTCATGATTTGACATCAATCCTTTACCTGATAATATGATTTTTGTGCATAAGTATAATGGAATGTCGTCTCCAGAAAAAGTGGACACTTTGAATGATGGCTGAAAATTTGTCAAATTGAAGTTTCTCTTCTGTGACAAATCACTTTGAAGCATTAGAAAAGTTTGTGCTCATTTATTTTATTCAAGACAAGATAACTCAAAAGAAAGAGAGCTCAGATGCAGAAAGCAAACACCAACTCATAAAGTATATCAAGGGTCCTTGGAACAGTCTTCCTAGCAGGTAAGGCCTTTGATATTTGCCACAAGGCAGTGCTTACTATACTTATTTACAGGTAGTCGCAGGGAGTTGATCCTTGGATGGCAGGACATTGTACGAGTTTTACCATTTGATTGTCAGAAAATAATTTAAATATACTATAACAAGGGAATAGGAAAAACTAAGAGGTATGTTTATATCTTAACTTTTTTTTGAAGTTGGTAATATTACTATTGCTGCTTATTAATGTTGATGTTAGAAAACACAAGTAGCCTGTTACCAAGTGCCCACTAGAGAAGGTAATTTGAATTTCAGTGTCATTGTCAAATCATCTTGGATTTTTTTTTTAAAGGCAGTCTACATAAAATATAGTGAGCAGATCATATCTACAGGGCTTAGCAGTAAAATATAACCACTTTTGTCTATCCTAAGAGAAAGAATCACATTGCTCACAATTTTGTGATAATTTAAGGATTTTTTTTTACCCGTTAAGAAAACACAATGCTTAATTTCTGAACACTACTTAACAGTAAAACAAATAAGTGTAGTCTTAAAAATATAATGTATATATAAATGTATATATTAAAAATATAATGTATATATAAAAGTACAATAGACATAACTTAATAGACTGTTGAATTATCACAAAAAGAACCATCAATTCAACCAGCATTCAAACCCAAACAGAAATGTTACAAGGATCCAAAAGCTTCTGTCATCCTCCTTCATATCCATCACCCACCAACTCTCTTAAAAGTAACTATTAGGTTGGGAGGAGCTAAGATGGTGGACAAGTAGGACGGGGAGAATACTTTCTCCTCCACAAATCCATTAAAAGAACATTTGAATGCTGAATAAATTCTACAAAACAACTTCTGAATGCCGGCAGAGGACATCAGGCACTTAGAAAGACAATTCATTGTCTTCTAAAGGAGATTACGAGCCCTGTGGTAACTCCTTTTGCGGAGAAGCGGTGCAGACACCAGCATTTGCTATCAGCAAGCGGGGGCTGAGCTAGGAGGAGCAGCATGGCCTGCATCGCTTTGAGAAAGGATTTGGCCTGGCTATCTCGAGCGCTATCTGAGCAAAATAACCAGACTGTTGGTTATCTACTACATCAAAAGCTAGCCCTAACTTAAGACACCACGAGGACTACATACGGAACAAAGGACTACACATGGAACAAAGGACTGCACAGAGATGGCCGGCTGCAGGCAGTCCCATTCTGGTGACAGGCAGCCAGGGCCAGAGGCGGGCAATCACAGCCCTAGAGAGACACTGTCTACAGAACTGTAAGTAGGTTTCTGTGCTGACTCACGCTTCTTGGGGCTCTGGATGGTCAACATCTGCCTGAGAAAGCGCGCTGGTTGTATACCCAAAAAACTGAGCAGCAGGGAGGCAATAAGTCGCAGCAGTTACACTTGCTAAACACTTCATCACCTGCGCTACTTGGATCTGGGAAGGGCATAAAACGCAGACTCAACAGTCTGTGCTTCTGAGGATTATCCGAGTGCCTGAACCTGGCTGGTGTAGATCTGGGTGTTCATCTCTGCCCCCTCTGTAACAGGGCAGAGATCAGATATTGAAAAGACCAGTAAACCGCCTCAGTAAAAAGAATTCAACAAACTACCAGAATATAGTAAGGACACTCTAAACTTGGCAATTTTAACAAAATGAAGAGACAAAAGAATACCCAGCAGCTAAAGGAACAGGATAGATGTCCACCAAACCAAACCAAAGAGGAAGAGATAGGGAATCTACCTGATAAAGAATTCCAAATAATGATAGTGAAATTAATCCAAAATCTTGAAATCAAAATGGAATCACAGTTAGAGAGTCTGGAGACAAGGATTGAGAAGATGCAAGAAAGGTTTAACAAGGACCTAGAAGAAATAAAAAAGGGTCAACACATAATGAATAATGCAATAAATGAGATCCAAAACACCCTGGAGGCAACAAATAGTAGAATAACAGAGGCAGAAGATAGGATTAGTGAATTAGAAGATAGAATCCTAGAAATAAATGAATCAGAGGAGAAAAGAGAAAAATGAATCAAAAGAAATGAGGACAATCTCAGAGACCTCCAGGATAATATTAAATGCTACAACATTCAAATCATAGGAGTTCCAGAAGAAGAAGATAAAAAGAAAGACCATGAGGAAATACTTGAGGAGATAATAGTTGAAAACTTCCCTAAAATGGAGAAGGAAATTACCACTCAAGTTCAAGAAATCCAGAGAGTCCCTAACAGGATAAACCCAAGGCCAAACACCCCAAGACACATATTAATCAAATTAACAAAGATTAAATATAAAGAACAAATATTAAAAGCAGCAACGGAAAAACATCAAATAACTCACAAGGGAATTCCCATAAGGATAACAGCTGATCTTTCAATAGAAACTCTCCAAGCCAGGAGGGAATGGCAAGACATAATTAAAGTGATGAAAGAAAATAACTTACAGCCTAGATTATTGTATCCAGCAAGGATCTCATTCAAATATGAAGGAGAAATCAAAAGCTTCACAGATAAGCAAAAGATGAGAGAATTTAGCACCACTAAACCATTTCTCCAACAAAAACTAAAGGACATTCTCTAGATAGGAATCACTAAAAGGGTGTATAAATTCAAACCCAAAACAATAAAGTAAATCCTATTTATCAGTAATTGCTTTAAACATTAATGGGCTGAATGCCCTAATCAACAAAGACTGGCCGAATCAATACAAAAACAAGACCCCTATATACCTTTTCTACAAGAGACAACCAAAAGACTAAAATGAGTCAAATGGATACAAAAACTAGACCCCTATATATGTTGTCTACAAGAGAACCATCTTAAAATAGGGGATATATACTGACTGAAAATGAAGGGCTGGAAAAAGATTTTCTATGCAAATATGGACCAAAAGAAAACAGGAGTAGCAATACTCATATCAGATAAAATTGACTTTAAAGATCCTGAAAAGGAGACAATCAAGGTTATACATAACGATTTAAAGGAACAATCCAAAAAGAAATTATAACAATTATAAATATATATTCACCCAACATTGGAGCATTGATATATCTAAGACAAACATTAATTAGTATGATAGAAGAAATATGCAACAATACAATAATAGTGGGAGACTTTAATACCCCGCTCATACTTATACAATCTGGCTGTAATAGACAAAGTAAAGAGGAAAACATATTCACTTATGAGCCTCAAAAAATTCAGTTCACTCAGGAGAGTTAAAAAAAATAGACTTATTTGTTCACTCTGTAAAGTTTTATTGACTATTTTATGGGTCTGGTACCACTTTGGGTAGTAGGGAGGAAGAAGTGACAAATGTGATCCTGTCCTAAATAATATATTGTGGTAAAGATAGACCTACCAATACAAAAACCAAGATGTGCCTAAGATGAGGACACCCAAACTGGACTTTTAGTTTCCTGAACTTTTCATTTCCAGATCAAACCTCCTAATATAGGATGAATTCAACATGATTTCTTTAAAGTGTTCTTTGTGATTAAAAACAGAAAGCCATTAGTTAAGAAATTACATATACTCCTCCCCACCATCACTCCCCTTCTTTCTTCCCATTTCCCTTCCACCCTCATTGATCCTTTCCTTTGTCCATTTTCCCGTGCAAAAAAAAAATTAAAAATTAAAAAAGTAACTATTATCTCTACTTTTAGTATCATAGATTAGTTTGACCATAAATATAATTATATAACATATGTTTTTTGTGTTTGAATTCTTTGCTAAATATTCTGTTGGTAGGATTTACCTATGTTGTTTCATTTAGGAGTAGTTCGTTTTTTAAATTGTTCTAAGTATTTCATTATATAAATATATCACAAATTATGTATCAACTTTAAATTATAGGCAAATAGATTCTTTCTAATTAAGAGCTATTATAAATAGTAACCCTGTCCTAAACAGTTATAAATTAAGTGCCTGAATGCTGATCAAAGGTAAAAATATTTTAAGTCATATAAAGTTGAATTTTGAAGGGCTCAATTTATGGAAAAATATAAGAGTTTATATCTCAGGGTCCCTTGAAAAGGCCATTAGCTTCTCAAAGAGAAATATCCAAGTACTGATTTTTCACATTATTTTTTAAATTTGTTGGCGAAAAGAATTAAAGCATCTTTATGGTCTAATTTATAGACAATTAAAGAAATATGGTCTCATGAGGAAAGAATTAGAGAACTCATACTGCTTTTTTCATGATTAAATCTCATCACTCATAAACATAAGGCCCTTTTTAATTTATTCACTTATTTACTTATCCACAGCTCTCTACTTTAGCAATAGTAAGCACCTATAAAACAACTATTATCTAACACAAAAGGTAGAATAATGGCAATAACTTACATCTACTTATAACTCACTGCAGGAAGATTGAAACCCTGCCTTTCCTACCTGAGCTAAGTATTAATAGTATCCTAAATCCTGTATTTTTCACCTTTTGCTTTTTGATGTGATTTCATCTATGTATGGGCTCCAAAAATGTGTTTTTAAAAAGATGTTATGGGGAGGGAGGTGGGAGGGGAGTTCAGGATGGGAAACACATATATACCCGTGGTGGGTTCATGTCAATGTATGGCAAAACCAATACAATATTGTAAATTAATTAGCCTCCAATTAAAATAAATAAATTTATATTAAAATAAAAGATTTTCCTAAATTTTTATAAAAACATATATATTGTATTTTTGTTTCAGAACTTACAGTTTCATTAAATATTACTTTCATAACAGACTTCTGCTATGGCCATGATGTAGTAACTGGTATTAGATGAGTCCCTTTGCTATAAATATCTAAAACAACTGCTATCAAAATATTAGTGGCTTTTTTCACAGAACCTGAACAAACAATTTTAAACTTTGTATGGAAACACAAAAGATCCTCAATAGCCAAAATAATCTTAAGAAGAACAAATAAGGACCATTCTGTTTTTATTAACTGTATTTTTGTAGTATAGTCTGAAGTCAGGGAGAATGGTCCTGACATAAAAACAGACACATAGATCCATGGAACAGAATGTAATCCAGAAACAAGCACACACTTAACAACAACCATTTCAGTTCAGTTCAGTTCAGTTGCTCAGTTGTGTCCGACTCTTTATGACCCCATGAATCGCAGCACGCCAGGCCTCCCTGTCCATCACCAGCTCCCAGAGTTTACCCAAACTCATGTCCATCAAGTCAGTGATGCCATCCAGCCATCTCATCCTTTGTTGTCCCCTTCTCCTCCTGCCCCCAATCCCTCCCAACATCAGAGTCTTTTCCAATGAGTCAACTCTTCGCATGAGGTGGCCAAAGTATTAGAGTTTCACCTTTAGCATCAGTCCTTCCAAAGAAATCCCAGGGCTGATCTCCTTCAGAATGGACTGGTTGGATCTCCTTGCAGTCCAAGGGACTCTCAAGAGTCTTCTCCAATACCACAGTTCAAAAACATCAATTCTTCGGTGCTCAGCCTTCTTCACAACAACCATTTAATATACCACAAAAGAGGCTACAATATCCAATGGAGAAAAGATAACTGCGTCAATAAATGTTGCTAGGAAAACTAGACAGCCATGTGTAAAAGAATGAAATTAGAACATTTTCTTATACCATATACAAAAATTAACTAAAATTAAAGACCTAAATGTAAGACTGAAAGTCATAAAACCTCTAGAAGAAAGCATAGGCAGAACAATCTTTGGTATAAATCATAGCAGTAATTTATTTGAATCTTTCTCCTAAGGCTCAAGAAACAAAAACAAAATGAAACAGATGGAACCTAAATAAATTTAAAAGGTTTTGCACAGCAAGGGAAACCACCTACAAAAATGAAAACACAACCTATTGAATGAGAGAAAAGATTTGCAAAGGATGACTGATTAGGAGCTAATATCCAAAATGTATAAATAGCTCATATAAATCAGTATCAGAAAAACAAACAGCTCTATTACAAATGGGCAGAAGATCTAACAGACACTTTTCCAAAGAAGACATATAGGTGGCTAATGAGCACATTAAAAAAATATTAAACATCACTAATCATCAGAGAAATGCAATTGAAAATGCAGTGAGATATTCCCTCACACCTATCACAGCAACCATCATCAAACAGACTACAAATAATGAATGTTGATGAGGACATGAGAAAAAAGAGAACCTTTGTACACTATTGGTGGGAATGTAAATTGGTACTGCCTCTATGGAAAACAGTATGGAGGTTCCTCTATAAACCAAAAACAGACCTACCATATAATCCAAAAATTTCACTCATGGGGGTATATGTCCAAAGAAAATAAAAACACTAATTCAAAAAATACATGTGTCCCAATGTCCATAACAATATTATTTACAATAGCCAAATTATGGAAGCAAAATAAGTGTTCATCAACAGATGAATAATAGAATAGAATACTACCCAGTAAAAAAAAAAAAATGAAATTTTGCCATATGCAACAACATGAATGGACATGGAGTGCATTGTACTTAGTGAAATAAGTCAAACAGAACAAGACAAACACTATATGATATCACTTATATGTGAAATCTAAATAAGTACAACTAATGAAAAAAAGAAGCAGACTCATAGACACAGAAAACTACTAGTTGCCAGTGGAGACGAAAATGAGGTGAGCAAATAGGGGTTTAAAAGGTGTAAACTACTGTGTATAAAATATAAGCAGCAAGGATAAATGGTACAGCACAATGAATATAACCAGTATTTTATAGTAGCTCTAAATGGACTGTAATCTATAAAAGTTTT